>JAWNNX010000695.1:0-70000 GCA_035044505.1 Zaprionus lineosus | reverse complement strand
AACACGAGGCAAACAATGCAAAAGGCGACAGCAAATAGAATGTTAACTTCAGTCACGAAGGAGGAGTGGCGGGTGGAGGGCGGTGGAAAGGAGGAATGTGGAGCAGATGGAGGGGGGGGGGGGAGGTGGAATGTAGGGGGGGTGGCTCACAGATTGCAATGATGCCACTTAATGAATTGGTTATTATGATTAATTGGTAGTCAGAGAGAGTCAAGCGTTCCTGAAGGTGCGTGGGCGGCTGCAAGGACGTGCCGTTCGAGCGGAAATTCATTAAATGGGGAGAAACGTGGCAGAAACGCCAAAGGAAGAAGGATGAAGGATGAAACTCCTTAATATTTGTAGCCTTTAAAGTTGCAAATGCTATAAGATTTTTAGCTCCTCCTCCTCCTCCTCCCTCAACTTCCTTTCTTTATCCTTGTCTCTGTCTTTCTGCTTTTCCCATCTCTTGAGATCCGCATTGCTATCCTTGAAGTCAGTTTAAGTTCTCTCTGAGCTCTGCCCCTCAAAGCTGCAGCAAGCACTTAAATATTCAGTTGCAGGACTACAGCCAAAGCTAGAAAGTGAAATATCCTTTTAAATTTCTTTACTTCCTAGTGCCCAGCCACAGCTCTAAGATGCCTCCTCCCCCCCTCCTCCTTCCCTAAAAAGGAGCTTTTTCCTTCTGGCAAATGACATTTTTAAACAGCTTAAAAGCTTCGCTTTCTCCTTTAGATATCCTTGTGCCTTGCATATCGATTATAAGAAATTTATCGATAAATTCCACATGTCTCCCATCGCAGGGCCATCGCTCAGTTCTTGGTGTGAGGTGTGGGGTGTGGGGTGTGAGACGTGTGGCATTGGCATGGATCGTTCAGGGGGCTGAAGGCTGGCTGTGTCCTCAGCTGTGACTTGTAGTGCTTTCCAGCTGCTTGGCTGGCCATCACTCATACGCTCCGTTGCCGACTGCCGGTTCCAAGGATGTGGAACAAGAAAGTCAACTACGCGCGACAAAGCACAACAAAAATGTCATCGACTAATTGCATGGTGTGTCGTAATGGGGTTAAGCAACGTTCTGTGGCAAGTAGACAGCTGCAAGGATGGCACCACAGCGCTGGAGCAGTGGGGTGCGGTGAAGTGCGGAAGGGGAAGGGGAAGGGGATTGAGTGGACGTGGACACGTGCACTTGGAGACACCTGACAGGCGGCAAGACAAATACGGCGAGCGTCGGCCTAAGACGAGTGCAGATTTCAAGTCGGTGGAGAGGAGAGAGCCTGATGGAAACGTAGGGACACACAGACGGACGAGAGGGAGGGACGGACTGGAAGGAAGGAATAGACGAGAGGGAGGGACGGGCGGGTGGGCAATAAGGATAACAACATGATAGCCCGGATCCGGCATACGCGTGTCCAGTTCAACAATTTTCCGTGCAACGAGTGGCAATTCTTGTGATTGTTGTTGTTGCTGTTGTTGCTGTTGCTGTTGTTGTTGTTGTTGTTGTTGTTGTTGTTGTTGTTGTTGCTGTTGTTGTTGTTGTTGTTGCTGTTGTGTTTTCCTGTGAGTGGGGAAAAAAATTGAAGGCATTTGTATGCAAACTTGCAAACTGGGCACCTCTTGTTTTGTTGACTTTCATTTCTATTTCTGTTTGCCTCCTCCTTTCCCCCTTTCTCCCTGTCTTCCTTCCCTCTTCATCCTCTTCCTCACCCTCCCAGGTTGTTGTTGTTGTTGTTGATGCTCTTGTGATTTGTGTGGCTTTCAAATTGCGAAATTCGCGGAAGCTGACATTTATTCAACAGCCATGAGAGACGTGAATTGAGCGAGAGAAAGCGAGTTATAGTCGCATGGGGAAGGGGGAGAGGGGGAGTTGGGGCAGGGGTAGGGGGTAGGGGGGTAGGTGGACGGCTGGAGGGGATTGTACATACAATCGTGCCGAGTCTAACTCCATTGTATGAGCACGGCCTACATCGTGCGTACATGTTCACACACACAGACACACACACACACACACACAGACACACATACACACACACACACAGACACACATACACACACACACACACACACACACACACACACACACACACACACACACACACACACAGACACACACATAGACATATATACAGATATAGACATAGATACAGACACAGACATAGACACGTCCCTGTCCGCAGGATCGCAGAACTAAGGGAAGCCACATCTGCATCTCCATCTGCATGTGGATGCTGTTTGCGTGTTGCGTCCTGTGTCCTGCGTCCTGCGTCCTGCCTTCTGCCTTCTACACCCTGCGTCCTGTACCCTACATCCTACGTGCTGCGGGCTGCGTGTTGCGCGGCGCGTGTTGCGTGGCGCGTGTTGCATCCCTCACCGCAGGCAGTTTTCAGACAGGATGTGACGTGCAGCTCCGAATGAGAATAGCGATGGGTCAGGATTTAGGAATATTGAGCTTCGGTCTTCGGTCTTCGGACTTCGGCCCAAAAGGTTTCGGGTTTCGTGTTTCGGGTTTCGGGTTTCGGCTTTTGGGCTTTGGGCTTTGGGTTTTGAGTTCCTTCGGTGTTGTTTGTCCTGTTTTGGGTTTGATGGCATTGACACCTACGGGGGGGGAGGCTCTGCCTGATGTTGCACTGAAATTGCAATTTGTTGAAGTTGCAGTTGCCATTGCCGTTGTCGTTGTCGTTGTCGTTGCCATTACCGTTACCGTTACCGTTAACGTCACCGTTACCGTTACCGTTACCGTTAGTGATAGCGTCACTCGTGCCGTTGCTGCCGCATAATTTAACTTATGCCGAGCATCCACAGTGCATCTGCAGCGGATAGAGTATACAACTGTATGCTCCCATGTATGTGTGTGTGTGTGTGTGTGTGTGTGTGTGTGTGTGTGTGTGTGTGTGCGTGTGTGCAGTGATTGCCATAAAGCAAGCGCATATGCTGGGAATCGCTTGTGCGTGATGAAAATGGATGAAGGAGTGTGGGAGTCGTCGTCGGCCAAGAGATGAGGAACGACCGCTCATCGCCCGGAAGGATAACAGATTGAAAATATAAAAAAGAGCGTGCTGCACATAATGGAGACATCCATGAATGCATCGTTACAGCGGGTCAAAGGTTACGCAATGTTTAGACCCAAGCCACATGCCAAACCTGTGGGGCCCTCCGATGTGGCACATTGATATTGATGTGTGGCAATAATGGGTCGGTGCGTCCGTTAGGAGAGTCCGAGATATGGCCACACAGTGTGTGTGGCATAGAGAGTATCCGCATCCGGTGCATTGGGTCCTTTAGGTGCATCGCAGGTCCATCCTTCAGCTTCAGCTTTTCGTGCTCGGTTTTTGGAACGAGGCGAAAAGCCATTTCTATGACAAAGGAAGCCACAGGAGTTGGGGCAGTGCCTGTAATCTGATCGCTTGGGAATTCTAAGCCGATTAGATTTAAATGTTCATGTGATGCAGTCCTCAAAAAGGACATAGAGGGTAGTAGGAGTTCTGTTGACTGCGATCCTTTGCTGTGCTGCACCCATGAAAGCTTCCTTTTTTCAAGGTCGTTGCTTTCGTAAGGATTCAGATTTTCAGATTGAAATGCAAGATTAAATGTGTGTGTGAGTGTGTGTGTGTATGTGTGTGTGTGTGTGTGTGAGTGTGTGTGTGTGTGTGTGTGTGTGTGTGAGTGTGTTTGAGCACACACATTTATCTCTTTCGCTATAAATTTGTGCTTCCGAAATTGTATTTTTATTTTCCATTTTCCATTTTCTATTTTCCATTTTCTATTTGCTAGTTTTCTATTTTTCTATTTTTTTTCTATTTTTTACTTTTTTCTCTTTTTTCTATTTTTCTGTTTTGATTTTGATTTTCAATTTTTATTTACCATTTTTGGGTATTGGCAAATCCAATTTGCTGGTATTTTGCTTTGCACTCTCGAATTCTCTATGCCATACCGTCCGCCTTATTTTCTCCCTCCCCCCTCCTCTCCCTCTCCTTCTTTCTCTTCATCTTCCACTCTCTCAGTTCCTCTGCCGCTGCCACGGCCGCATCCGCGTTCAAACCAATCAGAATCGCATTCCCAATCCGAATGCAAATTGGCCACAGGCACACAGACATACGTTGTGTGTGTGTGCGTGTGTGTGTGTGTGTATGTGTGTGCATTAGTCGAACTGTATATGTGCATATAAATATATTTGTGTATAGCTGTGTGTGTGTGTGTGTGCACACATATAGAATTGATTAAACAAATATTTGCCATAGAGCTACAAAAGCCGCCGGGCGTTTTCTCTTTTGCCAGGACAAATCCTTGCAATTACCGTAATGCCAGCGGCCTTGAACAGGCAACAAAGTAATGTTATTGGTCGAAAGGTGGGTGTCAGAAGGGCGGTGGGTAAAGGAGGTGGGCTGAGGAGGGGGCTCCGGGTGGGCTGGGGCTGGGTCTGGGACTGAAGTCGGGGCTGAAGTTGGGGGTGGGGTTGGGGTGGGATTGGGATTGGGACTGGGGTTGGATGGGGGCTGGAGCTGGGGTTGGGGTTGGGTGTCCTGTTTTTAAATTATTGTTGCATATGAATTCTGATGCGGCTGTCGGACGTTCAGTTTACATTTGTTTAGTTTTTGCTGCTGTTGATTTCGCTTTAGCGCTTTTGGTGCCACACACACAGACACAGACACACAGACACACGCACACATAGATCTTCACCAAATATGTGTGTGTCCTGGATTTCGTTTTGAGCATGTTAATAAATTGCTGTGGAGTTAACTTCAGCTGCCAGGCAATGGCCGCATTGTCCTGCCCGTCCACTGGATGGTGACACACTTAATTTTGGGTTCTACATGGCGCTGGGGCGACCCATGAATTTACTTCATCAACGCACGTCCCGACAGGACTTGCAACTAAGACCATGACCAGTGTGTACGGCAGGACTATGACTATGCAGCTGTGGTTCTTGACTCGGTCCTCGCCTCTCGTCTCTCTCCTCTCTCCTCTCACTTCTCTCCTCTCACTTCGCTCCTCTCACTACTCTCCTCTCACTTCTCTCCTCTCACTTCTCGCTTCTTGGTCCTTGCTTCTCGGACCAACACTTAGGAGCCAGAGAATCGGTTGAGGTTCTTTTGATAAACTTTCGTATTTATGGGGAGTGGCATTTGAAGCTGAACGAGTGCAACTTTTCAGCCGGAGCCTTGCCAACCGCTAGAGATGGCAGCGTGAGTGTCATTTATGTGGTGCGAGTCACGGAGAGCACGAAAGGAGAGCTGGAAGTTCATTAAATGCGACCAATGAGGGGACTTGTGAACAGCACGAGGAATGATGGAGAGACGATAGACATGTTAAAAATATTTATCGATAAATTAAGATGTCTGCCTATCGATTGTGGAATTGTGGATTTCCGCTACTCACGAGCTCATCTCTAGCAGGCAGAACAGAACATCATGGGGAGTGTATGAAAATAAGCTGCAGATCGGAAATGTGAGGCAGATGAAGAGTGGGAGGAGGGTGGGGGGAGGGGAGGAGTGAGAGAGAGACAGGAGGCAAGAGCTTAAAGTTGCGACATGTGTCAAATGTTGTAATTGCAGTTCATGCGTTGCCGTTGCTGCCTTCAAGATGAATTGCACTGACAGCAACAGCTGCTGCAGTTGAGAGTGAAAGGAATTAATGTGGATTCTAATATTTGGCAGGACCACAAAGCACACACACACTTGCACACACATGCCACACACACACACAGTGCAACCGCAGAAAATCAACGTGCGGAGCAATGGCCAAAAACGAATTAGGCCTACAAATGAAAATGAAGTGCAGCTGTGGAAAACAGAATGAAAAGCAGCTGGGAAACTGCTTGTAAGAAGCAGCAGCAGCAGCAGCTCTGAGGGGTGTAGGGGTGTATTGTGGGAAGGGGGGGAAGGGGCATGCGGTTGAGCTGCTGGAAACGTTAATAAAATGAGTGCCCCGCACTGTCAGCTGCAGGCTTGTGGCCAACCATTGGGTGGCTTCGGCCCCGGAATGGGTTCCATTTCCATTTCATTCTCTGGCAACTGTCGTTGCCCTCTTCCACCTCCTGATCCCGCCCCTACGGCTCCTCCAGCTGTTCTTGCTTCTCCTGTCCCTCCTGCTCCTCCTGCTCCTCCTCCCCCCCCTGCTCCTTTTCCTGCCTCTGAGTTTTTTTTTTCTTTGGCGGCCCGCGTCCTTTGTTTGAGTCGAAATGATGATGAATGGGACTTGAACAAGGACTGGCAGCGGAGCTGAAAACTGGCGAAACTGTTGCAACTTCTGCCTTGGCCTGGTAATGGCAACAAAAAAAAAAGAAAAAAAAAAGGAAAAAAAATTTGAGACCACGACAAAAACAGCTGCAACGACGTTGCGCGCACCGCACAAAAAGAAGGTCCTTTTGCAAGGATGAGTGAACTAGAATAAATGAGAGCCCCGAAATGTGCAAAAATATATGATCTATGAATGAACTAGTTCAAAAATATCCTGACCAGACAGGCCCAAGGCCCACGTCTCGCATGCAAGGAGCTGCAAGAAGGATCTTTAATTTAGATTAAAATATGTGTGAAATGTGTTGAAATTTATAGGATATAAATAAGATTAAGGAGCTGCAGGATAAGCCACTAAAAATCTGGATTCCACTGAATCCTTTTTTATTTTAAATTTAATTTTGATTTCTGCTTAAAGACTCTTCAGTTGGGAAGTTAAGGGCAAAGTTCCAAGTCGATGGCTTAATTATTTTATTTATTGCTGACTTTTTGGAGAGAGAGAAAGCATGTCCTTTCTGCAAGGATATTTACAGGGTATACAGAAAACGGCGAAGATCGCAGTTCATTTGCTGCTTTGCAGTTTTTCGACGCCATTCGTTTTGACAATTGTAGACTTTGACCCAGACACATGTACACACACACACACACACACACATACGCTCTCTCAATCGAAGATAGGTGCTGTCTACGGGCAGGAAACCTTTCCGCCTGCTTGCCACGCCCCCCCACCCCTCCCTCTCATAGATGATATCGTTCTGCGTCCAAATTGGAAAATATGTCAGTCCTCCTCAGTCAATTTGGTGTGTGCTTCGTTGTTGTTGTTGTTGTTGTTGTTGTTGTTGTCGTCGTCGTCGTCGTTCAACTCAACTTCGCAGCATCATTTTTATTTTCGTCTCTTGTTTTTGCTTTTGTTGTTTTCGTATTTCTTGCTGCCATATTTCTTGTTGGATGTGCAACATTTTGCGCTCGATGAGGTCCTTGTCAGTGCATCGGCTTCTGCCGCTGCCTCCAAATGTGCTGCCTCGGCTTGTTGTACGGCGTAAGGCGTCCCGCCTTAAAAGTTAACTAGAAACTGGAAAATTGCGGATTGTTGCAACAACAGCAACAAAAACAATAATAAATACGACAATTGCAATGCTGCCAAATGACAAATGACAAATGACAAATGACAAATGACAAGCTATAGTGTTGCACGTGCCTCAGATGCGAACTTCAATAATTGCGAAGGACATCTTCATCGAAATTCACACGTCCCTCTCATTGACAATGGAGGCTGCCGCTGCTGCTGCTGGTGCAACATTAGGAGCAGCAGCAGCAGCCGTGGCAGCAGCAACTACATCAATTGATAACGAGTGTCCAAAATAGCCCCTGACATTTGTAGCCAACCACAGGAGCGGCAACAACAGCAGCAACAACAACAACAACAACAACAATGACAAATGTCAACTGCAATTGAAGCTGAAGCTATGCGGCATCCACACGGGGGCAACACCTTCCGCAGTGGCTGCACTTCGTGTGTAACAGACAGCAATTCGCATTAAAGCATTAAAGCAGCTTCCTTCCTGTAGTCCTTTCGAAATGCTGGCAATGCTCGTATGCATTTTTCCAACCTACAATCCTCGAGCAATGTAGTTGCTCCTCTCGGAATGCAGTTGCTGCTCACCTGAACAGGTGGGTTTCCCAATATTGCCAGGAATCCGATAGACGAGGCGCAGGAGCTGTGTCACAGCATGCAGATATATTTGTATCTGAAGGATACACAGCACAGATTGTTAAGCCAGAACATCCTTTAATATAGTTAGTTATGTGAGGTGCATCATGGCATCAAAACTGCCGAGTACATCTGGAAATAGAAGTCCTTGAAGTTAAGTCCTTGGTGAAAAGTATCTGCATCTCTGAGATGCCAAAATGTATCTTAAAGCTGACTGACACGAGATTTGTATTTATTGCCTCTCGTTTCGAGACATTCATTCAAACATATTTTTTTATTTATTTAGGTATTTATTTTATTTTGATACGCTTTACTCTATTTTCCTCCATTTGCTTTCCTCTCAGTCCGCTTTTTATTTATTTTGCATTCAAACAATTTTCAATATGCTTGTGGCCAAATAACAGACTCCTGATTTTTTCTGGCATTTGTTTATTGAAAGTATTATTGCGTGTTGTCCCTGGCAGAATTACCCACAGGATAATCCTTTCAAATAGGTAATAACAAAGTAAATTTAATCAGTTTTTTGTATCTGCGAATTTAAAAATAATATGGCCCAACTATTGAAATAAATACATTAAATAAACAAAAAAAAAACCCCGCATTTATTTTTTTTTAATTAATTCTCTTTTATTTATTATTAATTTTATTGCTTTTGCAAAGATTACGGTTTTTTTTTATAATAAAATATATATGTTTAATAAAATATATAACAGTTGATTTTGTTGTAGTATTTGCAGGCATTCGTCCGAAGCTTATCCTTTATCCGGGACGCTGCATCCGAGTCATAAAAAGCAGAATCAAGGATAAACCCGTTCTAGCTTCATGTGGAGTTTTTATAGATTTTTTTGCTGATATTTGCAACGAAGAGCTTAAAGGACATCTTAGACACAGAGCGAAATACGCTTATATATTCCTGTTCGTCCTTAAATATTGAATGACAACTATTTGAATATTTTAAATTTGAAATTTTATTTAATATGTATAAAAAATGTATTCAATTTATTATTAATAATAATGAATAAAAAATTTAAAATTATACCGAAGAAACAGTTTTTATTTAT
Source organism: Zaprionus lineosus (assembly GCA_035044505.1). Classification (NCBI taxonomy): domain Eukaryota; kingdom Metazoa; phylum Arthropoda; class Insecta; order Diptera; family Drosophilidae; genus Zaprionus; species Zaprionus lineosus. Next base: position 61,022 of record JAWNNX010000695.1, on the reverse strand, counting down.
TCAACGAGTGGGCTATGGGAAATAATTTGAGCGCTTCAAAAAGTGTTGCATACTTTTAGCCGCAATGATTTTAGGCTTCGTTTCATTGGATTCCAAAAACTGTTGCATACTTTTAGACGCTTGTTGCCATTACACAGTACCGTCAAAACATACCAATATAGAGAGCGACAACAACAAAAACAACAACAAAAACAACAACAACAACAACTACAACAACAAATAAATCGAACGCCATTAAAATAATAGCAACAACAACTCGCATACCGCATAAAAAACAACAAATTCCATACAAAAATTTTTGCAAGGGGGTGGCATGCAAAATATGTCCTGAAATCACTAAATCCGCCGTATCTTCGCCAGTTTAAGGACTATCGTGATGTCCTTTCGCATGATAGTACGTCTGGTCATTCTACGTCGTACTTAATTATAAAAAGGACGAATATCCTTACAGGAGCCAAGATATACTCGAAAATTTGCCACAGAAAAAATAGCGATATCTCGGCTGTATCCTTTTTGATCCTGGCAATCCTGGTGTCAAACGAATTTGGACAAAAAGGACTATCAGCTGACCAAATGACATTCCAATCGTCTTTGTGGTTCTCGAAATATTTGCATTTTAGTGATTTTTAATATTTTTTCTTGAGTTTCTCATCGCCTGTGACGACAACAACAACAACATAAATAAAACAACTACGACAACTACAACAACTACAACAACTACAACAACTACAACAACTACAACAACAACAACAACTAACACAACTGCAACAACTACAACAACTACAACAACTACAACAACTACAACAACTACAACAACAACAACAACTAACACAACTGCAACAACTACAACAACTACAACAACCAACAACTACAACAACTACAACAACTACAACAACTACAACAACTACAACAACAACAACAACACCAACAACACCAACAACAACAACAACTACAACAACTACAACAACTACAACTACAACAACAACAGCAGCCACAACAACAACAACTACAACAACTACAACAACTACAACAACTACAACAACTACAACAACTACAACAACTACAACAACTACAACAACAACAACAACTACAACAATTACAACAACTACAACAACTACAACAACTACAACAACTACAACAACTACAACAACTACAACAACTACAACAACTACAACAACTACAACAACTACAACGACTACAACAACTACAACAACTACAACAACTACAACAACTACAACAACTACAACAACTACAACAACTACAACAACTACAACACCCAACAACTACAACAACTACAACAACTACAACAACTACAACAACTACAACAACAACAACAACACCAACAACAACAACAACAACAACAACAACAACAACAACAACTACTGCAACAACAAAAACACCAACAACAACAGCAACTGCTACAACAACAACAACAACGACAACAACTACAACAACTACAACAACAACAACTACTACAACAACTACAACAACTACAACAACTACAACAACTACAACACTACAACAACTACAACAACTACAACAACTACAACAACTACAACAACTACAACAACTACAACAACTACAATAACTACAACAACTACAACACTACAACAACTACAACAACTACAACAACTACAACAACTACAACAACTACAACAAATACAACAACTACAAAAACTACAACAACTACATCTACACTAACAACAACACTAGCAACAAGCCCAAATCATATATTTTTGTTGTTTTTGTAATGGGAAAAAACAAAAACAACAAAGAAAATAATTTCCAAGGAAATCCATGGGAAAAATGGTCAAAAATCAAGAAAAGGACGATAAATGAGAAACCATAAGGACGATTTTATTGTCCCTTGGCAGGAGTGTAGTCCTGGCTGTTCCGGTTCTTATGACATATAATTTGCCAGGATATGTAAGGATACGGCCGAGATATATCGATTCTTTTCACAGCAGAAAATTGCTTAGATCTCGGGTCCTGTAAGGACTTTCACCATTTTTATAACTGAAATATATGTGGGAGGACATCATCTATGTTCATGTGAAAGGACATCCTGATTGTCCTTAAAACGGCCAAGATACAGACAATTTAGCAATTTCAGGACCTTTTTTCCATAACTTACCTTCAAAAATTTTTCAGCATTGTTGTTGTTTTTCTTATCAGTTCTTATCAGTTTATGTGTTTGTTGTTGTTGTTTCTAATTGTGTGCCATTACTATTTAAATTGTTGTGGCTTGTTATTGTTGTTATTGCTTTTGTTGTTGTTGTTGCTCATGGTGTTGTACGTGTTCTAGTTGTTGTTGTTGTTGTTGTTATTGTTATAGTGTTTGTATGTTTTGTAGTTGTCGTAATTGTTGTGATCTGCAACAACTACAACGTCAACAACAACAACAACAACAACAACACATACAACCACTACAACAACTACTACTACTACAACATCAACATCAACATCAACAACAACAATAACAACAATAACAACAACAACAACAACAGCTACAACAACAGCTACAACAACAGCAAGTACTACAACGAACTGCCACTATTACTACTACAACAACAACTACAACAACAATTAGAAAGCAGCATCAACTTCGAAGTCAACAAGAGTAACTGTGATGTCAACAACAAAGGGTAAACAACAATATGAAGGACGAAAGCCCGCTTTAAATAAAGGATTACTTTGAAAAGGACGACTGCTCGCAACAACAACAACAACAACAACAACAACAACTACAACAACTACAACTACAACAAATCATTGGAATTTTATTAAGAAACCTTGAAGATTTATTAGGCAAATTATTGAACCATTTTATATATGATCGCAGGTGCCACCTTTAAAAGGAGTCCTTGATACATGCAGACTTATGTTTTGTGGCCTTTGTTTTCGTTCTTCTGATCCTCTGATCCTCAAGGACATTTGTGCGCATTTGATGTAGCTAGCAGACTTAATACCGTGTGGCTTTCATCGTTCCTTCGGGAGAAGTGCTGCTTTAATCTGTTTTTCATGGATTTCAAAGGAAAAAGGACATCACGGCGATTCCCAAAGGATGTTTAGTGGCAGGCATTGAAGGTGTGCAATATTTTCCTGTAAGCAAAATAATCAGAAGTGCAATAAACATTAGATTCAAATTTATAGGCTAAGTTTTTACACTGCTTAGTCCTTAGTCCTTAGACTTTGAAGTTACATTTTGATTTGTACAATTCCTTTAAGCTGCCGGCAGATGAACATAGACTTTAGAGCTTGGGAAAAATAATTATCCTTTCTTAACTATTAACTTTACTTTAGACACACCTACACACACACACACACACACACACACGCACACACACACACCTATATAGTTAGAAAATTCTGTTCAATACCTAAAAGAAGTTGGCAGCACCGCTTTTGGAATTTACTGGTGGCCTCTTGTAAGCCAAGCCAAATCGATGAAGTCCTTCGCCTCCATTTGCTCTAATTTGGCAGCCATCGACGTGCCCGGGCACTAAAAATATGCAGCAGTCAGGATTAGGAATGACTTTCCTGGAAGGCAGACTGAAATATGGCGGAAAATTCGTGGTATGTTGCCGTGGGAAGAAGCAAGGATATATACTCATATATATCTATATATATTTGTATATATATAAATGTATATGTGTGTATATAAGTGGAAGGATGTGGGTGGTAAGCTGAAAGCCCGACCTGCGGCCGAGTGCCATTGAGAAGTTTCAAGCGTCGACTGCACGGCGGCAAAAGTTGACTGCAGAGTTGCACTTGGGCCAAGTGGCGGGTGCACCCATAAAACAAACAACGTCGCGCATATAAGAACACACAGATACACACACACATACACACACACACACACACACACACACACACAGCCACACAAACACAGAGACAAATATATAGAGACATTTAGACATGGAAGTATATATCTACATGTACACAGCTGAATCTATGGCGGTCGACATCGGCATTGTCCTTAGCAAATATATAACCAAAAAGGATCAAGGAGCGTTCCGCAGCATTTGCACAAATAATTGCTGTCTACGGTCGTTGCCAAAGGACAAGCTAGGCTGCATAATTTGTACCTCTTTTTGAATTCTTCAGCCGCCTTCTTCTCTACTTTTCACTCCTTTTATCCTCCTTGCACTTCCTCCACTCCTTCCTCTCCTTCCACTCCTTCCACTCCTTCCACTTCTTCCCCTCCTTCCACTCCTTCCACTCCTTCCACTCCTTCCACTCCTTCCACTCCTTCCACTCCTTCCACTCCTTCCACTCCTTCCACTCCTTCCACTCCTTCCACTCCTTCCACTCCTTCCACTCCTTCCACTCCTTCCATCCTTCCATCCTTCCACTCCTTCCACTCCTTCCACTCCTTCCACTCCTTCCACTCCTTCCACTCCTTCCACTCCTTCCACTCCTTCCACTCCTTCCACTCCTTCCACTCCTTCCACTCCTTCCACTCCTTCCACTCCTTCCACTTCCAAGGAGTGGTCCTTGCACTCCTTGCACTCCTTGCACTCCTTCCACTCCTTCCACTCCTTCCACTCCTTCCACTCCTTCCACTCCTTCCACTCCTTCCACTCCTTCCACTCCTTCCACTCCTTCCACTCCTTCCACTCCTTCCACTCCTTCCACTCCTTCCAATCCTTCCAATCCCTCCACTTCTTCCACTCCTTTCACTCCTTTCACTCCTTCCACTCCTTCCACTCCTCCCTCTCTTTAGCCCACTGTTTGCATTCGGTTGCCGCAAGCGAACGCAATGCCTCCTTGATGTAAATTGACCAGTCTTTGACCAGATCGCAGAGTCGTCTTACCGCCTCCCCCTTTGCTCCTCCACCACCTCACTGGACCCTTCTCCTCCTTCCTCTTCCCCCTTCCTATACTCTGCTTGCTCCTGCCATCGTCTCAGCACTTGACACTCGACACTTGCACTGAGCCCTTCACTTCAGCTTGTCTGTCTGTCATTATGCAAATATTATTTCGTGCCAGGACACAGTTCGGTCTTTAAAAACTTGTTGTCCAAGACAATGGCAAATAATATGCGTTCAGACTGCAACATTTAAGGATATGTCTAGATGGATAACTCTGCGAAAAACTCAAATGATGAAAACAAAAACTCGCGCGGAAAAGTCCTTTCAAATCGATGCATCTGAAATAATTCGATCATCGGATCATTCGATCGTGGAAATGTCCTTTGAATATTCCTCATTGGCTTGCGTGTCAATCCAATCAAGTAGGGATTTCAGGACTCCGCTCTCCCCACATTCATTCCACACCAATATACCCCCGCCGTGTCGATATCCTTAATGGGTGTTTGGCTTAAAAATTGAGCAACTGCAGTTGGCCAAACGAGAGTTGAAGGAAGGACCTTATCGAAGACACACAACTTGAACTTTTAGCGCCTGACGGAGGACGGTATTCCCGGTCTGGGACTGGGCGGCGGGGCAAGCGAATGAGGGGCGCTCGAAGATGGAGTTGGATGCTCCTCACTGAGGATTGAAAGTGTCCAATGGAGAAGCAGCCGCCAGCAGAAATGTCTGTCAAAGGCAGTTGGAGTTCGGGTTGGAGTTGGAGTTGGAGCTGTGTACTTTTCTGGGCGATTGCAAGGCAGAGGCGAGCCCTCAATTCCTTCTTTCTTCAATGTGTATACAGACGCACACACACACACACACATTCACACATACATAGCGGGGATTCAAGCGAGTGGCAAATCCGTTGAGTGCTTCAGTTGTTTGAGTTGCCTGCAAAGGCGTCGCCTGCTGAAGAGCCAAAAGAACTGAAAGCTCAATGGCAATGGAAAAACAAACAAGAGAAAACATTTTTCCCTTTTCCACAACATCTGAGAGTCCAATCCAGGACTCCTTACACACTTATCAGCCACCACCCAACCCAGCCAGCTCCTTGCTGTCTGCGTCTTGCGCGTCCTGATTGCCATTCCGACTGCTGCTACACGCAGAAAAAACAAAAGGGATATATGATAAACATCTACTTGGCTGACAACAATACACTGGCACGCCAAAGGACTTAAGGACGAAGCACTAATTGTCCGTCGATACCATCGAGTTGGTCCTTCATTTCTTCCAGTGTAGAAAAGAAAATGTTGTATCAAATTATTGCATCAAGGCTTAAGTTGAGTTGCAGGATTCCTGAACTTATTTTATGCTCAAGCCGAGATTAAAGCTTTCCACCTCTCGTCCTCGGCGGCTGCCATCACGGCGGATACCTAACCTCATTTAAGGATTAAATCTATATTAAAGCTTAATTTCTCTCAGTGTAAGCGTTTGTCGGGCAACCTGCTGACTTCTGGCTTCCACACCCTTCGCATGTGCGTGTGCATGTGGCATCCACATCCACATCCACATCCACATCCAGACTCACATCCTCATCCGCATCCTTCTGGCATTCGGAACAACAACTCTGGCAGCCACTGCCTGTCTGGCAGCATCTTTCTGGCACTCACTGTTTTGCAGACAATTAGTTTCGTAAGCAGTTTCCTATTCTTTTGAAGTTTTAGTTTTGTCAGCTGCGCCCCCGCCCCCCTCCACCCCTCCCCTTACCCTATCCACCTCTCCTTCACTCTTTTTCCCTCCCGCTCACTCACTCTTCTCCCCTGTTTGTGGCGTTGCGTGTGTGTGTGTGTGTGAGTTGACTTATCAACTTGTGTAGCACACACACACTCACACTCACACACACACACACATGCCCGGCCAGACAGTTGGGGGAACTTTTGGCGCCGGTCGAAAACAATGAAAGGAAATTGATTCGCAGCTCCTTTCAAAAATGTCCAAATGAAACGAAATGAAATGGAACGTGACCAAATTTGGCCACATGTCAATATGCTAATGATGATGTGGTCATGTCCTGCTCCACCGCTGACACCCCCACCCCCACCCCCATCCTCTTCCTATGCTGCTCCCTCTGTCCATGACTGTGCCTAGGCTCTTGCCGTTGCCATTGTGTTGGGATGCAGCGTGTCCTGCGGCTCGCTCCGAGCAGAGGCTGTCCGGAAATCGCATGGACTCGATTGCTTCCATTCGCTTTTGCCTTCTTCTGCCGATTGTATTTTATTCCCGTTGTTGTGTGCCGTGCGAAAGGGTTTGCCAGCATGTAAAAGGCTTTAAGCAACATTACCAAGGGTAACCGCCATCCTGTCCCGGCCTCTGGCCTCTGGCTCCTGGCTCCTGGCTTCTGTTCCCCTTGGCGGCTGCCCCCAATTGGAGGCAGTCCTGCAAAAATTGACGAACATCGGCGTTGGTTATGTTGTGTAATTGGTGGGTGAGGCGAAATGAAACGGGAAATGGCAAATAAATTGAATGAAACGTGCCGCGTGCTCACACACACACTCACACACATACACACACATACATAAACTAGGGCTCGTCATCTAAATGTGCATGTACGGACGCGGTTGCTGTTGACCACAAAGTGACGTTTCCGTTTCCGTATCCGTAACACGTGCGCCAGCAGAGCATCTCTCTCTTTCGCACTCCACACACACACACACACACACACACACACACACACACACACATATGACATACCCATGCATAAGAGGCGTCTCTCTCTCTCTGCTCTAGCTCCCCCTTGTCCTCCCCTCGTGTCCGCTCTGGCGTTAAATATTTGACTTTAAATGTGATGCTAGCTGAAAATGCCACATAAACCATTGCAGGACATAAAAGGAGCTGCCCAAAGCTCACATCCTGGCAATACACAAATACAGCAGGACCACCTGCCACCTGACAAGAATTTATGCCGCCGCGTCGACGCATATTTCTAGAGAGCTTTTATCACCACATCGCACACATCACACCCTTTACACCCCTCACCCCTCACCCCACACCCCTCACCGCACACCGCACATCCTGCACCCCACAGGCCGCCAGCCTACGTCCAACATGGCTATGCCCATTGCGATACTGACCTGCCATTTTGCAAATGCAATGAAATGAAATGAAAACACTTTTCGTGCGAAGGCTGCATATGAATCGAAGCCAGGATCCACATTCAAAAACGAGTCCTTCGGCGGCAGGAACCGCAGTGGCGCGGAGCAGATACTGCCCCACCACTGCAGCAGCTACATTGGTGATAGTCGTGGCACCAGCAGCAACAGGAGCAATTGGAGCAGCAGGAGCAACGGGAGCAACAGGACCAACAGGAGCAACAGGACCAACAGGAGCAACAGCGTTCCTTCAGCCTGGAATGACAGTCGCATTGCTTGACTGCCTCGCCATTTGCTCCTCGTGCAGTAATAATCATGTCTGCCCTCGTTCAACTGATCGACTCAAGGACACTATGTACTCGAGTCCTGCCTCCACCTAATTTGTGTGTTTAAGGAATTCAAAATGAAATTAAGCTTTAATTGAATATGACGGATGTGGGGAATAAAAGTTGAGATTCAAGGATGTGCCTGTGTCCTGGCCACAAGCTCCTCTACTCAACCGTTGAATTCAAAATAAAAATAATTAAAATTTAAAAAACTTTTAAGGAGTTTTAGGAAATAAATCTGAAATCTGAATCCTTTTGAGGTCCTTTTCTAGTGCCGGCTTTACTTGGCTTGTATTCATTGGCTCAATAGGATTGTCGTAAGGGGATATCACATGGTCGGGCATGTCGGAGATGATCCTTTTTAATTTGTTCGCTTGGATTCCGCCTCCTTTGCCCACAGTTCGAGCCTTGCAGCAGCTGCGACCGCTGTAAAAGCGAACTCTCTGTGCGTCCCGTTGCGCTGCCGTTCAACCAAACAAACAGCATACAGTGTGTACTCTGACTATGCACACACCACACACACACACCACACACACACACACACACACACACACACACACACACACACACACACACACACAGAGCACAATTTTTTAAAATGACTTCTCTTCTTTTGTTCCTTTCCCTTTGGTCCTTTACGTTCATTGTTTTCAATGCACGAACATCTGCTTGGACCACATAGAGACAGAGTTTAAAAGTTACTGCTTTGCAGGGGTGGAGAAAGGAGGGGAGGGGGGTAGCTTGGGGGCTACAATGCGAAAAATTAATTTCAACAAATACCTTAAGAATTTGGCGATAGCCGAGCCCCAAAGTTGAGGGGCTTGTGGCTTGTGGCGGCTTCGCGGTTAACTGGCAGATGCGATGCGACAAATGCCGTAATAAATGATGTTTTCCGAAGCCACAAATACTCGCATGTACACACACACACACACACATGTGCCCTCATGTGACTGACATTTGTCGTTTAGCGAGTGTTGACAGATGCCCGAAAAAGTATGCTATGATTTTTTTAATAAAAAAAAATATTGTTTGCTTTTGCAATGTTACTTCCCGCACGCAAGTGTGTCAGGATGTCACTCACTTCCCATCCCATTTCACATTCCTTCCCCTTTCCCTTTCCCCTTCCCCTTTCCTTTTCCTCTTCCCGCCCCCCTTCCCATTTCCATCCACCCCTACAGCTCCCCTGACAGCTGGCAATCTGCGTTTTTCTAGCGGTTAACCTAATTTGCTTTAATTAACATGCTAAATATTTAATTTATCAAACACAGTGACACCCATGCACCCACCCACACATACACACACACACACACACACACATGCATAGCCCACATTTGTACACCCTTGCCTGGACGCACACCCGCACACACAGGTGTGTAGTTCATTTTTCAATTAAGCAGCGCGTTTTTCGTTTTTTCAACATTTTTTTTTGCTCTCGTTTTTTTTGCCTCCCTCCCTCTCCTCTGCCACCCTCCCCCGCCAGCCCTTCGAGTCCACCCTTCGCTTTGTTTCCGTTGTTATTCCCTCATCCGCTCATCGCCAGTCAATGGTTTCTAATTACGCACCTACTCGTATGCCAGACCCACGCCACAAACGACCACTTGACTGGCTGACTGACTTAATTACAAATTGCATTATTTATCCTGCAACAAAGTTCGTCAAACTGTGGAGCGGAGCGAGCCTCGGCTCAGGACCTCAGCCAGATAATCATCATTGCGAATGTGTTAATGCAATTTCTGCATACTTATATGCATATGTCTGTGTCTGTGTGCGCGCGTGTGTGTGTGTGTGTGTGGCTGCCCGTATGTAAATACGTGAAACTTATATGTATTTTAATGGCTCCGTGTGTGAGTGTGTGTGTGTGTGTGTGTGTGTGCGAGATGCCGAGAAGACGGCATCATCAAATATTCTTTTATAGTAAATACGAGCTATAAGCAACAGCAGCAGGAGAAAAATCGCAGCTGTGCAACTGTTTGCACGCTGCTGCTACAGTAGACACTGCCTAAGGTGCGCCAAGGCAGGCGTGTCGCCACTCATGTGTGTCCTTTCTCATCCTAAAAAGCGTCTCATTTTTCAAAAGAATCTACTTTCTCGCATTACCACAAAATCTGTGCGGTTAGGTGGTCGCCTTAGCGTGTGCTCACTGTGACAGTGGCATGCACAATAAATATTAGCACAGATTTGAAAGGGTTGTTGATGTCCTGGAACTTTTGGGCGCGTTTGTGGGGTAGCCACAACGTCAAAGCAAGAGAAAACTCTCACACACATATGTAATATAATGCGAAGTGAATGTGTGTGTGTGTGTGTGTGTGCATGTATTGGTGTGTGCGTGCGGGGACAGGCGTCTGTGGCTATGCCAAGTTGATTAAAACTTGCCCACATCTCGTACTCCCTTTCCCTGACACACGTCAGGCGAGATCATACACACACCTGTCTCTAGTCAAAGTGTGTGTGTGTGTGGGTGTGTGTGTGTGTGGGTGTGTGTGTGTGTGTAAGCGCGCGTTTGAGTGCAGGAGTGAGTGTGTGTGCGTGTGTAAATGTGTGGCTCTTTGCTCCATTACCAGACTCACAGATCCGGTGGCTCGTTAAGTGACCTGGAGGCGCGTCAATGAAAAGACAAAGGCTGGCAAAGGACTAACCTCAAAGGATATTCTCAAAAAGTGATGTCGAAAACTATTTCTCGCTTCAAATTTCGGCTGTTAAAGCATCAAAAGCCTTTACAAAGTGAACGCCAAAAACAAATCTATTCAAAATATGCGCCTAACTATTTTGAGCTTCCTGCTGCCTCGTGTCCTTTTTGACAGTAATCTGTCAGGGGAGGCTTTCAAAAGTTGCTCCCATAACAAACTCAGCTTAAATTATCTTAAATTGGGGTAGATAGATAAGTAGATAATTGGATGACTTACATAAAGGCTTCCTATGTCCATCGATGTGCAGAATCCTGAATCCTGGAAAAACCCGTTCAATATATTTTCCATTTTACATTTACTTCAGCTGCTAAGGTTCCGGAGCGGAGTGGCTGAAACAAGAACAGGAATATAAAATATGACACATTAAACTTAAACTCCGCTTTCCGCATTAAAAATATCCTTAGACATAATTAAACTTCTTATGAGTATAAGGTCCTGTCCTCTGTTATTTAAAAATTTCATTTATTTTAATCACTTTTCAGAGCTACCAAAAAAAGGGTAAAAACAAACAGGATATCAGCTGGATATTATATCATTTTCATGTCCTTTTCAGTCGCTTTTGTTACTTCCTTTAAATCTCTTGTACCAAGGATTCTTCTGCCTCACGTGATGATTTCTAAGTTGTATCCTTTTATCGATCCATCGAAATACTAAATATGCAGTTCTGACTGATCATAATTAATTATTTAGTTGGATATTTAAAAGTCATGCTATATCCTTTTTTCATCGCCAACCACTTATTTTCGTATTAGTCCTGTGACTTTTGGTTCAAAACTTCCTAATTCGGGCCATCAATTTGACTGGAGAGTTGGATAAACATTCCGATTTCGGACTAATTCGGAGACAGTTAAAGTTCGTCCTTTCGGGCTGCACGGGCAGTACGCCCAATAATCGTGCTGGGTAAGGCAAGGGGTGGACCGGGGGGCGGGGTGGGAAGGGGAGGATACATTACGGAGTGTGCATGTCGGAGGTCACCTTAATTATGGTCACAATTAACAGTTTGAAACTCGCTTGGGCGCTGTATTTGGCACACTTGCACCCAGCAAACTTCCCCCCTCGCCATCCTCCTCCATCGACATACAGTGACACATTTCATTTCATTTGGCATGACGTGTGTGTGTGTGTGTGTGTGTGTGTGCTCGAGTGTGTGTGTGTAATCTCATTACAAATTCAAATGCGCCGCGCCTGATGCGGCTGTGCGGCTCAGCGGCTGTTTGCTTCCAGGGCTGATGGGCTGACGGACTGACTGGCTGTCAGGCTGATGGGTGGTGGGTGGTGGGTGGTGCGGCCTCGGTCTCTTCATCTGCCTTCTGGTCGACCAGCCACCCGGCACACTCGCTGACCCCTTCTTCCCACATCACCCTTCGGCGTGTGGACATGGCAAATGCTCCAACCGCGTTGTCACTCAATTATGTGCCGCGTGTGCGCGACATAGCATACTTTTCAGCGCTGCCCAAAGACGAAGCCCGAGCACATAACACATGAATGCGGGACAGACAGATGCCAGGCCAGGGTGGGGGGCGGAGGGCGGAGGACGAAAGAACGAACAAAGTGGAAGGGGATAGATGCACGGACTGACGGAAATATAAATAGCGAATTGGAATAGGAAATGCACAGACAGGCAGACGGTGAGCGAAACAGAAAGGTGGCTCAAGGATCGGACCAGCCAGCAAAAATAAAGTAACGGAATTAAAGACTGGAAAAGTCGGAACGTCGGAAAAATAAAACGGACACTAAATTAAGTACAAGCATTTACGGAATTTGTCTAAAAGTGGACAGAAATCGGAGGAGGTCAGGACATGAGTAGAGTGAAGAAGCGACAGGTGAGGGGAGTGGGGGAGCTGGACAAGTGAGGGAATGAAATGGGCAGAACACCAACTGAAGTAATAAAGGACTAAAAAGGACGACAGGAAACTTAATAAATGAAATTAATTTTAAATATGTTAAAGAATCTTGGGAGACAGGACAATTCGCATTTCCGCCCATTAAGAAAAAGGGAATTTCGGAAAGTTATGAATTTCCGTTTACATAAAGGATATGAAGTTTTCAGTTCAGTCAAAAACTGAGTAGAAGGATTTTCATGACTTTCTCTTATTCTATTAATTAGATTAAGGACTTAATTTATTTATTTATATTTGGCCAATAAAGGATGGGGTTGGGGATTTAAAAATTAAAACCAAAGGAATGCTCAAATATTCCTGGAGACGATCTTCAGTTGGCCTCAAGTTGATGACTCTGTTCAGAGTGGTACACAATATAAAAAAGGACATTCGGAGCTTAATGATGTTCTTCTATACAGTTAAGGACTTCATCAAATAAATGAATCGGAAGGTAAAGGATTTTAATAATAATGACCAGTTAGAACTTATCGAATGGAAACTACTTAAAGGTAAGCCTTTTTTTTAAGGCTCACAAGGACAATGATTGGCGTGGGATTCAGATTCAGTCAAAACTAAGTAAATATTATTTTCCATTAATTTCAATTATTAAATTAATTTGTGGTTAGGTAAAATTAAGAATACAATCAACGAGAGTGACTGGAGTTCGCAAGGAAATTCAGGCAAATATGAATATATAAAACAATCTGACGAGTCCTTAAACTTAACTCTGATAATAAAAAGAGCAAACCTTTTTTATATTTACCTAAACAATTGCTTTAGCCGGGAATTTGTCATCTGTTAAAATCAGTGTCCTGTTTTCTCCATTCTGGAAATCCTGTAAGCAAAATTTGGCCATTTGTTGGGCTTAATGGGTTGCGGGGAGGGGAGAAGGAGAGGAATCCTTGCCACTCGCCATCGTTTTTCGCCACTTGGCAGCTTTATGTCATTGCAGGTTAAGTGATGCATCTAATTTGCAGCTGTTGCCGCCTCTGTCGCTGCCTCTGCCTCTGACACTGCCTCTGCCTCTGCCTCTGCCTCTGCTGCTGCCTCTGCCTCTGCCTCTGCCACTGCTGCTGTTGCTGTGACAGAATAAAAGAAAACGCAGCATCACAAAATTTGCATTTGAAGCTTGAAAAAATGTTTGCATTTACTTTGGCTTGTGCTCGGCGCAAGTAATGGCATCTAGTGGCAGATGCTTCTCCCGAGTCTCCCGAGTCTCCCGATGCTCCTGCTGTCTGCTCTGTCTACCTGCGACTGCCTCTAAGCGTGTCACAGCCCTGCCCCCCCCCGCTCCTATCCCTGCTCCTCCTCTGCTGCCTCAGCCTCAGACTCTGCCTCTTCAAGCCCTGCTGCGCCGTATGCTCGTTAATTTTGCAGCATTTCCGCAAGCAATTTGGTGGCAGCTTCAGCGTTCGCGTCGCCGTCGTCGCCGTCGTTGCCGTCGTCTGGTGGAAATATTACGTATACGCTGTGCAAAAAGCGCCAACCGGAAATGCAGGAAGCGGATATTACACGCTCCAGAAAACACGCTGCGAACAGTCGAATAATATGCCGAGAGAGAGGGAGTGGGAGAGGGAGAGGGAGAGGGAGAGATATGTCATCAGAAGATGACAGGCGGATGGAAGGTAAAGTGCGCTTGGAGTGCCCTGCCAGGGATAGGGATACGGCCCGGGCTGGGTGGGGGGTAGTGAATGAGAAGGGGGCAACATTATTGCTCTTTTTGTTGCTGTTGTTGTTGTTGTTGTTGTTGTTCCTTTTGTTGTTGCAGCTGCGTTTTATGCGTTTTCCGTGTTTAGACAGTTGGCCAATGTCGTCACTGTTGGCATAGCTCCTTGTGAATATCCTGTAAGCAAATTGTCACAAGCGAGCGTCTGCTTCTTACACTCAATAAGCGGCGTCCTTGCCGCTTGCCGCTTTCCTCCCTAAGCAACTTCTTCAGATACAGAGCATAAGATATTAGAGAATTTCTGTATCCTGCAGTTAGTCCTTTGAGCACGAATAAAGCAAGCAAACGTAGATAACTTCTGCTAGGACTCTTAGGGTGCACTTCAGTCGGATATATGGGAGCTAAGGGGAGGCAGTTATTTATCTACTTATAGGGTATCCTTAGTGGTATTTAATTAACTGTTGCCAAGTGGCAGGAAGTTAAACAGTGGTTGGAGGCAAGTCGACTTCATGTCCTTGACAGGCACCAACTTGCCTCTAACTGCAGGCAGGGTATGTGCTAGTCGGATATATACCTAATGTTAGAGGGGGAACTTAAATCTATAGCTGATTACAGGACATTTGCCAGCCGAGTAAACGCTTTGATGTGCATCCTGAGGAGGCGGCCAGTAGATGATGATTAAATGACTTCATCTGGCTGCCGCTGCCTCCAGGATATCTGTGGGTCGAGTCACTGGAACTGCTCGCCTCTATTGCTCTAGCTCAGGGACAATGAGCATGAGGTAAGGGGAGAAGGACATAATTGTCTGATCCATTGATGTGGCTCGAGTCAATGGATCAGGATATTTAAGTAGATGGATGTGGATTTTTACTTACCTGCTGTAAGTCCTTTGGGAAATAATTTTCAACAAGGATTTTTTTCGTGTAAGATTTCTTTGTTTTATTTATTGAACATAATAATTTGTTTGTTGTTGTTGTTTGTTTGTTGTTTGTTTGTTGTTGTTGTTGTTGTTGTTGTTTTAATGCTTGCTCACTTGCTTGCTAAATGTTTGCCTCTGTTGTCCTTCGGTTTTCACTTTTGTGTTTTTTGTTTTGTTTTTGTTTTTTTTTTTTATTTTTTTCCTCTTAATGTAAATTTAGTTTATTTAAATTTAAGTTTTATCATATTTTTCATTTATCATTTATGCAACATTTGCATACGTTTAAATTTTATTTTACGTTCCCCTCTCTGTGTTTTTTTCTCCATTTTTTTTTCTTCATTTTTTTCTCCATTTTTTTTTTTAGTTTAGAATCGTAGCGTATAGCAATATGCATAAGTTTCTTGCGATTTTATTTTGAATTCTTCATTTTTTTATTTTCAAAATTTTTTCATTTTTCATTTGCAAAAAAAAAATACTTTCTAGCCATAATAATGAACATTTACTTGTTGTATGTGTGTGTGTGGGTGTGTGTGTGTGTGTGTGTGTAGGTGTGTGTGTGCATCTATATACATATAAAATGTATACTTCACATATACACATACACAGGCATATGCATACACACATGTGTATGTGCATATACACATAGAGATCCATTCAAATTATATATAATTTTTTTTTATTTTTAATTTGAATGGATTTTTATTTTGGCTGCGATTTTTATTTCTCTTTTTTACTTTTATTTCTCTTTTTTATTTTTATTTTTGCTTTTGCTTTTGCTTTTGCTTTGTTTCTGTTTCTGTTTTGCTTTTGTTTTTGTCTTTGCTTCGTGTCTTCGATTTTGTTAGTTGCTAATTAACATTATTGACAAAATATATGTATGTTTAAGTACAATATTTATAATTTTTGTAATCTTTAATTTTATTTTTATTTTTATTTTTAATTTTTTTATTTTTGCTTTTGTCTTTTTTTTTTTAACACTCATCGCATATTTTGTTTTCTTTCTGTCTTTTTGCTGTTTACTAAAAAAGCGCAATCAAAATTTTATTTTTAGTTCTGCGTGTGTCTCTTACTTGCTGTCTGTGTGTGTGTGGGAGTGGGAGTGTGTGTGTGTGTGTGTGTGTGGGTGTGTTAATGCCTGTTTATAGCTTCAAGTTTCAGCACTTTTATGCATAACATTAAATATTTTTTATAAATTATTTCAATTCTTCTCATATTTTATTTATTTTTTTATTTTATTTTTTTTTTTCCTTTGCTGTCCAAGTGAGTGACTGTGTGTGTGAGTGTGAGTGTGTGAGTGTGTGTGTGTGTGTAAATAATTTTATTAAATAATTTGCACGTGCATTGATAAATTCTGAAATATTTTTAGTTTCGCGTTTGCTTTTTTGTCATTTATGTTTTTTATTTTAGCTTTTTTTTTTCTTGTTTTTTTTTTGTTTTTGTTATTTTTTTTTTTTCTCTCTTGTATAAATTTAAAATTGTCAGCCATTTGTTGTTTAATAAAAACGTTATGTAAGTATTTAATTTTCTCATAATTTGTTTGTTTTTGTTTGTTTGTTATTTGTTAATTAACTACTACATAATTTGTATGCCATGCTTTTTGTATTTGCTTTTCAATTTCTTATTTTTCATTCATTTTTAATTTATTTTTTAATTTTTAATTCTATAAAAACTGCATAATTTAAAAATTGTTGGCGCTCGCCAATTCTCTGTCTCCTTCGGTTAATTCTGTTTTATTCTCTGTGTCTTTTTCTGTTTCTATTCTTTCTTATTTGCTTGTGTCTTTTATCTATTTTCGCTTTACACTCTGCTCTTGGTATCCCCATAGAATCCTTCTCGTCCTTGTGCTGTGCTGCCTCTCGGTATCTCGGATTTAATAGCTAAACTCATGTTACAAAAAAAAATATTTATTTATTTATTTATATTTAATTTAGTTGTTGCTTAGCGTTCGGTTCGTATTATGATTTAATTATTATGTTTATAATAATAACTGTTTAATTTTAATTATTTTATTATTATTTTAATTATTCCAGTATCATTTGATGTATCATGTAAATTCTGCTTTAGCCTTACTCGCGTATTTTGGCTGCTTAGTTACTTTGTAGGCTTCGCGTGTAATTTAAGTAATTAAAAATAATTAATTAATTCATTAATTCATTTATTCATTAATTCATTTATTTATTAATTCATTATTTTATCAATTAAATACGTATCTTTAAGCTAGCTCTCAATATATATGTACAACATTTAAATGACTAATAGTATTTACTTTATTTTTACTTTATTTTTAATTTATTTTTATTTTATTTTTATTTTATTTTTACTTTATTTTTAATTTATTTTTATTTTATTTTTATTTTATTTTTATTTTATTTTTACTTTATTTTTATTATATTTTTACTCTATTTTTATTTTATTTTTATTATATTTTTACTTTATTTTTATTTTATTTTTATTATATTTTTATTTTATTTTTATTATATTTTTACTTTATTTTTAACTTATATTATTTTTATTTTTATTTCATTTAATTTTTATATTTTTCTCTCTTTCTGACTTCTCGTTATTTTTTGTCGAATCAAATTTTCGTCGAATTAATTATTTAGTTACTTATTTGTTTAATTGTATATTTATTATATATTTATATTTTTTATTTCTTCATTTTTATATTCATTTATTTGCCTTTTGTTTTTTTTTTTTTGATTTTATTAACTCGTCTCAATGGAAACCCAAACTCTGAATTGTTTTAAATTTTTAATTTTAATTAATTGCATTCGTGTTTACTTTGGAACGATAATTTCAATTTGTTTAAGCCCCATTAAATTATGTACATAATTAATTGTTGTAATTATACCGAGGGAAACTATGGAATTAAACAACAACAAATTAAAACAGCGAAAAACATGGACAGCATCAAGAATTGCGTTCTATAATTATTAAGTATTTTTTTTTGTTTTAATTTCCTTCTTTCCATAAATCTGATTATCAATAATTTAAAAATGGACACACCAAAAATATTAAAAAAAAGCTGCTCACGCACACACACACACACAAACACACACACACGCACACACACGCACACGCCCATGTACAGGTATACATTGACACACAACAAATAAAAAGTTTAAATATTAGCGTATTACTTCATTTTGTTATTAATTATTTAATTATTAATATTTAAGTATTTAAATGTGTTATTGTTATTTTCAATATTTATATTATTATTTTCATAATTATTATTATAATTATTATGATCCTGCAAGCGTTTTGAGCTGCATTAAAGTTCAACTTTAAGTACATAAATTTTGGATGGATGCATTAGTCAGTTGAAGAGTTCATAGAGCTTGGAACAAAACGGAACCGAAACACTTCAAAGCCAATTCTCAGATCTTATTTAAATTTTAATTTTAATTATTTTCCCGATTTTATAATTTTGCTTTTAAACATTAACTACACAACACAAGAAACACCTAGAATTCGTCTACTTTCATTTCCCCCTC
This sequence comes from Zaprionus lineosus, assembly GCA_035044505.1. Lineage (NCBI taxonomy): Eukaryota > Metazoa > Arthropoda > Insecta > Diptera > Drosophilidae > Zaprionus > Zaprionus lineosus. The sequence goes on along the minus strand of JAWNNX010000695.1, from coordinate 42,105 downwards.
ACTCATCCTCTCATCCTCTCTTTCTCCTTTCTTTTACCTTTTATCTATTATCTTTTATCGCTTCTTTCTTTTCAATTATTATTTTTGTATTTTGTTTTGCGGAATTTCGTTTGGTTAGCTTTTCCTTTTGCATAGAATATTCTTTCATATCAGTTAAGTTTTAGTTTTAGTTTAAGTTTAAGTTTAAGTTTAAGTTTAGGTTTAGGTTTAGGTTTAAGTTTAAGTTTACGTTTACGTTTACGTTTAAGTTTTAGTTTAAGTTTAATGTTTAGTTTAGTTTTATCTATTCTTCTATTTTCTTACTTTGATTGTGGCCCTCAGGGATAGGGGAATGCGGGGGCCAATATTACAACCGAATGTTTATTTGCATTTGCTGTGTCTGTCTTTCTTATATGTATACTTGAAGTACGTATGAGTTCGTGTTCGTGTGTGTGTGTGTGTGTGTGTGTGTGTGTGTGTGTGTGTGTTGCGAATTAACCGTTAGCATTTATCTCTAGTTGAAGTCATATATACAAATCTAATCTGTAATCTGTAAGTGCAAATGGCGACTTGGATGGATTTTGGGGATCAATAAAAATGAATAACAAGAATTGCGTGATATGCGCAAAGGAGAAGAATCTTCCTTCAGCTGAAGCTCAAAGTGCGCGTGCCCTTCATTTCTGCCTTCTCTTCGCTTTCTCTCTCTCTCTCTCTCTCTGTCTCTCTCCTTCTTTCTGTCTTACAGACAACCATAAGCAATATATAATCTTAATAAAGGCCATGCATGCCATAAGTCGCTTTAAACAATTGTCTTTATTTTTTATGCATGTGTGTATTTGACATATATGTATGTGTGTGTGTGTGTGTGTGTGTGTGTGTGTGTGTAAAGTTTGGACGTTTATGTTAAAGGTTTTTATAAGGAAGGTTTCTCGGTCATCTAGCAATTTAATTTTTGGCTAAATTAATAATTAATTGGATTTTGTTTATGTCCTCCGACAAAACTCCTTTGGGACGCAATTGAAAGAATGTTGCAAAACAGGGAACAAACAGTTCGTGTCTTTTTTAAGTGTTGGAAAACGCTGCCAATGAAAATTGAGTTTGCTGCTCGATGCGTGGCCTAAGCATAAACGATGTCTGCGTAAACTCATTTAATTTCAATTTTCGATTTGTAATTAATTTTAGTTTATTTTATTTATTTATATAGCTTAACGCTTTATTTGTTTTTAGTTTCATTTCGTTTTCCGTTTTCATTAAAAATTTTGTAATTTTATATTTTTAATTAGCTTTTAGCAATGTTATTTACTTATTTAGCTTGGGGTTTTCTTATCCATTAACTAGTTAATGTCTCTTTAATAATAAAATATCGCGTATTCCTCAAGCGCTAGTCGCTACTCGCTGGCCCTCGCCTCGCACTGTCTAGCTTCTTTTTTAGCTATTTTAGCTCTTTTATCGCTGATTTTCTAGTTCCATTAACTGCTTCTGCATTTATTGCCTTGGCATTGTTTTTGTTTTCTTCTGAATTTTAATAATCGCTTATCGCTTATTGTTTTGCGTTTTGCGCTTTGCTCTGCTATACACACTTATCATCTATCATCTTCATGTGCATGTGTATGCACGTCTATGTTGCGTGTGTGTGAGTGTATTTATGTTATTTTCGTTTCTGGCTGGGATGGCGCAGTTTGTGACGTCACAAGCTGAAGCGCTTTTAGGCATTGCATTTAAATAAATTTGTAAGTGTTTTAAAAATTGGCTTCTCTTTTGTGTTTGTTTTTTTTTTTTATATATCTCTATTCATTTCGTTCCATCTTTTGGCCGCTAGTTTCATTTGTTTCAATTTCATTTTCGTTTTCATTTTCATTTTCATTTTCATTTCATATTCATTTTGATTTTCACATAACTCTGTTTAGCTACGTTTCGTACACGTCTTCTATGCGTTTATCTATTTGTGAGAACATTGACTACTTTAGAATTTAAGTGTTTTTTATTTTTGCTTCTTTTCAAATTTTACTCGTATCGTTCGTTATGTTTAAGCCGTTATTTCATTTTGCTTATTGCGTTTTTTAAACACTAATTTCTCCTTCCCGATGTATTTATTATTAAAACTACTCAACTTAAGCCAATCGCTTGCACTTTTCCCCTACTTCTCCTACTTCTCCTACTTCTCCTTCTTCTTCTACTTCTTCTACGTTCTTTGCCTGCTGCAATTGCGATAACTTAACAATCTACGCGTCGTAAAACTAGTAAAAAAAATGTCCTTGACTGGCTGACGCCAACGTACTAGGTAATATGCTATTATATTAGTATAAGTAATACTAAGTGAAAAAAAACTATAGTTTTTCGCTTACATGTCTAGAATTGTAAAGGTCTATCGATAAAAAAGAAGTACACAAAGAAACAAACAAACAAACGTCCTCAAAACGATCGTCCTTTTTCTACATTTATCTAACGCTTTTAATTATATCGTGCTCTCTCTTTTACTTGCCTGCCGCACGTTCGCCGTGCTGCTCGTAGTTTTGATTCGGTTTTCTCTCAATTATTGAGTCGAAAGATTCGGCATCGTGGAATGTGTGGAACGTGTGGAAGGTGTGGAACGCCTAGTAGCGTTGCTGATACTCGTGATGCCAGCGATTGAAATCAATGTGGAACACAATAATGGATCCAGTTGACAGGCCAGCCAGCAGATATCTGGGGAAAGGAAAAAGAAAAAGAAAAAAAGAGAAGTTACAATTACAGTTAGAGATAGAGATAAAAATAAGATGAGTTTCAAATAAAGCTTAAGTTGGGCAACAGAAATGACTAAATAACTATCGTGGGAAGAAGACACTTACTTCTGATCGTGGGTGAGGGCCAACGAGCGGATACCCGCGTTGCAGGCGGGGAAGGCGTAGAGCGGCGCCAAGTTGAAGGTACGCCATACCTCGACAATGCCACGATCGCCTGCTGTCATCAGATACTCGCCATCGCGCGAGAGCAGCATGCACTATATAATCGAAATAGAACAAACGAGGGACGAGTGACGAGTGATTAAAGCGAGTAATTATAGCGATTGAATATAGAGAGTGTTGGCTTTTGAATGATTGGGCCTTAAACCTACCTGTAGATTGTCGTTGTGTGTTTCGTGGCGCAGCTTCTTGCCATTTATGGTGTAGGCTGCGACATTGCCCTTGTCGTAGTTGATGACAATGAAGCCCTCACGCGACATGGTGATCAGTTCTGGTGAATGGAAGTCAGCTGGAGGATCCAACGAGCGCAGCAGATCCCCGAAGGTCGTGTGAATCAGCACAGGGCCATCTAAAGTAAGGAGATAGAAAAAAGAAATATAATAAAAGGGGGAAAGAGAGAGAGAGAGAGTGGAAAGAAAAACAAATGTTGCACCTCTTGAATACTAAAGGCTTTTTCGGCAAGGACTTACTTGTGGAGCCGGAGACAACGAGTCCCAATTCAGCGCTAATGACGACCGAGGTAACTGCCTGTTCGTGACCCGTCAACGTGGCTCGGGGTGTGGGCACATCACCCTCACCGACGATGCTCTGTGTGCGTGCGTTCCAGTGCCAGAGGAGGACCGTGCAGTCCGCCGATCCAGAGGCTATATAACAGTCAGAGGTAATATTGCACTCAGAGCGTGCCATGCAGGTGACAACCCCGAAATGTCCAAAGACGATTTGCACAATTTTCGCTGCAGGGAGGCATAAGTAGATTGTAAGGGGAGAGAGAGAGAGATGGGAGACGGAGACGGAGGCGGTGAAGTGGATGTGTGTGGCGTATAATTAAGTTGTCTTATACATACCCGTCTCGGTGGCAAACACACGAAAACTGTTATCCCAGAAGCCGCAGGCAATCAGAAAGCGGCTGTCCACGGTGGTCACAAAGCAATTGGATCGAATTTTCAGCATTTGGCTGAAATTGTCACCCAAGTGACGGCGGCTGGCCGCGTTGCTGTTGTTGCTGGTGCCGTGTACGGCTGCGGGTGGGGGGAGCGGATGGAAGAGATGGAGTAAATGAAGCATATGAAAGTTCAATTAAAGAAACTGTATTGCATTTTCCAGTTGTAAGGATTTAATTTGAAATTGATTTTCAATTCAGGATAGTCGGAAGGCTTCCTTACACTCAACTTACCCAGCACTGGATCTATGGTCAATGGTTGATTGGAGCCCGGCGATTGGGGTGACTCAGCGTAGCTGGGACTTTGGACGGATGCGGTGTAGTTGCAGTTCCAGCGATTCACAGCAAACTGATGGCCCGCAGTGACGGTAACCACAGACGGCAGCGAGAGCTGAGGATACGTGTTCGCTGAGATGTGAATGACGGGCGAGTTCTGATAGAACTTAAGCATCTGGCACAGATCCTCGGGCATCGCACTGAACATCATTGGGGATAGATGCATGGCGGAGCTGCGCGGTGGATGGGGTTCCATTAGTAGCTGACTGGGCGTCTGGCCAAAGTTGCGTATCTGATTTTCGACAGCCTCACGCATCACCGGATCGAGGACACCATCGAGGTCGACGCTGCCCTCGTAGGTGAGGTAATAGAACACGTTGGTGGCACGTATCGCTTCAGGGCCGCGCTGCTTGTAGCCGAATATCAGATCGATCCACTGGTGCAGCTGGCAGGAGACAAACTCCGACTCGAGGGCCATTCGGTTGATGCGCACAAACTCCTCGGGACTCTTCGCCCAGGGCGGCAGCTCGATGTCATCTACCAGGGCACCATCTTCGCGATGGCCTAGTCTGTAGCCGGATGCATTGTAGAACATCTCTGGCAGGAAGTACCACTCCGGTATCAGTTCCTTGACATCAGATGTATCTCGCTGGCAATTCTTCCAGCTCAGCGACACCGACGAGAACAGCCTGTCCGGATAATCGAACTTTCCGCCTTGCAATGCCAGGAACATGGTCGTGAAGGGTTCCACGCGCACCAACCAGTTCAGGGTGAAGGCAGCCGTCGAGTAGTGGGTGCCGTAGTGGAAGGGCGGTATTGTGTCGCTGTCCCAGCTCTCGTAGCGCTCTTCAAAGTAGGCGCGCCGGGAGGGGTTTAGGGCGCCAATTGGCTTGGACAGATCGCGATAGTTCGATGGTAGACTTAGGTCCAGGTCCTTTGAATCGTAGTTGGTGAGCACCCAGGGAAAGATGGGATACTGATTCAGGTCGTTGTACGTGCGACCAGCGATCGTGTTGAGGAACATCAAGTACTCAAAGTTGGAGATCTCCCGACGCTGCCATTTTTGCGTCATGTTTGAGTTCCTCATCAGCTGCCGGGGTGACATCATCGACGCACGCCGCGTTTGGGGTATGCCATACTTGATGCCAACTCCGACACGGGGTAGCGCCTTGATCACCTTTTTCACGGTGTGCTGATCGGGAAAGGCGAAGAGAATGGATGTACGACTGGCCAAGAAGATCTCCAACGCCACATTCTGGAGCAGATAGCGGCGCGAGAAGATGGCACGCACTTCAGAGAAGTACCATTTACCATGCAGATGATCACAGTACTTAAGTACTTCGGAGTCAATCTTATGAAACTCCGGATGATCCTCATCCACCTCGAAGAACATCTCGGTGCTCGTTATCGAGACGGTGCCAGGTGCAAGCAGGCCAGGCGCTATAAGACGTGCCTTGGTGCTTATGTTAACCGGGCCGGTCAGATCGAGATCGAGCTCACGATCCTCAATCAGCAGCTCGGCATCGTCCAGTAGTTCGCTGTTGTGCTGCGATGAAGGATGTGCTCGGGATACGGCGATCTGTGTATGGAACTCGTCGCGAGTCTGTAGTATTGCATCCTCTGGCGCACCGTTCTCTAGGGCAGCCTTCAGGGTGGCCTGTGGGTGTGACGATCCGCGTGGATTCTGCACCATGCGTTTGCGACGACGTGCATCATCCTCCCAGGCGTCCAGCTTCCAGTAGGTGCTCTTCTGAAGCGCTACCGTACCGGAGCCAGTTATCGAGCCAGTGATGGCAGCGCCTAGGCCATTGGCATCGCCCCAAGCGCCATGCCGATTGCACATTATGTTCCTGACCTTCTCCAGCAGCCGACTGGCAATTACATTGTCGCGTCTACGGGCCGCTGTGATCAAGTGGTCGCACATTCGCTCCTCCTCGCGCCGTTCAAGAAGTGTCTGGGCGCACTGTGACTCAAAGTCTGCGTGCTTAAGGACATCATCAGCCCGCATACGATTCAGTATAAACTCCGCCTCATTGGCAACGCGCACAATGTGATCCTTCATGGCATGCGAGAGCAGACGTCCCTCATTGATGAGTTCGATGAAAGCGAGACCGGCGTGCTTCTGGAGGCTGTTTTGCCACTCCTGCGAGCAAAGCAACATCACCAGCTCCACCACAGAGTGCGAGTTCTTAAAGGTGGTTAGGCCCTTGCCCTCCATCAGAAGCTCTTGGCCATGTGAGCCAACAAGTGTCTTGGAGAGAAATGGTGCAAAGTCGACCATAATCTCACGAAGCAATGGACACACCGGACCCAAGGCAATTTCCAATTTCTGAGTGAGACTCGCCTCACGGGATGGCGTTGTCAGTGGCAACTGGGAGACCAGAGCCGGTGCCTTCATGGGTAGCTCATCGGGCCGTGCGCGCTGTTGCTGGCCAACAGCACCACCAGCGCCGACAGCTGAGGCGTTTCCGGCACCAGTGGCAGCTCCTGAGCCACTCACTCCATAGCCATCTGGGACGCGTACCACCGAGATCTCCGAGTCTGGTTTATCTCCACGCTCTCCACCCACAATCAGGCCGTGGGCTGAGCTCTGCTGTTGAGAATGTTGCTGATGATGTGAAGCATTGGATTCGTGCTTGGAGCTATCATTAGCATCCACCAGACCGACAACGATGCCAGCACTGGCCGCTGCCTGAACGGCGGCATCCTCATTTAAATTGACATCCGTCCAGCTCTCATCATTGGAATGACTTGGCTTATGGTCGTCGGCCAATATGTCACTGGATGATTCCACCTCTGGAACCTCGTTCTCCGTTGAATTCATGTTCAGTGATCCAACATCCGAGTCGACGCTCTGCATGTGGCCGGGAATAAGCAGGTAATCAAAATGTGCATCAATTAAAAGGAGGGTCAAGCAAGGATTTTGGTCAAAAGAGATTTGCTTTTGGGCTTATCGATGGCCTTTCTAGTGCGACATACATCAGCAGGGACGTGGGTGGTGCGTAGTGCATGTTGGGTGGTGAGTGGTGAGTGGTAAGTGGTGAGTGGTGAGTAGTGGGTGGTGAGTAGTGGGTGCTGGTTGTTAGTTGGTGGTTGGCTTGGTGCCAAGTGATGGGTGAGAACGTACGTATATGTGATATGTGATATGTAATATGTGAGCTGTGGATGTGCGGTGTGCGATGTGTGTGCTTTGATTGTGTATTAGTATATGTGTATTAGTAGATATGTGTATGTGTGTGTGTGTGTGTGTGAATATGTGTGCCTGGATATCATTTGCGCATTAATTATGCACATTGAACAATAAATCAAAATTCCAGGCAAGGCAGATGCCTAAACCCTGTCCGAGCTCCCTTGGCTTCTCGGCCCCGTTCTGGTGTGCCTTCTACCCGTCCTGGTGCGTATGTCAACACATGCATTTGTCAACGCCACGCACAAAATGTTATCTCCAGATCTATTCGGCTGGCGGAGGCCATCGAGGAACGTCCAACGTCCAAAGTCCAATGTCCCGCCTCCACTCTGCAAACTTATTCCTCGTGTGTGTGTGTGTTTCTGTCAATGTGTCTGTGTGCTTGGCAGTGATTTGCATAAAAGGAGACACCGTTTGCACATACACACACACCCACACACACACACATATATATTCGCATCCCCTGCTTACAAAACAAAGCTTGCCATTACGAGGCTCAGCTCATCCGAAAGGCATTAGGACAAGTCGCCGGAGCTGCGAGGCAGACGGACAGAACGGAGGGACGAAGTAGCGGCTGTGTCGTCAAAAAGCCGACGGGATGGAAGGACAGCGCGACAGCGAGACAGCGAGACACGGGGACGACAGCGGAACAGTGGGGCCAACGCCTGATCATATGACAAATTTTGTTAAGCGTTTGACAAATGTCAACTGTCAAATACAACAAAATATCAGAGGCATATGTTGCCCCAGTAGATGTCAACAGAGATGTGTATATATGTGTGAGTGAGTGTGTGCGTGTGTGCGAAAGTGCGTAAGTGGGCTTTGGGTGCCTGGCAGCTGTTGCGCCATATACATTTGCCGCATATCCTGCTTGCGGACAAGCAAACCAGCGGAAATTCCAAAGTCCAGAATTTGAATTTCAAGTATCAGACATTTCCATTTGTGTGTGCGATGCACTTAATTGATATACTCCCCAATACAATTTACAATTAAAGGAATGCAATAGACTTGTGTGCGTGTGTGAGTGTGTGTGTGTGTGTGTGTGTGTTTGGGTGAATATAAACATAAATAATGCAGACAGTTCATTAGAAGAAAGGTGGACGATGCGTTGTCTGATTTCAGTGCTCAAGGCCAAGATTTGTGCGTGCCTGTGCGTGTGTGTGTGTGTGTGTGTGTGTGTGTGTGTGTGTGAGAGTCTGTCGATATGTGTGTGTGATGTATCACTAATTGCATAATATGTACAAAGGCATTAACACAAATAAATCACTGTACACAATCCTAAACATATAAACAAATCCAAGAGACTCTCGACAAATCACGTGGCACGCGTCCAAATTAAATTTTCGGCACATTTTTGAATTGGGTGTGTGGGTGTGTGGGTGTGAGTGTAGGTGTGTGTGTGTGTGTGTTGGATTGTGAATGGATATACACAAATCTACGACGAGATTCCAAAATACAAAATATTGATTGAATTTAATTGCATTTCAATTTGTTATTTAATTGAAAACACACAAGGTCAAAGAGACATTTGAAGGAAGCAAATCAATTAAAGGAAAACTAAAAGCAAATCGATGACCGACTGCTGAATGTCCTGTAATATTTAAAGGAAAAACATAAAAAATTTAAGGGAACTTGCAGCAACTTAAAAAAGGAAAAGCATTAATTTAAAATTCAATTAAAAAAATTTCAAATTTCCAAAATGATTTTCCTACAAAAAACTTCCCTTCCAAAGTTCCTCGTTGAATATCCTTTCTGAAAGGTATTCATATTATTTATGAATAAACCATTATATTCACAGGACATAGAAGAATTTCAAATATTTCTTCATCAGCCAAAAAATCTATCAGAAAATAATTGTTTAAATATTTGATTGATGCAGCTTCGATTTTGGAAATCAAAAGATAAATTCGCTACTGGACAAAAGCTAAAATCGGAAAGCTATTAAAAAGGACGAGAGACGCAGGACGAGAATTGGAAATTTAAATTAAAAATGTTTGTATGTACATACCATATTCATATACATATACATATACATATACATATACATATACATATTACATAGGCATATACATAAACATATACCTATACTTATACATGTACATATATATATATATATATATATACATATACATATGCATATGCATATACACACATACACACATACATACAGATACACAAAAAGGAACATAAAACACAAAACATAAAACAAAGGAAGCTCACGTGATGTCTGTGGGTGTGGTCAGTGCGTTTATTAACATTCAGAGCTGTCAACGGACAAATGATGTGTCAGATGACTTATGTCAGCCTTGCAGAGTTGCTGGCAATCAATTTCTAGCCAATTAAATTCAAATATAAAAATATAAGATAATATTTTCAATTTCAATTTCTTATAAATCAATCTCAATTTTCGGTTTAGGTTTAAGCTTGGCGTTAAAATTGAACCAATTAAAGATTTGTGAATTTTTCTAATCAACCTTAAATCGTGTGTCGCTATGTTACTTGCTATGCTTCTCGCTATGCTACTCGCTATGCTACTCGCTATGCTACTCGCTATGCTACTCGCTATGCTACTCGCTATGCTACTCGCTATGCTACTCGCTATGCTACTCGCTATGCTACTCGCTATGCTACTCGCTATGCTACTCGCTATGCTACTCGCTATGCTACTCGCTATGCTACTCGCTATGCTACTCGCTATGCTACTCGCTATGCTACTCGCTATGCTACTCGCTATGCTACTCGCTATGCTACTCGCTATGCTACTCGCTATGCTACTCGCTATGCTACTCGCTATGCTACTCGCTATGCTACTCGCTATGACTGACTCTGCTATGCTACTTGCTATGCTACTCGCTATATTACTCGCTATGCTACTCGCTATGCTACTCGCTATACTACTCGCTATGCTACTCGCTATGCTACTCGCTATGCTACTCGCTACCTATTAAGGCCGGTGTACTGGCACACTCTGCAAGGACTTTTAATCTTCGGCTTGCCGAAGTGGATTACTTTTATGAATACTTTGTGCTCCGATCTAAGCTATTCACGAATACAGGGTGCAAGATTTGTTAGGCGTGTGTTTTTGTGATTGGTAGCGGTACAGAAGTTGTTGTTGTTGTTCACATTGTGTGAGGTGATTGCTGACTTGTCCTCTTGTTGTCAAAAGGTTGCAATTTAGTTGCAATTTAACATATACTTTTTTGTATACAGATTTGTGAGTTGTAAGTTTTTTTTTTTTTTTTTTTTTGATTTTTGAATTTTTATTTTTGGATTTTGGTTTTTACCTTTGGCAACTTTTGTGGGACCATTGGCTTTGGTGGTGACAATGGTTGTTGTTGAATTTTGATAGTTTCTTTAGTTGTTGTTGTTGTAGTTGTAGTTCTTGTTGTGGATTTTACAGTTGTTGCTGTTGCTGTTGTTGTCTTTGTGTTGTTGTTGTTGTTGTTGTTGTTGTTGTTGTTATGAGCCTGTGATAGTTTTTTTTCGATCGATTTGTTTCGTTTTAGTGTTTGATTTAAAACATGCAAATGGAATTTCATTCTATTCACTCTTATACCTTGTTAGACTAATGTAAACACACGCACACGCACACACACACACGCAGTCACACATACATTACTTGAAAAGTTGAAAGTTGCTGTTCTGTTGTTGTCTAATGTTTGGGGCTTTGGGGGATTTAACATTCGTCTTAAGTGACAATCAAACTGCCATGCAAAGTGTTTAAAGACTCAACTAAAGTTGTGCTTAATATTAGAAAGTCCCACCCAGGGGACAACCTTATGCTCTACCACCCAATCATCCAATCACCCAATCACCACCCTCTTCCCCTTACCATACTTGGCACTTGGCCCGAATGCGTGTGCTGAAAGTTGAAGCTATTCATCTTTAACTTGAATGTCTGTTCACAGTTTCCAGTTGCGGACCCCAGAGTCTAGAGACCCCACCATACCCCAGGCCATACCACGGGCAACTTCATCGCTCTCGTGCGGATGCAGACAACCCCGGGTTCTAGCCCAATTTATCTCAGTCACACATTACTCACCTTTATCGATGGCGGGCCACTGGAGTGCGAATCGTTGTCCGCCAGCACCGAGGGATTGTTCTCGTCGACGACGATGATCTCGTAGTCGCTGTCCTGGATTTGACGGCCGCCTGTACAACAAATGAGAGCACAATGGTTAGAAGTAAGTGGCTGTACGTGGTAAGGTCAAAGGATCAAAGTAAACAAATGCAATTCGTATGTATCTGAAAAATTCGCATATCAGACAGAAGATTAAATAGCAATCAAATAAATTTATCTGCTCGATAAGTGGAGAAGTTGAGGCTGTTGATGCTTAGGAGCTCCAAGTCAAACTAAGCTGTGCACGCAATCCAAAATAAAAACGACTCTTAAATGCCGGTGCTTAAAACTAAAAACACACACATCAAGCATACACCTATATAAGCACACACACACACACACACACACACACACACACACACACACACACGCACAAAACTTTGCAGGAATAAACTAACGAAAAATTAACATATTTCGACTTGGGGTCCTGAGGATATATGAACTTTTCATTTGGTAACTCTTGTTCTGATGTTCCTGCTTGTGGGCCGCAGCTAAAGCGAGTTTAATAGATCCTGCGTCTAATTAATCCTTCCAGGCTGAAGACAAGTTTATGCTGCCTGTCATAGCCTTCCAAACTTTAAAATTTTCTCTCACGCGTGAAGAACTTAGTAGCTCGCAATTAAAAAGTTGCCAGCACTTATTTGCAAACAAGTGCAGAGCTCAGTGTGGCCACATCCTCTACTACGGCATTAGAATGGCAGATGGCAACACTGGAAGCGGAAGTCGTAGGTACACAGGCCGATACTAAGCTCGGTCGCACTTGGCTGCAACTACTGAAAACTGCAAATGGAAACGGGAATGGGAATGGAAATGGAAATGGAAGTGGAAATGGAAATAGTTTGGAAGCCATTTGCATAGACTTTGAACAAGTTTACCTTCCATGATATATTTGAATAAGCTGAATATTAAAAATACAAAGTAAATATTCGGAATATCCTTCCGAGTGTCTCCACAGTCGGACACAGCTGGATGCAGCTGGACGCTGCTTTCCAGTGTGAGGTGTGAAAATTGTTTGACTTTTGCATTAATTAGTCAAAATGGCTTTGACTGCCTGTAGATGTTCAAGAGCTCAGACTCGAACAGTCACACACACACACAAAGACACACACAAACACACAGATATACATACAATACAAAGGCAGGGAAAATGTGAAGCTTTCAGAGAGGGGAAGGGGAGAAAGAGAAGTCAAATAATTTGCAACTGCTTTCAACAGATTTTCCTTTGATTCTTTTTGTTCGTCTCGTAGCTGAGTCCAGATGCTAGATACCTGTGAGTGAGAGTGTGTGTGTGTGTGTGTGTGTGACTGTGTAAACCCGACTCGCATCTAATCTGCTCCTTTCATTGTACTGCCCACGTAACTACCTCTGCATTGTCTGTGAATATAAATTCGGTGAGCTGAGCTCCGAGTATTCAGCCAGCCATCCGTTGGTCCGGCGACCGAGCGCTTTGATAATTTCGCAATTTGTAAGGCTTTGTGGGGGCTGAAGCTTTGGGGGCGGGGGATCTGTTGCACATGCCACCTGCCACATGGTATACTGTGTGGACGTATGTGGACCCCTTCGGGCTGTGGCGCTTGTTAAAAAAAAAGAAGAGAATCTACAAACCCATCGGGAGATACATAATTAAGGGCCATAGATACAAATGTATCTGAGCTGTGAGACTCGATCTGAGAAGAAGAAGAAGTAACTAAAACGAATCCAAATTGTTGGCCACTCCTGCTGACCCATTAGCTAATTACACAACTAAATGCCCACATTTAATATCCATATTAAGCCGCTGTTTAACACCTGATTATAGTCTTAATTGATATTTATGGGCTCTGCGAGTCTCCCGTCTCCCGTCTCCCGTCTCCCGTCTCCCGTCTCCCGTCTCCCGACTTCTGCGCCATTAAGTGCTTTGCATACATTTTCTTCTCATTGCTCATTGCTCATCGGCGATGCTTTTTTTTTACTTTGTAATAATTTTCCCAGCGTGGCCATTTTCCATATTTCATTTTCATCTACATATGCAAGCATACACACACACACACACACACACACGCACACATACACGCTTTCAGCCACAAATTACATTGAAAGCGTCCTATCGGCTTTTACAGCTATATAAACGGCTGCTCTTCGGCTTGTTTTTCCTCCCCTCCCCCCACACAACCCACACATTACACTCTCCTTTTTCCTTTCTCGTATCGTATTGTTCCCCTCCCTACCTTCCGCCACCGCTTTTTCTGCGCCTCTGCCTTTTACTGTTTCAAATAAATTATGTTGTTTTTGCTGCTTCATTTTCCTTCCTGGCGACTAATTTACATTTTTTGTCGCCGCCATTAATTCCGTAATGGACACGTTGTCGTCCCTGAGTGTCCCACTTGCACGCGTGTGTGTGAGTGTGTGTGTGTGAGTGTGTAAGTGTCTGGATGAGTGTTTGTAAGTTCTGGCAACACTTTTTCAAAATGCAATCATATCCCTTTTTATGGCCTGTCTCCATGTAAAACATATAGCATTTACCCAGGAGAGTTGAACTTTTTTTTAAATCTTTCGATTTTCCTGAATTTTCCCTCCTTTCTGAGTTTTTCATTTAGCTTTTGTAAAGGATAATTAACAAATTAGGTGGAAGATCAGGTGCAACAGTCGGAGATGGGGCAAAGGACCACATTTTGTGGTTTTCAACTCTGTAGAGCTTTCTATATGCATCTGTGACTGTCCCTGTGTGTGTGCGTGTGTGTGTGTGTGCGTGTGTGTGTGTGTGTGTGTGTGCGTGTGTCTGGCAAATGAAGATAAATTAAATAAAATTTGTGCTGACATGAAAATGACGAGTGACAGCCTCCATTTCTGGTGCGACACAAACTCGGACGGACCCGCCCCCTGAATTCTGGTGATTGTCAAAAATGTGACTGTCATTGTGGTTGCACTTGCTTTGTCAGTGTCAGTGTGCGTGTGTGTGTTTATGTAGGTGGTTTGTGTGGGTGTGGGTGTGGGTGGTGTTTGCTGCTCTAGTTACAAAGATAGATTGCAGTTTTTAAAAGCATTAATGGATCATATATTCCCATATGAGCTCATCCACACACAGCTTTGTTCCTCATTTTATTAAATATAAGCACACACACATACACGCACACACACACTTACACATATTCGTACACATCACCGAAATATAAAATTAGATGAAAAACATGAGTCTCGAAAAATGGTGAAGTTGATGAGGAGCTTCCCTAATTGCTTAGACGTTTGGCCGGACAACAGGCTGAGCTTTGACTGGCACATCCTGCATGTCGGTAACAGGATATACAAATTTCCAACGTTTTACAAATCCCTGAATAAGGACTGGTAGCTTGGCATCGGATATTACTACCCCAAGCAGGGAGACAGAGTTACTAGCTGCCTGGAAGTCCTGGTGCCAGGGAAAAATCGCCACCTGTTCGAAGGATGCAACAATGCTATGAGGTGACCAAATTCTGATTCCGACGCAGTGGTTAGCCCAGTTACCCCAGTTACCCCAGTTACCCTAGTTACCCCAGTTACCACAAGCTCAATTATGAGTCGAGTACCGAGTGTCCAATCAGCCTGAGACTGGACGAAAATCCAAAATTTGATCCCTGCGAATGTGAGATTTAAAGCAGAAACAGTCTTTGAAGGAATCGCAATTGTGCGAAATAATTCATAAGGGGACTTTTGCAGGATAAAGGATGGGGCTTGGTACGTAGGCATCTCGGAAGGTGAGTTGCTCATCGATGATTCTCGTCTGAGTTCTCTGAACGCATCAAAAACAAATGAAAATACACAGACACCTATACAAGCATTTACACACACACACAAATATACACATATATATACACACATATATATATTTACACACACACACACACGGAAACAACAAGGTATCTCCTATCAAATTTAATTCTCATTGTAAACTGTAAATTAAACAAGAGTCGCCATTCAAAAAGATTTCAAATGAAAACTTAACTTTTTGTAACATTTGAAAAATAAAAAACAAAAAAAAAACAGAAAAAAATATTTCAATTTTTTTTAATTGTACTTAACACAAATAATTAGAACACTTGTCGATTGATTAACGGAACTTCGATTGGATTGACATGCGCAAATGAGTATCGAAATAAAAACTTTATAAGCAAATGTGCAAATTGTGCAACAAAAACAAATATTTATTTTATAAAATATTTGTACATTTTTCATAAAATAATTCCAATTCTTTAGTAAAAGAATTAAAAAAAAAATCAAATTAATTTTCATTTAAATGTGAGCTTAATTGAAGTTTAAATTTGAAGAGTGACTCGAAAAGCCACTCTCAGGCCTGCAAAGCGCTGGGACAACACTAGTCAACAAAGTAGGGTAAAAGTTGAGTATATATTTACACAATTATAGATGCTGTTTTTACTTTGTTTCAACTGTACACAACTTTCGCAGGTGCATTGAATATTTTGTACCAAAATGAGAAATTAAAATCAATAAAAATTCAATTAAAAAGTTTTTAGGTCTAACTTCTATGAGAAGATCCTTTGGAAACAAAGGACCAAATGGGGAGGAAAATTCCCTGAAAACTGATGATGCTTGGACAGCTTCTGCTTAAATATTTAAATATCCTTCACAAAGAATATCACATAGTATTTGAGGGTCCTTAAGGGCCCAGAAGCAACGCTTCTGGGCAACGACCCTTCTGACTAGTGTAACCATTGGACGAGGCATGCCATTTCAGTCGCCAGGATACCGATAATCGGATTGCTCAATATCTGTTCAATAAAACAAAGTCGCCCGTCAATTCCTCCACCCATCAAGGCGCACTGTTCTCCATATTGTGAATATCCTGTACATTACATTAAGTGAGGGGTAGCTCTGTATCGAAGCAATGCCGCCAGAGGGAGAATATAATTTTTAGGCAGATATAAAAAAATATAACTGTATAAATGAAATACAGTTATATTTAAGGACATTAACTAATGCAGGACCTCATGTCCTTTGGCTGTCAATAATAATATTAAGCGAGTTGCTTAAACGATGATCGGGACTACCCTAAGGGGAATCCTCTTCATAAAGGGTAAAGCAGTGCCTCTCCGAAATTCAAGCAGTGCACTGCTTGCAATGTGAATGAAGGTCGAATCCTGGAATTAATCTTGCTCAGAGGATATCTCAAGAACATCTACATCTATGATTTTGCTTGTGGTTGGTAATTATTGAATGGGATAAAGGACTTAAGTAGCTCTCGATGTAGTTTTCCCTGAATTATGGAAAATGAATTTTCCTTTGTTAACTTTGATTCAGACTTAGGAGGAAAATAGGAAACGTTATCCTTGCATTCGTAAAGCCGGGCGAAAGCGCCTTACGTTGGGTCGCTGGGCGCGTCAAAGGATGCACAATCAGTGCTAATGCAATTTAATCGCTAATTACATCAATGAACAGACAGAGGCAAATTTAAGATTAAATTAAAAGTAATTAAAAATGAAAATGTAATTTAAATTCAAAAGTGATCAAAATTATGACGGATGCGTGGAATTTACGCAAAATCCTTTAATATGTGATAACATATGCAGGTCTGATGTTGTGTCGCACACACACACACACACGCATACATATATTTACAGTTTAACGCACTCATACAAAGACACAAACTGACACACACACACATACATACATAGACACACTCAAGTAAACGGAGGCGTATACGCAACGATTCACAGTACGCAAATTGAATATGAAACTCAAAGCGCATTACCGCATTGGACTGAGAGAGAGAGAGAGAGAGAGAGAGAGAGAGGAGAAAATATGAAAGCAGGGAGAGAAAGCGAGAGAGGGGGAGATAAAGTAATAAATAGAGAGAGAGAGACAGGGGGAGCAGAGGCATGAACGCATATACGAGTGAGATGGAGATAGAAAATAGACTGGGAAAAAGAGAGAGCAAGAAAAAGATAGAGAGAGAGAGAGAGAGAGAGATGGAGAGAGGGAGAGAGGGGAAGGACTTAAGCTACACAATGACAGAGTTACAGTTATTCACGTAGATTTTTTGCAGGCGCAACTACAGCTAAAGCTAAGGACATTTAGAGGCATAAATGGAATAGAACTGTTGCAGTTGGAGTGGGATGAAGTGGGAGTGAAACAAGCGAAAGTAACGCAATGGAATGGAACAGAAAGAGAAAAGAAAAGAACGAATGGAAAACGCAAAGCAAAATAAATATACAAAATGGGAAAGCAACAGTGAGCGACGTTCTACTTAAGTGCTTGACTATATAATATTTAGATAATAGATAAAAGATAAAGAGATAAAGATAGAGAGAGAGAGAGATAGAGAAGTATAGAAAGAGAGTGAGAGAGAGAGAGAGAGAGATAAAAAGAGAATAAAAATATTATCGTAACCTAAATATATACACATATATACACAATATTCATATAGATGTAGAAGAAGACAGAGATGAAAAATGATACACAGACAAATAGGAGTAGAGACAACAAACAGAGAGAAACAGAGAGAGAGAGAGAGAGAGAGAGAGAGAGATAAAGCGTAACATAGACTACACTACTGTCTCATAACGAGCGATACCTGTTCCGGGGCCAGAGACGTTCGTGTTGCGTCCATTGTAGCGGTAATTGTTATTGATGGCATTCGTCTTATACGCACCGCCGCCATCGCTCAATCCCATTTCCATGCCCATGCCCATGCCCATACCCATGCCCATACTCATGTTCATGCCCAGACAGCCGCCACCGGCGCCAGCGGCAGCAGCAGCAGCAGCAGCGGCGGCCGCAGCTCCAGCGCTGCTGCCCATCAGTTGGTCATGTCCATTCCGAAGATTTCTCATGTTTGTTGTCATGTTGTTGTTGTTGCTGTTGCTGTTGCTGTTGTTGCTGTTACTGTTGTTGCTGATGCTGTTGCTGTTGCTGCTGTTGTTGTTGCTGCTGCCATTGCTGTTGTTGTTGCCAAGCAGGCTCGAGCTGTTGTTGCTATTATTGCCGCTGGCATGACCATTCAGCAGTCCAGCCCCAGCGCCAACACCAACACCAATGCCGCCATGATGATGCTCCGAGCCCCCAAGACCGTTCTGTTGCTGCTCCCCGTTCATGGTCACCGCTCGCATGTAGGCGTGAGGATGCGTGTGATAACCACCGGAGGTTCCATTCTCTGTCTGTCCATAGTGATTGTGCTTACCATTGAGCAACTGTTGCTGCTGCTGCTGCTGACCATGTTGCTGCTGTAGCTGTTGGTGCCCATTGATAAGTCCATAGTGCGGCTGGTGTAGATGATAGTGTTGCTGCTGTTGCTGTTGATGTTGCTGCTGCTGCTGCTGCTGCTGTTGGTGCTTGTGCAGCTGTTGTCGGTGCAGTGCCGTCGATGGAGGCAGCTGTTGCTGACTCTGGGATGCCAGGCTGGACAGCGATGAGCTCGACGCTGGCTGAGATGTTGCTGTCGAGCTGGCCGACGAGCTGGTCGAGTGTGTGCCCATTGGTGGCGGCGGCGATATGTTGCCCAACTGTTGCTGCTGCGCAGTTGCATGTTGCTGCTGTTGCTGCTGCTGCTGCTGATGCTGATGCTGGTAGTAGGCGGCAGCCATATGATGATGGCTGTGATTGTGTTGCTGATGTTGCTGGTGTTGGTAGTAATGCTGTTGCTGCTGCTGCTGCTGTTGCTGTTGCTGCTGCATGGAGGCGGCGGTCACGTGATTCTGATGCGACTCGGGCAGAAACTGTGGGTAGACGTGGTGCGACCATTGCGGAAACAAAGGACGCGCACTGGCGGCGTCTGTATGATGTTTAATTAAATCGCAGTGGTTGTTGTTGTTGTTGTTGTTGTTGTTGGTAATCGAATTACGATATTCGATAATTTCAAGTTTGATTCGTTGTTGTTGTTGTCGGTTTTAAGGTTGGGTTCATATTTACACAAAGCATATATAGAGTATTTGGAGGGTCGCATTGGGGGGTTGTGGGGGGCAATGGGGAGTTTTGGTGACGTTGCGAGCATTTCGATTATAACGGTTCAATTTGGTATTAGTTACAAAAGTTGTATTTATTTTTTTATTTGTTTTTTTTTTGTTTGTTTTGGTTTTCATTATGTTTTTGGTATTTTTGGTATTTTTGGTAATTTTATATTTTTACAATAAATCCGAAAAAGCAGCGTGAAATCATTAGAAAACAGTACGAAGAAAAGAAACACACAAAAAACTGAATAGAGTATCTCCAAAAATGGATATGATGAGTGTCTTAATTGCTAATGAGGGGGATGTCAGTGTGGCGGGGGTTATGTCCTTTTTGAAGGTGGTGGGGCTGGTTGTTTTCTAAGGTTGGGGGACTAGGCGAGTTGTGCCTTTGGTGCAACATGTGCCATTTGAATTTGTTGCAATTATGTTACACACACACACACACACACACACACTCACACACACACACACACTCTCACACATGCAGACGCTCACGCACACGCACATTGCCTGCTTGCATTGAGATGAAACTAACATGTGACGCTGGTGGTGGTGGTGCTGGTAGTGATGGTGGTGGTCGTGGTGGTGGTTGTTGTGGTGGTGGTGGTGGTGTTGGTGGTTTTGGTGGTTAAAGTAATGATGACGGTGGCGGTGGTTTGGGTGCTTTCAGTGGTCTTGCCGGGAGTTCAGGCTGTTGAAGGCTTTACTGGGCTGGTAGTGAGTCGTAGCTACCATAAAAACGTGTAATAACTCGTAGAACAGATTTAAACACAAAGTGAATGCAAAGCATAACAAGCCGAAAAAATAGAAGAATAGAAAATAATATAAACATATATGTATATAGAGTTCTGACATGAAATCACATGGCACAAGAACCAAACGGAAGAGCAGTAGAAAGAGTATTTAAGTTTGTTGTGAATTCAAGAGAGAGAGAGAGAGACAGAGAGAGTGAGAGAGAGAGAGAGAGAGAGAGAGAGAGAAAGAGAGAAAACCAATAGGCGATTGTGTAGTTTTTGGTGCAGCAAACGTAAAGCATAAGGAAACAAAATGGAATGGAACACAAAAGGGATTGGCTTTAATAGAGAAAGAGACGAACGACAGGATGCAAATTAGCAAAGCAAATGAAACAATGGAAAAGTTGAAACAATAAATTGAGACTCAAAGTAAAAAGTAAAAAATTTAATTTGAAAAAAAAAACACAGAAAAGGAAACGAAACGGAAACAGAAAAGGAAACGGAAACAGAAACGAAAACGAAAACGGAAATAAAACCGAAAGTCTAACCCGCCCGAGAAGAAATCAAATCAAAGAACGTTGCGTGGCAAATGCCGTTATTCACGATTAAGTATCATATCTTATGTAGGTCATATATCTGGGGAGCTCTTAACTTGTATCACTTACCGCTGCCAGAGCTGCGCTGCATGACCGGCGACTGACGTTGGATCTGTGGCTCGGACGGTGGTTCCAGGATATCGCGATACTTGGACACCATCAATACCGATATAAAGTATACGATGGCCAGCGACAGGAATTGCGCTTGTTTTGTTTCCTCCTGCGGAGCAGAAAAAGGACGAAATTAAGAAGGAGGTTAGCGCATGGTAAACGGTCATAACGGGCAATCTGAAGGTGAGGTGAATAAGCTAGAAAGGGGAAAACTCACCACATCGCGGTAAATGACGGCACGCAGTCGATTGACGTCCATGTCCTGCAGAAGCTTCTCAGGATCCTTGACAGGTGATAATTGACCAGTGATTGATTCAACAATATTCTGTGCACAGGCGGAAATATGAGAAAAAAATTCATTTGGATTAAAATTCGCGGATCTTGTACCTTTGGTGAAGCCTGGGCTCCGCGGATGAGTGCCTGAAGATGCGCGGCACCTGGCACATCCCGTGCCAAGGCTCCGACGTTGTAGCGTGTGCGCTCCTTGCACTCGAGACAATTGCGCACCGCACAGGTGCAGACAAGTCGAAGGCACTGGCGCAAGATGCCGCCGCTGGACATGTTCTTCTCGGCCTCGAGCTCGCCAAAGTTCAGGGACGTGGCAAAGATAAGCACGTCCGCCATATTGACCAGGCGTTGCAGGAAGGACACAGCGACCTCCAGTGGCATGCCTTGCGTGGGCTCTAGTACGTCCAGCTCGGACTAGGATTAGATGGGATAAGATTAAGGCTTGGGTTAAATTAAAATCCCACCCTGGTGGCTTGCATCTCACTTACGTTGGGCGATGTGGCACTGGCCAAGAGTGGCAGAAGGCCGCCACAGGCAATGATTAGGTTATCGGCCAGTTGGGATATTAAATGGACCGTGTTGACGACGAAGATTGCGTTCTCGCTGGAGTTGACAAAGTCAAGGACACTCTTGGTGGAGTGGCTACGCCAAACCTGGATGTCCGTCTCCAGCGAGAAGAGCACATCGCTGAGCAGCCTCTGGTGTATGTAGGACCACTTGAATTCCGGTATGCGGAATGGTGGACGGGTCGGCCCCGGACTGAACATGGGACGTGTTGAGCCGGATTTGGAGCGCTGCTGTTTGCCACCCTCCGCTCCTCCCACTGCACCGCCGCCTGTGGACCATTGTGTGTGGAACGCGTAAAATTAGCGTCTTGAGTGTCACTCATGGATCTAGACTTACCGTAGTGATTATTTCCCAGCTGTGCTGAGCCCTCGGCGGTTGCCGCTGCTGTTGACGTTGGTTGCTGCTGTGCGGTGTAGTTCTCGTCCTCGGCAGTGTTCGTGTCCTGTGCCTCCTCATCGGCATCGTGGAGCTCATCAAGGGCTTTGTGTGTGTCCGCCTCGTTCTTTGGCGTTGTTTGCGTAGTTGAATCCACTTCGGTTGGCTTCACGCGGACTGGAAGTGGCGCCGGTTCGGTTTCTGGCTTGGATTGTGGCTCGGAATCTGTTGGTAGCATCGCTTCGGGCGTTGGCGAGGTTTGTGTGGTTTGCTCAGTGGCCACAGCCTTGACTGTCTCATCAACAAGAGTGTCTAGCACCTCGTTAACAATGGCAGACACATGCTCCTTAGCTGCGAGGACTTCCCCATCGGCTTGTAATGGGGACTCGGCTCGGTCTAGTGCTGCTTCAACCACCTCATGGACAATCTCTATGGCGGTAGCGGCAACAGTTTCCTGCTCCTGATCTGTTTGTTCCTTCGGCTGTACATCTGCCTTCGCATCGGCTTGTGTACCTGATGTCGTTTCAGGTTGATGAACTGGCTCTGGCTCTGGCTCTGGTTTTGGCTCTGGCTTTGGCTCTGGCACTGGTTCTGGGTCTGATTTTGGTTCTGTCTCTGGTTTTGGCTCTGTTTCTGGCACTTCTTCTGTTGTGGCCTGTTTTGTGACTTCAGATTCAGCATCCTTTTGAATGGTCACAGGCAACTCATTGTTGTTTGTCTCGGTTTCGGCCGCTGTTTTGGCCTCCGCTTCAGCCGCATCAATGACCTTATCGATGAGCTGTTCCACAATGTCGCGCACCGCTGTGGCGACTGCGACCGCATCTTCTGTGCTCTGGTCTGGAGCAGCTGTTTCTGGCAGCTGCTGCAGATTGTCCTCCACCTCGGGCTCCGTTGTTTCGGGGCACTCGGGACTAATGGATACTGTCAGCTCCTCGCTACTCTCAAGGGTTGTGCTTATTGATGAGCTCAACTCCAGTTCGCTGCTATCCTGAGCTTGGTTGGCTTCCACTTTTTCGTTGTTGTTCAGCTTGTTGGCCGCTGCGTCTGCAACGAGGACATCTTCAGTCTTTTGATTGGTTGCTGCTGTGGTTGGCTTCGTCTCCGTCTTTGTTTCTATGTTCGAATTCTTTTTGGTATCCTCGGCCATCGTCGTGGTATCTGTCGCTTTCGTGCCGAGGCTATCGCCTTCGTTGCTAATGTCCTGGGTGGCACGGCTGGTTATCTCATTGGCATTCACTTCAACCTCATGCGAGGTAAGCTGATCCTTCTTTTGCAGCTCTTCCTCGTTGGGATTGTTGTTGTTATTGTTGAGTAGATTTTTGCTGTTGAGCAGACTGACATTGTCCTGGGCAGAAATCTTCTTCTCACTCTTCAGAACACCCTGCACAACCTCGTTGACAGCCAGCTCAATCTCCTCATCTTTGAGCACTGATGAGGACTCCTGCAGCACATCGTCCACAGCCATTTTGCAATCGTTCAATGCAGCTTCCGATGCCTGCAGCACGTGGGCCACATGCTGTTCGACATCAAGTGCATCCTTGGCGGTGGCTAGCTCCAGCTCTTCCAAATCCTCGCCGATTTGAAGCGTCTCCTTGAGCGCTGCCTGGCCACCGGCAATGGGGCTCTGTGGCACTGGCTGCTCCGACGACTTGGACTTGTCTTCTGTACTGTGAATGGGGCTAAGGTTGCCATTGCATATGGGAGCAAGTGCAGCATTGGGCGTTGCCTGCAGCGCCTCATCAGTTTTCATTTGCTCATTGTACACATCAGAAATATTGGCGATGACCGATTTATTTGATGGGTCCGGCTCCGCATTGTCTTGGTCGGCTTCCACTTCCGTTGGCTCACCGTTGGTGGCACAGCCGCAGGTCTCGGTAGCTGTGGCTGCCACTCCATCTGGCAGTGGCAGCTCTTGTGCCTCCACATCGACGCTTTCCAACTCCAACTCCTCCACCTCTTCCTCCACGGGTGGCACATCCTCCAACGAAGCCACGGACACGGCACCCTTGATGGCTGATAGCTGTTGGGGTGCGGTCACCGGTCCGTTTTGCTGCTGCTGCAGTTCCTCCCGTTCCCAGCCGCTTATGGTGCTGATGGGACGTGCCTGACGCAGTGCAGGATCGGTGATATTGTCGGTGCGCTGGCGTTCGTAGTGCTCGTACATTTGGGCGAACTGCAGCTTGAACTCCTCGTACGAGACTTTTGAGTGCACAATGGCCAATGTGTCCACCCACACACGCCAGCCGCCATACTCATGCTTGATGGCATGATGCAGCAGCATGCGGAAGAGGGAGTAGACCATGTCGCTGATCTTTTGCTCCTCGGTGTTCTTTGGATGGATGTAGGCCATGGCGATGAGCCACTCCTGCCAAACGGACATCTGCAGGACGGTGCGTCGATTTTCTCGATTGCTATTGCATAGCAGGGTCATGTCCTGCAGGAAAAGTTTCTTCACCTCGATCAGGGACTCCGTCTGCTTTGACTGGCGTATCAGGGTGGCAACCACCTTAAGAATCACTGTGCAAGAAATTTGATTTTGTTTAAACATGGGAAATTGTTCTGGGCGCCAGATTTTATATTTATTTTTTAATTTTTTTATATTAACTCAAGGAGCAGTCACAGTCATTAGATTGGGAGTAATGATTTGGGACTTACTTGGATTCTCCAGACGGTAATGACTCTCCGGTTCCGGATGACGGGTGTACAATATTTGCTGGGATATGTGCTCGGTCATAATCTCATAGAGCACATTGTATGTGGGCAGGGAGAGCGACTCCTCGTACAGCAGCAGGCGCTCTGCCAATAACGTGTACAAATTGTGTGGGGACATGACATCGTACTTACGCCTGTAATAGCAGAGGGGAAAGAATGGAAAGAATGGAGAAAAAGAGAATAAGAGTGAGAGAGAGAGGGGGAGAGGGAGTGAGTAAGAAGCATGTATATGTAAAATTTATGAGTGTATGCATTACGCGGCAGTTTATCAATAGGAGCCTAGACCAGGCCCACCCCCGAGAATGTTTAGACAGGGCTAAAACCCATTACCACATTTTTCCAATGTCCATTGCCAATTCTCTTTTGTGGCATTATTTGCCGTATTGGCCCACTGCCCACTTACTTGTGTGTGCTGCGCGAGAGGAAGAAGCCAAGCAGCTTGAGCGCCTGCAGGCGTATCAATTGGCTCTCAGCCGCCAGGAGCTTGAAGATGCTTCGCACTCCGTGCTTCACATCGAATGCAGGTACCATTGAGCTCGGATGCTCCGACATCAGTGAAATGAGCATTTGGAGTACATCGTGCAGATTTTCATCCTTGAAAGTAAATTTAAAAAAGGTTGAGTAAATTAGCACGCAGTTAGCTTGGGATTTCAATTAATTGAAGTGTCCTTAAAGCTGCGGCAAATCAAATATTAATACTAACCTCATGCATGGTGGTCAAGTAGTTGAGGATGCTCTGCAGTTCATCTTCCTTGACGCCGTTCCCGATCATGATGAGCTGCTTAAGGAACAGCAGGATATACGCGCGTATGGCCAATATATCCTTTTGGGCCGGTCGCGGACCATCTGAAAAGAATCGCTCACTAAGTTCAGCAAGCTCACAAGCGCACAGCTCAACTCAAAGGACACTCACCCAAACCCTTGGGAATGATGCCGCTCTTGGCACGCGGATTGACAACCCAATAGTAGTACTTGAGGGTGTGGACAGTTTGGAGTACGGTGCTCACGCGCCGCACATTGCTGTAAATCTGGGTATCGCTCAAGAACTCAGTGGCCAGATAGGAGTAGAGTCTGGCCTGGACATTGGCTGGCGTATAGATCCACAGAGCCGGATTGAACAGGACGTGGTCGAGCAGCTGCCACGTGAGAAACGAGAAACAGAACAACTGCAAGGAATTAGTCAAGTAACAAATGCTGTCCTCCGACATCTCAGATATCTCAACGATATTGCAAGGATAAGATGTGATCATGTGTGTGAGAGGGTGAAAGAGTGTGAGTGTGTGTGTGTGTGTGTGAGTGTGAGTGTTGATTTGTAAAAGAGGGAAAGTTATGAATGGATGG
The DNA here is from genome assembly GCA_035044505.1 of Zaprionus lineosus. Lineage (NCBI taxonomy): Eukaryota > Metazoa > Arthropoda > Insecta > Diptera > Drosophilidae > Zaprionus > Zaprionus lineosus. The sequence goes on along the minus strand of JAWNNX010000695.1, from coordinate 16,021 downwards.
GTAAGTAAATGAGGTGTGTATAGGGTTAAATATTGAAAGAGTAGCGAAGAAGAGGAAGAAGATTTTGTATACATACGTTTACATGAGTTTCATGTTGATTTGTTGATTGTTGTCGATTGATTTGGATAGGGTTGATTTTTATATATTGATACACATATATAGGTATATATGTATTTATATAGATATATGTTTTTGAGGATTGGTAGTAATATACGAGTAGATATATTGGTTAACGGTAACACATGCAGCAAACAGCAATCAAACGTTTGTCATAAAACATAAAACGAGATATTAACAAACAAAGTAATAAACATTTTAAGGGGCATTCCAGAACGATAACTAGGCTAAGCTTAATTAGTAGATTGATTATTGATTTATCGATACTTGCTAATATAAATATAAATATATTGTATATATATATGATATAACGCTATAAACAATAACATTCACGTCCTTCTAAATAAGCTTAGGGCCTATTCGATATATGTACACATAAATATAAATAAAATATAAATATAATTATAAATATATATATATATATAGGTATATAGATTTATTATGATGATAGATATGGATGTCGATTACAGTAATTATATATAGGATTCATTATGAGACGTAAAGTTAATGAGAAACATGACTTGAATGGCCTTCACTCGAGTAGTCCCATGGACAGGGCAAGGATATGAAGATGGGCTCAGGGTTGAGTTCAGTTACTAAACGGATATTTGATGGATCTCTTGAATACTATGATTGATTCTCTGCTTGAGATGACACATGAGGGAGCTCACCAATAGTGAACGTAGCGTAAATAGTCCTTTTCCTATTGAATATCAGTGTCTATTCGCAGTCTGAATCTGTTCCCAAATTTAGAAGGTCAGTGTATGGGAACACTTTCTTTAATGGTACACGTAACTGTTCTCAGTTTAGGATACAAGCACTCGCCTAAAAGTCATTTCTAATATGACATCTGCTTTATCTGTTCCCAGTCCAGTGCTGTAACTAGCCCCTATATCTGTTCCCAGTTTGATAGCTGAGGGCCTTAGAAGGAGTGCTTTTTTTTATTGTGCGTAGACATCGGTTTTTAGATTCAAATTCAGATACTCAATCAAAGTGATCCCAGTTTAAAAGCATTTCTTAGTTTCACTTGTATCGTTCCACTGCTATAAAAAGTGCTTAAAACTTGAATATCTGTACTTAGTTTGATGTTCAGGCACTCCCCTAAAGTGATCCCAGCCATCTATATATTTTTTTCTATATATTTATCCTGTAAGTATTTTCAGTCTTGTGTCAACCACTCCCAGAGCTATCACAAGTGCTCACAGCTTCAGCTACATATCTGTTCGCAGTTTGTCTGTCATGCAGGACCTCCCTAGGACAGTTCATCAAAAGTTTTCACTCTCCGCTCAACTTTACATCGCGTTAATCCACTTCAGTGGCGCCAGTGTCTCCCATGAAGGCGTTAATCAGTGAAGCTGAATTTAATATCTCTGACATTCCAACTCGGAACAGCAACCTTTTCCGATGGCAGAGACTCTCTCTTCAATATTTTGCTCGAATTTTAATTGTTGGATTGTCAAAAATGTTTACGATGTTCCTTACACACGGTTTGTCGGTTTGTACGTTGGGCCACTCCATACCGCCAGAGGGTAAAAGTTGTTCATGTTGCGTTGCTCGTGTTGCTGATGCTGTCGCCGTTGCCAGTGCCTGAAGCAAATATAACAATGCAACACCCAACGTGCCACCGTGCCACCGTGCCACCGTGCCCCCATGCTACCGTGTCACGCCCCCATGGAGCTGCCAGCCAGCAGAAGTTTCCCAATTAAAATCTGTGCACGAGTGTAAAATAATAAGCGGCCACGGCAACGGCAGCAAACTTATTCAGCAGTACGGGAAATATTTATGCCAAAAATGGAAAAGCCCACGGAACAGCAAACAAAAAATTAACCAAACAGTGAGAGAAAAAAAAAAAAAAATTTATTAAAATTGGAGTTCGCATGGCAATTTATTCATACTCACGAAATATGAGTAGGTAATGAGTTATTCGATCGACCCACTTAAAGGTGGAGTCTTACTAAAGGTGTGAATATAACTCTCAATTACACAAATTACGTAAGCGGATGAATGGTGAATCCTTTTTGGATACATGGATATATACTGAATATGAAAATCGAGAACTATGAACTGTGAACTGAGAACTGAGAACTGAGAACTGAGAACTGGGAATTGAGAGCTGAGAACTGAGAGATGAAGAGTAAAAAAAATAACATATAAAAACTCAACAAGCGAAGAAGAAGATGCGAAATGAGAGCTAAGGCGTTGATAAATCGATTAGGATGGATTACAGTAATGAGTGACTATAATGTAAATACAGTTAAGTAGATCGCGATATACAAAGAACATAAGACTCTGTTTATAGAAGAGCGAACGAGAAAGGAAAGAGAAAATATCTCTCTTTCTCCCTGCCTACGAATGCAGAGTAACAAAGAGAAGGCCGAAGTAATTAAAAAAAACTTAAGAGAAACTTCTATTGATGATGTCTAATGAGCTAAGGACTAACATATATTCTAAGTAGTATATATATTACAGTACTATGGAACGATGAGAATTGAAACAGCGAATGAAATGCGGCAACTGTACAGCTAGCAACTTGGAGATACACTAAATAGAGAAATTTAAGACAAAAGACATTGAAATTACAGACACACACACACACACAAAAATGTAACGGAACGTAACGGAATGGAACTGCACGGAACGGAACGGAACAAAACGTTTATATAGAGTATATGATAGTTTGGTAAAAAAATTGAGATTGAGTTTCACCTGGTAGAACTGTCGTAGATATTTTAAAATTGGTTTTAAATCAGTTGATGTTTTTTTTTTTGTTTTGTTTGTTTGTTGTGTTTCAATTGGAAATACATTTGTGGAATGTTGGAATGATGAATGAATGAAAATAACGAGTTCAATGAAATGCGGTGGAACAATACAAAAAGCAATGTTGGTTGATTGCATGTTGTGTGCGGGTGAGTGGGAAACGTAATTTTAAAGTGGGGGAAAAACAGAAATCGAGAGAGAGAGAGAGAGAGAGAGAGAAAGAGAGAAAGATTGTGAGAGAGCAGACAATGTATAAGATTTCGGTTAAGTTATATGTACGTGTACATATACAGATGCCGAATATCGTATATCGTATATCGTATACCGTATATCGTAAGATCGTATATCGTATATCGTACGATCGTATATCGTATTGTATATTTATATATATATATATATATATATATATTGTATATATATGTATATATATACGTAACTCGTATATCGAATATCGTATATCGTATACACGAATTTCGTATCTTGTATATCGTACATATATTCAATAAACATGTTATTGTATTTTCTTGGGTTTCTCTAGATCTATGAGTTGACGGATCGGCTGAATAATAAAAGACATATAAATTTCGATTAGTTTGGCTTGTAGTTAAGAAGCGAAGCGTTTCGTGTAAACAGTGCAAAGTGCATTAAAACACAAATCCAGTGCGAGAAAGCCAAAAATATCAGCACAGTAAATAAAAAACGATTTAAGCTTTCCAATTCAACTTATAGAAACATGCGAGTGTCAAATAAAAATTAAAAATTGAGAAAATTATGAATTTTTTTCCAAAACTTAAATAAACCTCTTTCTTATACTCAAAATGCCGAAGTCAATCGCTGACTTCTTTATTTCGGTTGATTGGATTAATCGAAGATATTGACTGTATTAAGATTGAAGCTAATTAAACTTATACAAATAAATTAAGAAGAGATGTCCTTCAGGCTGTGGGATAGGACTATTGAAGACACAGGCTTTAAGATTCTCGAAGAGCAGCGGATGAAAAGAGAACTGCTCCGAACTGAAGGTTTCCAGCTATGGAATGCCGAGTCACTCCCACATAAAGCCTCTCCGGGTAATCGGATCCCGATTTATTTTTATTAAAATGATTCAAAGTTTGGATCAATAAATTGGGACATTATTCATTGGTGGCTTGAGCGGAGAGTCCAAGTGAGCAGTCGTCAATTACATGCAGGACACGTAAAGAGCTGCCTGGATTAGACAGGACCCATGGAATGAAATCAATGGGAATTGAATTAAATGGGCTTTAGACCCTGAATCGGGGGACACGTCTGACAGCTTTACCAGGCAGATGGTAGATCCGTCTGACGGACAAATAAGGGCGAGGCATAAACAAAAGGTAAATGCGAACAAATACTCAAAATAAAAACAAATAAAAAAATAAATAAATAAGCAAATAAACAAATAAACAAATAAACAAATAAACAAACAAACACACAGGCAAACAAACAAAGCCGGGATAGTAGTTAAGTAAATAGACACATGTACATAGAAATACATATGCATACGTCATACATAGTTGCTGGTCGAGTGTGCACTGTGTGTGTGTGTAGGTGTATATAGGTGTGTAAAGGTGTGTGTGTGTGGGTGTATTATTGCATAGCTGAAGTGCAGAGTTACTTAATACAAGGAAATTGTGTATTTGATATGTTTTTGTGTTTACTTTTTTAAAAGGATTACGCAGGCCCGTGTTCAACTACGCGTCATCGTCGGGAGCATCGTGAACATCAACACCAAACGAACACCACGAGCAACACACACCAAACAACACAACAAGGCAAACACAGAGTGCGATAGACAGACAGCAAAACAGACGTATAAAGAGTTAGAAAGAAAGAGAGAGAGAGAGAGAGAGAGAGAAAGAGAGAAGGAGAGACATATATATTTGATATATATATAAATAGATAACTAGAGCGAGCGAAAGAGAGAGAGAGAGAGCGAGAGAGAGAGAGAAGGAGAGCAAAACAAACAATAAAAAAACTAAAACAGAAACAAAGGAAGAGAGGAGAGAGAAGAGAGACGGGTGAAGCGTGAGGCGTGAAGAGAAGCGAATAGATAAGCGAAAGGGTTCTCCTCTTATTTATTCTTTGCCTTTGCCCTCCGCATATTATTTGAAAATTTGTTTGCGGAGGTGTTAAACACGCCATAAAAATGGCGAACGCAGTGCAAATTTTAATTTATTCTTTTCTTTTGTTACGATTTGCGCCCAATGTTGACAGAACGCGCCAGATGGGCGTGGCACGCCGCCCAAACGCCCAGTCGCCCAGCCGCTCAGCCGCCCATATTTGAACAGTGTGAAACGAACTGGGAGCCAAAGGGAAGGATATGCTGGCGGTGGGTTCGGTGGGCCGAGGTTGAAGTTCAAACTGAAACTGAAACTGAAATTGAAACTGGAACTGGAACTGGAACTGAATCGGAAACGGAAACGGAACTGAAACTGAAACTGAAGAGCGGCTCGCACAAACATTGATAATGTGGAACAAACAGGTACAAACGATAACGATTAACGATTAACGATAAATGATAAATGATAAATGAAAGAGAGCGCACAGCGAGAAGTTTGACATGCAATCGACTCGGACGCGACATCGCGGCGAGGGTGGAAGTCGAACTTAGGAGGAGACGTAAATAAACACATACATAGATACCTAGTCATAGATTCAAATGCTGTACTTAAGGATAATACGTATTAATTTGAGTATAACAATTGCAACATGCTTGCCAGGACACTGCGGCCCTCAATTGTCAATCGCATGCTATCGGTTAATCGTTAAATGCTTATCGATATTCCGAAGTGTGTGTGAAGAGCAGGACATTCAGTAGGTCAATTCATATTCTATTCATTTTGTCATCATTTTTTTTTCATTTTTTTTTTTTTTTTGGAAGTCAATAATGTTTCATGGTCAATTCCCTGACACGTCATACGTAATTAAAATCATCGATTTTCTTGGCCTGCTGCCAACTTACCTGTTTCAGCAGCAAATCGCTGTTCGCCGATAGGCACGTGACCAGATACTTGGTTAGATTCAGGAAGGAGCCAAGCACCTCCAGTGTCAGATGCTCGCGCGACGAGCGTTGCAGCATAAAGGATATCACCAGAAAGCCACGATTCTGAATCATATGCTGTTGCACGGTCTGCGAGGTCTCCACCAATTCGCAGATGAAGCCCAACAGCTTCGAGCTGTAATCGAAACGATAACACAATATTCGATAGTTAGGCGATAGTTGTTCAGCTTCAGACTTAGCATCGATATTAAGGAGACCAAAACTTACCATAGCGTTGGATCACGCTTAATGTCGCTGATGCCCTCGTGCGCCATGTCCAGCTGCGAGAAGAGCGGAAACAGCACCTGAATGCCGCCTATCGAGTTGAGGGTGCAGTGTATCGAGTGCGTGACTACAGCCTTGACATCCTGTGAATATCGGAGAGAGAATGAAAACTCATATTCATTTTCGATTATAAATAATTGTAATATGCACGAAGCTTAAGGGTCGTGTCTGCAAGTCTGCATACCGATAAATTATCGATAACATCAGAGTGTCGCTCATATCTTGTGTTTTGTCCCAAGTCAAATTTGATTTTAAATGAATTCATTTCGGTCTCTATAAAATGAATGAATGCATTCACATAGCCCAATTATTTATATCGATAGTATCGTTCGCATTCACGTGCCGTCGATCATCGTATAGCCTAAGGAGTCTAAGTGGTTTATTTTAAAGTGATTGCACGGCGATAAGGATAATCGATAGACAATTTATTGAGCCAAAATGTTGACTCCATTTTTCATTTTTCATTTACCGAAATGTCAATACATTTTTTTTACTCCATTTTTTTCTTTTTTTTTCTCCCACAAATAAATTTACGCTTTTGCCATTATTAGATGGTTTTGGCCCCACGGTGCGCGCCCCTAAACCATAGGCCCTGAGCTTTGGGTCATTTCGCAGCCATTTTTGGCATCGTGTTGTTGCTCGTTTTATGATTTGTGTTGTTTGTATAAGAAATTACTACAAAATTTATTGAATAATTTTGTTGCCGGCGACGCATATAACGAACTCCAGGCTCCGGACTACTACCGACTACGGACGGCGGACTGCCGACTACGGACGGCGGACGGCGGACTGCGAACCACGGACTACGGACTCTGGGCTCCAGACTCCACGACCAGCGATACCCGTTGCGGCTCCTGCTAACCATGATAAGGACGAAACGCAACGTAACACAACAAAAGTAGCAGGAGCGGCAGCGGGACGAGGGCTGAGGACTGTGGGCTGAGGGATGAGGGATGAGGCACGGATCCGGGAGACCGAGACCAGAGATTGTACCTAATAAGAAATGCCAAAGCATGCGCTTGAGTCGTAAAATGTTGCCTGAAATTTATGTCCCTTGGTGTGTGTTTGTGTGTGTGTTGGTGTGTGTGTGTTTGTGTGTTATGTGTGTGGTTCCTGTACTGTGAATATTGTTGGTCGTTGGCATTTGGATTGAGTTGATATGTATGGGTCCTGTACGATAAGGTTGGCGGTCGGGAGAAGTGAGGAGGGAGGAGAAGGGAAGTTTCTGTTAAATTCCCAGGCTTCCCAATGGTCTGAGACACGTTTACCTGGGAGCAACCGGGGTTGGGTCTACACTGTTGTGTTTACGTACCTGCAGCATCAACGCGTGCGGCGTGTGTACAAAATATGAAACATTTCCTTTGGGGGAAGACTGCAAACAGAGTTGACCGTCGGTAGCCACAGGATTGTACATGAAGACAATGGCATTCGATAGTTTCCCATCGTAGAGTACCTGTTGAGAGAGAAGCACAAATGTAGCGCGAGGGGAAAGGTGGAAGGAGACAGAGAAAGAGAGAGAGAGAGAGAGAGAGAGAGAGAAAGAGAATGATAGGAATGATAGAAAATGATATATATATATATAGACTTAAGGCGTTGCTTTCAAAAAGTCGTATAACATACGGCGTACTATATACTTCTTGCACGGAGCTCGACGAATAATTTTCGGAATATAAAAAAATTGCTTTAGTTTTGCTTTTGCATTTGCTTTTGCTTTTGCTTTTGCATTTACTTTGCTTTTGCTTTTGATTTTGGTCTTGCTTCTGGTTTTACATTTTGCGTTCTGCGGTTTGCGCTTTGCTCCTTGCTGTTGCTTGACGGTGAGCACAAAGGATACGCACATGAAGACCAATGTATATGCACGCAGGTGCTCTGTGCATGTACACACACACACATATATACTTATTAATTTACATTTACATACACATATACATTTACATAGACATACACATACATAGAGCAATACACCTACACACGCAACTAGCTGCTTATGTACAGCAAATAATAGACTTAACGCCACATACACACACACACACATACAGATACACACATACACACAGAACGTTGCTTATGTTGTCGTCTGGGCTTCTGTGGCTGCTGTTGCTGCTGTTGTTGTTGTTGTTGCTGTTGTTGTGGCTATTGTTGTTGCAGCAGCCATTAGACATTGTTGTTATTACTGTTGCTGCGCATTAGCCATGACTTGGCTATATTTTTCTTGTATTTCATTATTTTTCATTACTTTTTTTATTTTTTTATTTTTTTTATTTTTTTATTTTTTTTATTTTTGTTCTCTGTGCATTTTTAGTTGGCGCCGTTATACGAGGCGTATGAGCAATATTCCTGCAGCTGTTTCTCTTAAGCTCAGACTGTATTTGCATGTGTGTTTATGTATGCGCGTGTGTGTGTGGGTGTGTGTGTGTGAATGTGCTTATGTAAGCTGTGCTTATGTATTTGCCAGCTGCTAAAAATACTTCTTTGCGATATTTAATAGCAAACTAAAAGACGTAAGAAGCAAAAAATCAAAAAGCAAAGGAAAAACTCAAATTATTTAGATAAAAAAAAAATATAAAAAAAATAATAAAAATAAAAAGAAGAGAGAAAAAACTTAAGAGATTGCACAAACTTTAAACAGGAAATATAAATTCTTAATATTTGATGTTAAATTCATGTTAACAGCGACCTTCTAACAGTTTGCTGTAACAGAGTTAACAGAGTTTGCGATGGGATAAGCCCTCAGCTGGGCTTCGGGTCAATTTCTTTAACAGTTTTCGAGTCTATGAGGAAAATGAAAATAGTTAAGTATTTAACTCGATGCTTGGACTTTTCATGAAGTTCACTTAGGTAAAAGGCTCCCAGAGAGAGAGAGAGAGAGAGGGAGAGAGAGAGAGAGACTGAGGAGTACTTTGAAGAGGGAAGTTTGTAAAAGTTGTGAAAGTCGAGGGAATAATTTTGGCATGTGCAGGACTTGAAAGTTGGACGTTCGGATTGAAAAATCAGTCTCATATCATGCTCACTCGACGCTCGCCATTTGGATATTTGAATGCATCTGAAGAAACCCCGACATAATCCCATTCTTGGAGGTGCTTTTTATCTTGACCCATTTCTCCCTCGCTGCTTGGCAGCTTAACAAATGATGCCAAGTCGGCAACATCATCACAAAGAATAACTTTCGAAACTAATGCACTTCGCGCTGGACATATACACACACAAAGAGGCACCCATACACTCAGGCACAAGAATACACTCCCATACACACACACACCACACACACACACACACACAGGGAGTCTACAAAATAATAAGTGCGAGTGCAGAGCAAGTGAACTCACTTTTCAAATGGAAACTGGCATAGAAATTGCTCTAAAATTCTACATCCTTCTTGGTGGTACACACACACACACACACACACATATATATAGGTATATGTGTATATGTGTGTGCATGAGTATATATGGGTGTATATGGAGCACGCAGCATAGATTCTTAACAATCGCAGTCGGCTATAGAAGCCACCGCGGGTGGGTCGTTTGGGGGTGGTGCGGGTGGTTGGCCCGCTGGAACACCACGTATATAAACAAAACACAAACACTACAAGCGAATACAAGATTTCCAGAGATGCGAAAGGTGGAGATGGGTTGATGGGTGGGTGGGAGTGGGTAGATGGGGAGGGGGGTAGAAGCATTGAGTTCTACATTCGCTTTTTGGTTCCCCTTTGTATGGGCGGCAGGGGCAAGGCACAGTATGCAACATTTCTATTTGTATGCCTCGTCCTCTCGCAGCATTGCTTGGCCCCACCCACTGGCAGCCGCCCATCGATACTCCTTCAAGTTCTTAGAATAGAACTCTTAAAATTACATACATTTTCATAATTACGAGAACTCAACCCGATGCCCGGGGGTTAGAAGGGGTTAGTCTGGCTCTGTACGACCGCTCTGGGTTGACGGACTGACAGCGTATGTGGGTGGTTAGCGCAGTAGGGGATGGCGCGGGTGAGTGGTGAGGGGTGAGGGGTGGCAGGCTGCTTACTGCTGTGCCGTAGTTGAAAATTCAATAGCACAGCCCAAGCCGCGCTTCAATGAATGGGAACATTTTGATTGGCTTTGAAGTTTAGACTTTGAGTGCGCGGGGGTTTTGTTTGAAATGGGAAAGGGTGGGGGGCGTGGGGAGGCTCTCTTCGAGGAGCGGCAAACAAACTCAGTATTCAAAGCGAGCGAGTCGATGCGATTTAATTCGATTTGATGCGATTGGTTTTGGGGGATTTCATGATGATCAACATTGGCGACGCATTTAAGTTTTTAATTGGTGCCACGCCCCAAACGTGTCGTCTGGGCGGCAATGAATGGCAACTGGAATTGCGAGTGAGTGTGTGACTAGCCTCTCATACTGAGTACACCTAGCAGTGGGGGAGTTTTCTAAAGGTCCTCAAGGATATGTCGTATGGAGGAAGAATCAAATTTACGGAATGTGAAGTAAAAAATTAGTAAGAAAAATTAGTAAAAAATTAAAACTAAATTTAATTGTGTTAATTAATTTGGGGAAAAAATGAAAAATTTGCTTACAGCCTTCAGCTGGTTGATCTCCTCAGTGTCGCCGGTGGCTGGGGCCACGCCCACGGAGCTCAGGCTGGTCACACTGGACATGCGACGCAGTTGGTCTGCGCGTGTGACCCGCCCATCAAACAAAAGGATCGATAAGTAAACGATAAACGATAATTCGATAAATCATAAGAACTTTGAACCAAGCAACACACACAGAAAAATAATAAATACCAAAAGAAGCATTTCCAGTGGGCAAATGGCCAAGCGGATCATCCGCAGTGTTGTTGTTGTTGTTGCTGTTGTTGTTGCTGCTGCTGTTGCTGTTGTTGTTGTTACCAGTGTTGCTGCCGATGCCCGCCTGCAACTGCTGCTGATCACCGCCACTGTTGCCGCCGTAACCCTTGTCAATCGGAGTGCTGGGCGAGGGCGTTGCTGTCGTCGAGGCGGTGGCAGTTGCAGCGGCTGTCGCGACAGCCACCGCTGTGCTGGTGGTGCCACCAGTGAGTGCCGCCAGTGCCACAGCATTGCGAGCGGTCAGCACGGCGCGAATTTTGACGAAGGCCGCATTCAAATCGAGCCGCTCGTCCGCCCAGTCGATGGCTCGGGCCTCCTGCTCGGCGGCGAGCGTTTGGTATTGCAGCTGCAGCTGCAACTGCTGCTGCTGCTGCTGCTGCTGCTGTTGCTGCTGCTGCTGCTGTTGGCTGCCACTGCCGGCAGCACCATCGCCGCCGCCCGCACCACCCAAGCTCGCTGTTAGTTGAAAATGACTCACCCGCTTGTGATTGTCCGGCAAATTCAGATAGCACTCGTTGTCGAAGCGGAATTGCGACTGTTTGTGTGTGTGTGTGCGGGTGTGAGTATGTGTGAGTGTGTGTAGGAACATACACAGATAGACACAACGTTGTTGTCGATTGTTGTCGATGTTGTCGGTTGTTGTTGTTGTTGTTGTTTGGTGGTTGGCGGTGCATTGTTGGCGTTGCATTAGTGCAGAGCATTTGGACAAAGGAGAAAGAAAAAGAAAGAAAGAAAGAAAGAGAGAGAGAGAGAGAGAGAGCGTAAACATATAAAAACAACAAGAAAAACACATTTAATTATTGAAAATTACAATTTTTTTAATGGCCTTGATTGAGTGGTGGCGGGGTGGAGAGGGGGGAGGTACTCAAGATAGGGATCAGGTTCAGGAGCAGGGACTGGGAATGGAATTGGGATGTGGTTGGTTGGTTGGGTGGTTGGTTGGTTGGTTGGTTGGGTGGTTGGGTGGTTGGTTGGGTGGGTCTGTTGTTATGGTGGGTTGGACAGAGGACATGGGCAAACTGTGGCTGCTGTGCGGTTAAAGGCGGTGCAGCGGTGGTTGCGTTTTTAAGAACGGTTTGGTGAGAGGCCACGTTGGTTCAGTGGTTGCACCCCTGATGGGTTACAGTTGCTACCGGATGCAATGCATCCACTTACCTTGTAGCCCGGCCCGAGGCGGTGCATCGCGCAGATCTGCTGCGTTGTCAGCGCCTCGCTGAACAGATAAATAGCCGACATTTGGCCACAGAAGACGCGCTCCTCGTCCAGCTCGGGCGTGGCGCCAATGTAGCACTTGTCAAAGGGCTGTAAATGATACCAAAGCAAACATCGAGATCAAGTGCTTGAAGGAGATGGAGATGGATGGAGATGGAGCGGGTGATTCACTTACGTCGTTTGTGGAAACAAACCAGGCCATTTCGGTTGACGACGCCAGTTGTCCATTCACGAGGCACTTAATTTCGCTTTTTGTCCAACGATTGTATATATACACTATGGCAATCATGTACCACTAGACGGAGGAGAGAGAGAGAGAGGAGAGAAAGAGGAAGAGAAAAGGTGAATGAATGAAAAGCAGTGTGCGAGAAGAGAGAATACCCATTTGACTGTGTCTTGTCTCAGCCTCAGCCTCAGCCTCAGCCTCAGCCTCAGCCTCAGCCTCAGCCTCAGCCTCAGCCTCAGCCTCAGCCTCAGCCTCAGCCTCAGCCTCAGCCTCAGCCTCAGCCTCAGCCTCAGCCTCAGCCTCAGCCTCAGCCTCAGCCCCAGCCTTTAGTCTCAGCCTCAGTAATACGGACCTGCTCATCGCACAAAGGATAATTGAGCCACTGACTAAACGAGCATTGCTCCTGGCTCCAAATAAATTTATGTCTGTTGTTGGTCAATCCTTGCCGAACAAACGAACTGAGCAAGGACTTCGGACACTTTAATTTCGCGCAGTTGCCTCAGGTATCAAAAGGACACACTTTAGTCTACACTTTAATAAAAAAACTCATACTTATGCCCAACAGGATATTCAAGCAGTGGCTGAGCAGCATTCAAGCTCTCAGATTGCCGCCTAATGACTGACTTAATCCCCAGCTTAATCGCATAATTAAAATGCTTATAAATTATATTTTAATTTTCGCTAAACTCTATGCAAGTTTTCGCCACTTAGGGAGCAGGACTCGCACAGCATTATCCCTGCCAAATGACTTTCAATGGGCTACGCAGCTTATCCCCGGACTAAATAAGTTTGCCAACTATTCAGGATATTCAGACTAAGAAGGCGCTCCCCTACACTTTATATAAAGAGGCTGATCCCAAACTAATTTCGATTACCCGGACCCGGGTAATTAAGGCAATTTGTTCGCTGTTCAATGTTCTGTTAATTAAACTTTTGGCACCTTCTCCCTGAGTGGAGGGATGGAGGGGGGAGGGGGCACAATCAGGGTGCCTCCACACCGAGTGCTTCTGGGGCTAATGATAGTCGTAATTCACAGGTGTAACGACTTGAGCCGGAACTTACCTTTCGTGGCTGGAATTCATATTTGACACAATGCTGAAAGCCCTTGCCCTTGACCTTCATGGATGTGAGGACCAGGCAGTTGCCCACAAAGTGTGCCGTGTATCCAACTCCTTTTGATGTCTTGAAGCTAAGAGGGCGAGATGTTAAACAGAGAGATTGATAGAGGTGGGGAAAGGGGGAGACAGGGATCGCAATTAGTAATTGGCAATTAGTGAGAAGGAGTTCTCGGGTCCCAGCGAGGGTTACTCACCAATAAAGATAGGGTTTCTCGCGCTCAATGTTCACCGAGTTAATTGGATCCAATCGAAACCAGGTTGTAAAGGTGAATCCATTCTCGTAGGGCCACTTGGCCAGCGGGGGCAGAACCATTGCCTGTAAATTGAATGAAACAAAATGAGTCACAAATAGTTGGTAGCACTCGATACACACACACACACACAGAGAGAGAGGGGCAAAGAACTTTAAGTGTCAATTAGAAACAAGTTGAACAATAAACTTAATAAGCCACATAATAGATATGAAGCCATGAACAGACCCATACTGACCACGCCCCCTAATGCTTGCCATACATGTGACAAGTCAAAGGAAAGGCAATTCGGACAACTTCAACAAGCGGCAGGAACCTCAAATCATCAACCATTTCCCCAATCCGTCCCCCACCGACCGCCACACTCAAATGCAGAATCCAAACCCAACCCCAGACCCAAACCACAACCTGAACCCAGACCCAAACCATAACCCAAATCAAAAGCAAAAGCAAAACCCAGGCCAAAGCCTAAATCCAAACTAAGAGCCAAAACTCAAACGCAAACTGAAGAGTTTCAAGCGGAGTGAATATAAATCAAAGTTTGTAGCACATTTTCGAATATTTTTGAGGTGGGTGGTGGGTGTTGGGCGGTGGGTTGTGGGCAGGAGGGAAACTTCAAGCAAACTCCAGCTGCCAGTTGCAGGAAGGCAGCCGCAAACAGAAATGAAGTGAAAATTAAAAGGAAATGAGCGCATTTGATTTATCATGAACTCTGAGGTTTTATGGCTAAACGAACGAATGAACGAGCGAGCGGATGGACAGAGTTTTAGCCACACACACACACACACACACACGCACACACACACACACACACACATATATATATGGGAACTGCTGTTTTGTCTTTGCGGGTTTAATTCTTGTTTGGCTCTGCCAAAGCTTCATAACCCTCACAATTTATGTTCTTACAGTGTTTACATACAGCCGGACACACACACACACACACATACACACACACGCACTCACACACACACACACACAAGCACATCTAATATCTAATATCACGTTCTATGGCCCCAAAACCACCCAAAGTAAACTGTAAATTCGAGTTTGGTTCCCTTCAATTATCCTGATTTTACGTCTGGGGAAGATGCGCTTGGAACTAGTTCCAATTGAGATTCGAACTGCCGAAATTCGTTCCAAAATTTGAGGCCTCAAATTTGCAATGTGCTCAATGGAGAGAATCCTGTAGGTGGCACGGGGGGTAAGCTTGCCACTTGCCACTTGCCACTCGCATCAAAGCGAATGCCGAGAAGGACGAGCAGTAGATTTAAGTAAAACCAATAAAGGACGAGCCTGAATCATATTTCGAATGATATGGCAACGCTCCAGGGCTCGTCAGTTATTAAAAATGTTGGGTCCCATCAGACCTAAGGTATGCTGTGGGTGAATTGGCTTCAATGGAAGCGGTGAATGCTTTATGAGTGTTTAACAAAAATCGATATGGCAACGCTTCAAGGATATCGGGAGGTACTATGCATATCAGTGTGGCCGCTCTCTAAAGTCATCTGCCTGCACAGCGATGAAGGATATATTGGAAAAAGTTGAAGGGAACTCCGGAGCTCAAGGAATAGACTTGCAAGGACCAAGCGTATGGAAACTAATTACTTGCATCCTTGAAAAGGACGAATTGTATTGAATTTCCAACTTCCAAATGGACAAATGCTCATTTTGGCTGCTAATCAAATAATAATCCAAGGCTGAGTTCATGTTAATTTCTATACTAATTATAAATTTCATTTCCGCTTCCGTTTCCGCTCAGTTATTCTCCTGCATCCTACATCCTGTATTGGCTTGTTTATTACGACCTGCACATTCATTGAGAGTCTTGTTGATCGCCCACAAAGCCGAGTGAATAGTGAATAAATTCTTGGCTTCCATTGTTACATTGCATTCATTCCCCCACTCACACACTCACACATTCACATACTCACACACTCACACATTCACATACCACACACTCACACACTCACACACTCACACACTCACACACTCACACACTCACACACTCACACACTCACACACTCACACACTCACACACTCACACACTCACACACTCACACACTCACACACTCACACACTCACACACTCGCACACTCACACACTCACACACTCACACACTCACACACTCACACACTCACACACTCACACACTCATCGATTCAC
>JAWNNX010000694.1:5642500-5736944 GCA_035044505.1 Zaprionus lineosus | reverse complement strand
ATTTTTTCTTTTAATTTCAAATTATATATATTTTAGTATGGCCATGCATAAGTTTATTAGATAGTTACAAACTTAATTTCATTGCCCTTACTTTACAAAAAAAATTTGCTTTTTCAAAAATAATTAAAAAAAAAAAAACAAAAACACAAGATTGGACAATCATTGAAAATAAAACAAAAAAAAAAATAATAACTATTAAAATTAACACTATCATTATTATTAAAATAACTTCACTATATTACGTTATTTTTCAAAAGGAGGGAGATGTAGTGTATTGAAGAGTTTACATGTGGCGACTTTCGCTACATTCAATATAAATGTATTGTAGCACTTTGTTGCAATGTTTACATAAACAACAGAATCATACAACCACTTATGCTCAAGTGCAGGGTCATATCTGCGTGTGGCCCTTGCCGACATAAGTGAAACTCAATACCCTCTCCCTCTTGCAGCGACAATTACGTCGCTTATTAATAAGAAACATAAGAACGACTGCTCCGCTGCCGGCGTCACTGGCAGCGCCTTTGGCGATCTTAGACATAAGCTAAATCTTATTGAATTCATTCGATTTTGTACTGCAAACCGAAGCAGACGTTCCACGTCTGACTTCCAAATAATAAAATAAAGTTAATATAAAACAGTTGAATGGACTTTACTTTTACACTACACTTGAATATTTAGATAGAGGTGATGATTGTTAAGGAGTTACATTAAAACAATGCCCAGTCAAGTGTAGCATACTTTTATGTGTTCTCTATATTCTTGTCAGTACGATGCTCACGCGCAGCCGCTGGCATTTAAAAAAAAGACCTTCTTTAAATTGCAGTTATTCAAATTTTTTAAATAAAAAATGACAGGAACTGGTAGTAACGCAAATCTAGTTGATTTCTTATGACACGATCTTAATATATATAAATAAATACCTTTACTGATCTACCATCGAAACAAGATTTTTGGATAATTCAAATGAAAAAAAGAGAACTTTTCAGAAATATAGAGAATAAGAGTCCTATTTTACAATAATAAATTTTGACCCTTTGCAATAGATACAGTGATATTATATCGGTGACTATGTACATAACAGATAATCAAGATTCAAATGAAAATAATCTTAATTGTTCAGATGTTTATCCACAAGTTAGTCCAAAAGTCCATAGGGCACCATCAATTGTACAAGCTTTTGAAAATAAACAAAAACCTAGAAATATAATCCAAGACTTTTGCTAACCTTGGCAAAGTAATAGTTAAACTGGCACTGGCACAAAAGTAAAAATTTAAGAAATATGGAATTCTTCGGAGATTATCCAATGCCGCCATTGCCAGGACTATGGGCACACAACTAAATACAACCGCAAGCGATTAACATCCGTAAAATGCAATGAAGAAATCAACTGACTGCACTAAGGATACGAGTGAGCCTGTATACCTGTAATACATTGTGATGGCTGTCATACAACAAACTACAAGACTTGCCCCCGTTTTCAAAAAATGTTAAAGGAACAAACAATAAGAAGAAAGAACTCCCACTTAACTACTGTAACGATTACTCCGCACCAACGACGACAGAACTACTCCCTGTGTTTTACCTGGGACATCCAATGCAGACAACATGCAGCAAATTTAGCCAACCAACACAAAAGCGATTGATTGGCCAGCAATAGCGGCAACAACAACAACAACAACT
Organism: Zaprionus lineosus; assembly: GCA_035044505.1. NCBI lineage: Eukaryota > Metazoa > Arthropoda > Insecta > Diptera > Drosophilidae > Zaprionus > Zaprionus lineosus. The sequence continues at coordinate 5,735,260 of JAWNNX010000694.1, read as the reverse complement.
ATCCTTTCAACAATTTGACGTACCAGTCCAAATGAATAGCAAGCCTAGTATGTCAATTGATGATGTAACTAACAAGTGTATTGCAGAATTAAATAACGGAATAAGTCACAATTTGTATGGCTACCACACTTATGCCACAAACCAAAATCTTACCAGGGACACAGATAGTAACCATAGCAATTAAACAATCGATTCGATCGAATCGAGTATTAGTTAGCCATCAGGCAGCCAATAAAATGTTGTGCACAAATTAATAGCTCCGAATAACGTTTGGCAGTCATACTCTTCAGTTCAGTACGTGGGTCACTTAAAAATATTAATGCAAGCGATTTTCTACCGTCATTGGCTGTGCTAAGTGACATGGAACATACTGTCAGCGCATTTCCGGACGACCATTTGCATAAATTTTAATTGTTGGCAACACACAACACAGCGCACTGTATACACAGTGTTTGTACAGTGCTTGTCAACATCTGTGTTGACAAACATTGTTGCTACACATGCACGCGACGAAAATGTTGCCGAAAATGACGTGACAAAGGGAAAGAATAAACGGTAAGCTTACCCACGCCAGCGGAGCTCCCTGCACGTTGCAAAAAAGAATATTACTTGGTAGGCAAATAGTTGATATGTTTTTACACAATGCACACGTGCTAACATCTTATTAGCACTAGCATTTATTAGTAGCGTTTAAAAAATATAATAAAAATACTTTTACACATTACACATTAAATACATTATTAAAATAAAAAAAACTTATGATCACGTCCCTTCACACTCACGCATCAAAGAAAACTAACTGTTTCCCTCTCTCTACTTTAAACTAACCTGATCTTGGGAGAGCGAGAGTGCGCTTTGTTTAATTCTGTGCTTATTTTCTTTCTCTTTGCAGTTCATCTCTAAGCTATGCGAATTGCACGCGTAGAAAATATTGCGCATTTGTTTCTCTGAGCGGACCGCATTTGTTTGCTCTGCATTTCTCTAAAACGGCTTATGTTAATCGCGTCTTTGCAATTTTTAAAGCTGTTGCATTAATGTTAGTTTAACAGAAGGGCAAAAAATAGCGACAGGTCTACAAAATAATGTTTGTATTGATTTCTCATAAAGGTATGTCGATAACTGCCTTACAAATGTGTTAAAGGCCACGCGATCAAAATGTTTTACTTTAAACTTGTATACTCAGCAGTATCAGGAGCCGAAAAAAAAACATTGGGGTTGAGCTGCCATACTACCACCCGGTCTCCTGTTGGCCAGCCCCTAAGATCAGATAAATAAATCGTATCAGGAAGCAGTGACTATGAGTTTTACTAAATCTGTTACAACTTTTGGAGTAGGCCAAGTTAACATTGGCGGCGTGTTAAAAATTTCACTTTCCAGTTAAAGCGCAAGCCGAGACTTGAACTGATACTGCTGATGACTCTAATGTCGTGACTGACTAAAAATAACAAATTCATGCCTCCCATGCAATGGATGTAAAAGCAACAGTAGCCGGCTGTCAGTAGTCGATGGTCAATGTTGCAGCTACAGGAGGCAACATTTTGACTGCTTCTGATAAGACGGCTTTTGTCCTGCAGCCAGGACAACAACAACTAAAAAAGTAACAACAGCAGCAACAGCAAAAAACGTACCTAAGTTGCAACGCGCAAAATAGGAGAGGGAGGAGCTGCTGCCGCAGCGGTCAATGAGTAACATGACTATCGACTGTGGGCTGACAGTGGGGTAACGTGGCGAATACTTAATGTACAATGGGCAGCTTCCATTTTACATTAGGTATATAAAGCACCAACTACGCCGATGATCTTGATGATGAGGGTGATGATGATAATAATTAGACAGGCTGCTGGCAAAAAGTACGCTGCGCCTTGAAAGAACAAATTTTGGCTGAATTATTACTTTTGGATTATTGCTATTTTTTCAGGAATAAATAATTGTTAATGTTGTTTCAATTGTTGCTGTTTTCCTTACTGCCGAATCTTGCCATTCAATTATTTTATTAAACACTTAATTACAGAGCGAAGTTTGTATATATTCCGTAGAAAGGGGGAATTATTGTAGACAAGCTTAAGCTTAAGCGTATTTCTAAATCTTAAAATTATTAATCAGTCTCGATTCTCGCAATGAGTGCTGAAAGTATGTTACTTCTTTGTTGATCTGCTCCAATTATATATTTTATTTTTTTTTAATTTAAAAACAATTGATTATTTCCCCCATTAACTGAAAATAAATTCAATGGAGAGAAAAAACTATTTTTTTTAATTGATTTTTGTTGTAACGCGATTTGTATTGGTGGAGCTCAAACTCAAACCGGTTCCAAGCCGGCGAGACTGTTCTAAAGAGAGTTTTGGGCCCAGAATGCATTGAATGCGCTAAAAAAAAAATTAAATCAATTTTCACTCAGAAGCATGAGCGATTTTGCGTACATTCTCTTTTGGCAAGCCTCCAAACTTCATCTTTCTTTGTATAAAAAAAAGATTTGTCATCAACAAGTCTGTGCCCCCCCGCATCAGTACCGTCACTTTGTATCGGTGAATTTAATGAAGATAATAATAATAACAAAAACAAACAATTTTTAAAGCTTACGAGAAAAGCCCAATTGGTAATTACCCGATACAAAGTGTGAACTTTTTGTAGTTTTCAGCGTTTGTGAAATCTTTAATGCAGAGGCCCGATGATTCAGTTTATATAACATAAATATATCTTTACATGTATGCTTGAAAAAAAAACATTTGTATGAAGCATTATCATAAAAAAAATTACATCTGTGCTCCCCACTAGCTGAATAAACCGAATAAAGACACACCGACACACACATTCAAACAGTTATCTGGATGTTCGAAACCCCACGAAATCTCCGAAGAAAACAAAAAAAAGAGAAAAAGGGGAAGAGAGAGAAATCAAGCCCAACGCTTGGCATCAATTCTTATGGTGATGCTGATGCTTCTGGCAAAGTGATTTTGTAATCCGAATGAAACGGTTGTGCGTCGCGCAGAAGATTTCGTGTTGGGCGTGTGGCATTAAAAGCTTCTTATAACATAAATATACAAAGGAAAGCAAATTAAAAGTACATAAAATAACAAACAGTTGATCTCATACTTTAATTCTTAATAAATATCAATTAAGCTTCAATTAAATAGTCACTTTTAATCATTTTTATTCATAATGAATAACGTTAATCACATTGCGCTTGAAATGAGCAGTGAACATGGAGAAAAGGCCCTGTCCAGTGATAATGTAAGTATTTACTTTTTTTCGGTTATTCTCGTCGCTTTCAAAAGTTGTACAAACTAGTTTTTACACAAGAATGTGAGCCACAAGGAGGCAGAAAAAAGAAAAACTCAACTAAAACTAAATCTGAATCTGAATCTGACTCATGGCCTGGAACATTTTCTATATAAAATTGCCTATGGCTAAAAACATACGTATTATACATTTTTCTTGGTCGTTTAGATTGTGTTGTGGCAAAACATTATTTATATATATTAATACAATATATATATTAATATAATTTATTTATAATTTCATTGAGTAATAATACTTAACTGTTTTATTTCATAATATTTTATATTATGTTTGCATTTATTTTTTTAGGGAAATACCCAATCGAATTTTAATGACGAAACCACACAGATAGAAGATCGGTCACAGCAAGCAGGTTTGTACAAATATTCAAACATTTGGAAGTCAATTTCATTTAATCGAATTTCTCATGAATTTATGTTTGAAAACATGCACTCATCATCACCTCATACATTTCTCGACATCCAACCAAATGTGTAAGAACCATATTAAGCTTTAACGTAGGGAGATGTGTATTAAGTTGAGATTCCTTTGTTTTATCCCTGCACAACAGTTTCTGAACTTGGTGACGATGATGATATCGATGATCGCCCAAATGTGGCCAATGGAAATGCTGGTGTTGACGATGGTCTCTTGGATGAAGTAGACCTGGGGAGCATGGGACCTATACATACAAATGGGGAACCCACTTTTGTTGACATCAATGGCGTAAGAACGCCCGTACCAGATGTGAATGCTTATCAACATAAGAAAACTTTGGCACAGGGTATGATGGACTTGGCGCTATTATCCGCGAATGCCAATCAGTTGCGTTATGTTCTAGAGACAAATACTGCACATCCGTACTTTTATCCTAGCATAATCTTCATATCCTTGAGCATTGTGCTTCAGGTGCGTACACCACAAACGTTCACATCGCCAAATGTATGCACAATAATTATTCGGTATATTTATTACAGATTGCAGTCGGCGTTGGACTTATATGGAATGGCAGGTACAACATCAAGAACAAGAAGGAGATATGCCGTGCAAACAAAATTAATAATTATACGGTCATTGGCATATTCATTGTTACGGTTGTCAATGTCTTAATATCGGCGTTTGGCGTCGCGGAACGTGCGCCAGTAACATAATGAAATTTCCAGAACTCTCCCATATACACAATGCTCATTTTTATATACATTTTAATATATTATTTGTTGTGATAATAAATTCGTAAGCAAACTGCAATTCACTTAGTTTCAATATTTGTGCCGGCGCGGAGAAAGTCTATCGATAACTATCATAAGAGCGATAAACAAAGCAGTACCGAAATCATAACAGATTCGATAACATTTCGTTAACAGCCCTAACCCAACTTGAATTGCGGCCCTGGCTGTTGATTTTATAAAAATATTTTGCTGTTCCATATTTCAGCTGACGTTTGTTTAGCTGTAAAGCTAATTTTTAAATTATTATGGCAAGGATAATCAAAGCGGTGAGTGGCTAAATAAATACATTTATTGTCGCGGTCTTTCAATTGGCTGTGAAACACATACACCGATTGTTTGTGTTATGTCATCGGCGGCTGGTTAGATTATAAATAATTATTATATTCTATATATTCATTTATTGTTATTTCCTTCGACAGTCCACAGGATTGACCGGCCTGGCTGTGTCCAGCAATCCCCACCACACACTTTCCGCACTCTATGGCAAAATTCTGCGTGCCGTGGCCAAGATGCCTCAAGATTCCAGCTACCGCAAATACACGGAGCAGCTGGTCAAGGAGCGCGCAGATGTTATTGCAAAAGTATGTATTGAGCCTGTTACTGAAGAGAATAAACTAAATTTTCATTTTATAACAGAACAAGGACCTCACCGCCATAGAGTCAGCTGTTAATTGTGGGCAGGTGGAGGAGCTCATCGTACAAGCAGAAAACGAATTGATATTAGCCCGTAAGATGCTCGGCTGGAAGCCATGGGAGAAGCTAGTAGAACCAGCTCCAGCAAAGCAATGGGACTGGCCACCAGCGCAAATCCTGGAACCAAAAGTCTAATAATTTAGCTAATTTACAGCTCCAATTTGTTTTTCCCCCACTTTAAAGACTTGTTGACAGCAAAATTAATAAAAACCTAAGGCCAAGCTCAGCTGCGTCTGTTTTTGTTGTGTTCGATTTTGATAAGCCGCGCAATGTAAATGAATCTCAATTCAATTAAAAGTAGGTGTTTCACTCTCAGTAGACTTCCATCATGCGTGCGGTTAACATCGCTTTGGTAATTGTGTCGCTGCTGCTTTACATCGGCTGCTCTTTAGCCGCACCAGCTGCTGGTCGGCAACGACGTCAAATCGATCTGACTCTTTCTGCGGATCACGACGACAATGCTGACCAGACTGAACTGGCACTGGAGGCGATTGCCGGACTGTGGAGCAGTGCCGATAGCCGAACAAAAATCGATGGTTCTGCCAAGGTTGTGCATCGTGCCAGTGGATCGCAAACGGGTAACACAAGCTATCAAGCTCGAGTCCATCTACATCATGACTATAAAACCAAACCGTCTCAATCATAATCCCAATGCCAAGGTTCGGTCCAGGATTGGCGGATCGGTGTGCGTGTCGAGTTCAGCTAAAGGAAAAGCAATTAAGAAATAATCGAAGATTAGACGTTCGCGTGCTGTAAAGTCATGGATAACCCAACAACAATAAGAACTTTCTAACAACAACAGCAGCAACAACAACAACAACTCTTATTACTGGCTATACAAAGGCAATGGCTTCATATTGATAACTTTTTGACCTTCTCCGCGCTCGCCATGTACTCGTTAATGTAGACACGTAAATACACAATTAAAATAAAATTGCGTTTATTTTGTTTTATTCTTGACGCAGCGCTAATAACTTTTTGCTTAAAATTAAAACATCAACAACTGTATTTTGCACAACGCACCATTGCGAGGACATAAAGTAATAAGTATTAAATGCCTTTAGATATTTTATAGAACACGTAAAATGATTGCATCTATCAAAAAGATACGAGACGTAAAATGATTGCATCTATCAAAAAGATACGAGACAACTAATGGCTGAAGTGCACCCCCTGAGCCTCTTGTTCCTTTAGTTCTTTGATGACGAAATCCCTAAACTCCAAGTAGGCGTCATCAATGTCGATGTTGTTGATAACCTTGTGAAAGTTGCCTGGCGTCAAGCCATAGGCGATCTCCACCTCGGCTGCGTTTAGACGTTTTCGTAATGTCTCCTCCGTTTCAGTTCCACGTTTTCGCAGACGGCGCTCCAGTTCGTCGACGGTTGGTGGATTGTTAAAGATGAGTATGGGATTGAGATCCGTTTTCTTAACTTGCTCTACGCCCTTCTGCTCAATGTCCAATATGCAGACGCGTCCCTGACGTTGTATATCACGGACAGCCTGCTTGCTGGTGCCGTACATGTTGCCCGTGAACTCAGCCGTTTCGATGAACTCGTCATTGGCAATGGCCTTTTCCATGTTCGCACGATCCACAAAATAGTAGTGCACACCATCCTGTTCGCCTTCACGTGGACGTCGCGTTGTGTGCGACACACTGAATCCAAACTTGTCCGGAAATTCGGCAAATAGGCGCTTCAGCAATGTGCTCTTACCTGAACCTGAGGGGCCGCATAGCACGAGCGGGCGAGGACCAGAAACAGTTTGCGACATTATCGAGCTGCTCCCGCTGAGTGCGCGATTGACAATGAATAGGAAGCTTATCATGTTTTGGCTGAGAGCTAGGTCTTTGGCTAAAACAAACACGTTGATAAGCAAAGCGCTAAAAAGTTGCCGCAAATTCTGTCCACTGTTAGTTTAGGCTACAAAAAAAGAACTTAACAGACCTAACAAAATGTTATCCATAGTGTATATAAATTGTATTTCAAATTCTATCGAAAACTCTTAATCAGAATATATTTATCCTTACTAAAAAAATATGAAAAATAAGAACAAATAAAAAATTATACATTTGAATAAAACATTCATATGAATTTAAAACTTTTTAGCAATATTAATAACGGCTTTGAAAGAAGATAACAGTGGGTTAACAGAGACCATTTAACACTGCGTATCTAGCACCTGCACTTAAGAACCGGACATATTCTAACCTTACAACTTACGAATATTTATACATATATATATATGTATATACATATAATATATAATCTGTTTTATGGCAATTACATAAACTAACAGTGCTGCGTGCTTCCAGCTGTGAATCAAAAACGATAACCTGTATGCTGCGCGCAGATGCTGTTATCGAAATTGAATTTGAATAAAAAAAATGCAAGATTTTGGTTTAAAAACGCTTTATATGCATATTCTTATACTGTTATACATTTAGCATAGAATCCCAAACACATACACACTGAAACTAAAGCTGTTGATGCTGTGAATGATGCTGCTTATTTTTTCATATTTTTGGTGTTTATGTTTATGTTATTTTTCTTTTGAATAGTTATCGATTGTTGTTATTTTGAATCTGAATTACAATGCATTTTAAACTTAATTGCTATAAATAATAATGGATTTTTACGTTTCTTGTTTACGTTTTTATTTTGATCACAATTTGATTTCGAATGCCCAAAAGAATTTGGTTTGTGTTCCGAATAATTCGCCTGAATGTAACCTTCTGTTCCTTCCTGATTTCCTTCTTTATCTCTTTCACGTTCCTCTAGCCGCTCCCTTCAGTATAATGTATAGCGGGAGGGAGTAAGCGATAGGGAGAATGAGAGAGAGATAGAGAAAGAGGGAGATAGAGATAGAGAGAAAGATAAATAGAGAATGAGAGAGATAGAAATAGATAGTCTCTCAATATCCAATATTTCGAATATTAATATCGTGCAAATCGCTATATCTGCCCGATTTACTACAAAATATGCTATATTTCAGTCAATATTACGTGCGCTTTACCGTCCCACTCTTAACTTTATCGAAAGGCAATGGAAACTTCGGATACCCTTCTGCTTGCTATGGTATGGATGTAAGTATATGCTTCTATATATATATACACAGTATTATAATTATATGTTTAATGATTTTCACTTTCCCTTCGATGTTTGATGCACATTGAAGTAATGCTACTGATCCTGCAATTGCTTTATCTGCGCCCTTGCTTTATGCTCATGCTTCATTTTAACGACTAAAGATCAACTAAATAACAGTACAATCGTCTTCAAGTGGGATTGGGGGGTGTCTCATGTAACGTTGAGTAAATTGATTCTAGGGAGTTTATTGGGAGACTATGTTGAGTGGAAAAATTTTAATTGATTATTGTTTACAACTAAAACTGTGAATATTATCAAATTGATTACAAAATATTCGTTTATATGTTTTCTTTTTTCTCTTGCGTGTGTGTATGTTTGTGTGTGTGTGTGTGTGTGTGTGTGTGTTCCCCAAATAACTCAGTTTATTGGGGACTTGGAACTAGGACTCTGGTTATAGGTAATAGGGCAAGTAGGGCCTGTATGTGTACGCACCCCTTAAAATGGGGACTTCTCCTTAAAGCCTACAATCGTTTTTTTTTTTGATTGATGTATATATATATTTTGTTAATATATATATATTTATATATATTTATATACTAGTATTCAATTTCTATAGGAGCATAAAAATTATCTTTTGTTCACTGATCTCTTTGTGTGTTTGTTATTCTTGTTGAAAGTTTCTATTGCTAATTAATAATAAATTCTTCAAAATGAGAAACACGTCAAGTATTAACAAAAAAAAAAATGTCTACTAACATTTAATTATGTTTAGGATGCGCTTGTTTTTCGTGTACAATTATTTATAATTAATTGCGTAATAATTATTGTTTACAAGTAGAATAATCATTTCATTACGTTTACAATATTTTTTTTCTGTCGTTCGCGTAAATTATAAAATTACCTAATGAAAAAAATCATAAAATTAGTTTGTTGTTTTTTTTTTGTTACTGTTCTTGCTGCAGTTTTTATGGATATTGTGGATATTGTGGATGTTATGGATGTTGTGGATGTTGTGGTTGTTGTGGTTGTTGTGGATGCTGTGGTTGTTGTGGATGTTGTGGTTGATACTTTTGCTTTTGCTTCTGCTTCTGCTTTTGCTCTCTAATCTGAGTTTTGCTGATGCTGAGACTCGAGTCTCCAGTTTAGGACTTCCAGTTGTTCTGTCGGCTACCACTTGGCTGTGGCGGCTGCTGCGGAGGTATCATCTCCAGCAAATATTGACGCTGTAGCTCAGCCGCACGCTGTATATCTGCAATGTTGCTATTGGTGCCGGAATTCTTGGATGAACTGGAAGCTGTGTTGCTCTTCTTGTTGTTGTTTGAGTTGTAAGCTGCAAGCGGAAACGAGGGGCATAGTTAATGAATTAGAAGGATGTTTAATTTCAAGTCTAATATTTTTTAAGTCACATAAATGAATTACACATGTCTATGATAGACAGAGAGGGGGGTATTATCGTTTGGACAACACGAATGGACACTGAACGTTAACTCACCCACTACTTGGGCCGCCTGCGCCATGGCCATTTGGTAGGTGTACAGCAGTGGAGCAAACTGCATCATGTGCTGCGGACTGGTGCCAATACCTTGGCCAAGAGCTGGAATTAAATAAATTTCGTATATAGACCAGGATTCAAAAACAATGAGACACCGCACAAACCTCGGAATAGCTGCTGTTGGAAGGCCTGCATTGCTGCGGCTGTAACCGCTGGAGAGGCATTGTTCAGAGCAGCCGAGTTGGCCAAACTGAGACCAGCGGTAAGATTGCCCAGATTGCCCAAGTTGTTCATATTGAGACCGCCCATTCCGCCCATGCTGCTGAAGTGTGCAGCCGCTGCCAGCGTTGCGGCCGAGTACTTGTCATAGTTTGAAGCCTGTTGTTGCTGTTGCTCGCGCTGTTGGTCTCTCTGTTGCAGCTGCTGCTGTTGCTGCTGCTGTTGTTGTTGCTGCTGCTGTTGCTGCTGATGGTGCTGGTGGTCGCGGTCGTTGCGCGAGGAGCGCGCAGAAGTGGATGTAGCTGGCTCGAGGTGCAGCGCTGACGTTGAGACAGGTCCAGGGCTCAGTATGCCGGCCTGCTGTGCGGCAATGGCGGCTGCTGCTGCTGTGGCGGCAGCTCGCGAGGAGCGTGGCGTGGTGGGTGGCGGCGGTGTTGGTTGGCTCTGTACTGCTGGCGGTGGTGGCGTCGGGCGTGGCGCTGGCGTAGGTGTCTGGCATTTGGTCGGTATAACGGTAACCGATGGGGGCAAGTTTACCAAAGCCGCTGCCGCTGACGCATGCGATGCCTGCAGCTCACGTTCACGTTGCTCTCGCTCGCGCTCGCGTTGCAGTGCCAGCTGATGCGACGCCGATACATTTGATACGCTGAGTGCCACACTTGGTACGTTCGACGAGACCGTATGAGCCTCCACGGGCGAGGGACTGCTCTGGCTGGCCAAACGCTGCTCAATCTCTTGCTCTTGCTGCAGCGCCTTAACAAACGCCTGCTTCAGTCGATTGGTATGCTCCGCCTTCAAGGCCTTCTTTACATTGGAAGTGACGCACTGCTCGCAAATAACCTTTGCGTCCTTGTTAGCTGTGAATGAAGCAATCGATTCTTTGGTCAGTACTGATCATCCATAATCAAAAAGAAGTGAGCACTTACTCTGCTTCTCCCATTTCCATACGGGCGTGAAGTCAATTTTGCATTGGGCACAGCGGAAAGGTGCGGCCACTGCATTGGCCTTCTTGTTGACGGTCAGATAGTCAACCACAGTCTCGAGGCCAAGTAAATAGACGAAGTCCGTATTGCTCGGATTTGGTATAAAGTGCATCTCTGGTGGTGGTGGCTTTGGTGGCGGTATCTATAAAAAAAAAAAAAGCATTATTATTTCCTCAAAGGAACAACTAATCTTGGGATGAACTGAACCAATTACTCACCTGTAGCAAAGTCTTTTCCAGCTGCTTGCGCAGGGCCATTTTGGCAGCTGCCTGACGCTGGGCTGGCGTTTGTGCCTCCTCCCGAGGAGTCGCACGATCATTCTGCAAGCGAATAGACAATTCGGCAAGCTTAGTGAATATAATTTGGAAAACGAGAATCGATTATAGACAAAATTGAAAAGTGGATAAGTGGAAAATGGAAATACCTTCAAATCGTTAAGCTGATTCTGATGCGACTGCTGAAGCGACGGCGTTGGCGTTATGGAAACAGAATTGCTAATGGTCCCAGGTACCTTCGAATTATCCGGAATATTAGGCTGCATTTTATTTATAATATATTTTTTCATTTTGAAAAAGTTTAGCACAAGATTTTCTTTCTTTTTGAGAGAGTTTAACAACAGGAAAAGCGTTTTTCACTTGCAAATTTCAACTTTCAAATTCAAAAAGGAAAACTCAGAATTGAAAATTGAATATACAAAATGCCAAAGTCAAAAAAAAAATATAAAAAAGGAAAAAATTTCTTTTTTCAATTTTCAAAATGGACTCTCCACTCAACGACAACCTTAATTCTAAGCGTAAAATCTGTTCCGCAAGGTTTAAATAAGTGTTCATTCAGTGTTGGAAAACGTGTGCATATATATCTAGGCGTATATACATATACATATACATATACATATACATATATATATGTATATATATATATATTTCTTATGTGGAGTACCAATGAACCAATGCCTTTGTGGGGACTGTCAGTTCATTGGTCGGATTCTGTTTAAGTGTTGGTAAACGTGAGTTTTTTTGCCTTGTCATAAGCGAAAGCTTCGATTGAAAGGATTCTACGAGTTGCGACATGTAACAGTTACTCACTACTCACTGATAGTTAATACTTATATTAATTAATACTTGTACTCGTACTTGTACTTGTACTTGTACTTGTACATATACTTGTATCTGTATGTGTAGGTGTGTGTGTGTATGTGTGTGAGTGCTTCTGCTGTTGTGTTTGCTTTCGTTTCTGTTCGGTGCAAGGATTATGCGTGTATGAATCTACGTTTAAGGTGGAAAAACTCGGCGCTTACGGCAACGATTACATTACAATAACTCACATTGCGTGCTTTCAAGCTGGAAGGCGGCGCCGACGTTGGCGTTATGGTCACCGAGGGCGTGATGGTGAGATTCGGCAGATTTGTGCGCGGCGGCAAAACACTGGACCGATGCGAATTGTTTGAGGCAGGTGTTATGGTTGTGCCGGCAGCCAAAGTGGCGCCTGCAGTCAGTGAAGATCTTGGTGGCGGGAGTATCGACGAGTTGTTGTTGTTGCCGCGTTGCGATCCGGAGGATAACGCCGCTGCGGCGGCGGCAACTGCTGCTGCTGTCGCGGCTGATGAGCTGACATTGCGACTGTTGCTGGCGCTGAAAGCAGTAAATGAAAGAAATATATTAATTATGAATTCAGGACATTTAACTGAATGAGCATCCTTTGATTACAGATCTCCAAGATACTCGGAACCCGATTGATCCATGTGAGATGTGAGAGACTCTTACCTTATGCTAACAGCTGCCGCATTGCCGCCCAAACTGTTGCGTCCTTTGCTGTGGGCAGGCAAGGGCATAGCCGATGTGGGCGTCACACTAAGCGATCCCTTGGCGGTGAGGGCGCTGGGTATGGCAGCCAGTGGATTGTTGGGCGACACACTGGTGGGAGTGACAACTAGGTTCTCCTTCATCACCTGCTGCGATTGTTTGAGCTTCTTGAGGAGCATCAGTTTGGTTTCTTCGTTGCGCAGATCCTGGCGCAGCTTACGCAGACTCTTCTCCCGCTCTTTGAGCTCAGCATGCGATAGCTCCTTGATGGGCACATAAGGCGGCATCTCCTCATCATCCGTCTCCGAGTCGATGTTCCCGTTCTGCTGCCGGCCATTTGTGCGCGCCGGCAACAGGACTATGTCTGGCGCCTCCGCATACGATTTGGGTTCAGTGCGTGGCCGAAGCACGCGGCGTTGTACTTTGTTCTCGTCCTGGGCGCTGTTGCCACTGCTGCCGCTGCCCGCACCAGCGCCCGTTAACGCGCCATCGCTGTTGTTGTTGGTATTATTATTGTTGTTGGTGTTGGTGTTGGTATTGTTGGAGTTGTTGGTGTTGTTGGTGTTGTTACTATTGTTGGTATTGTTGCTATTTGTGCTACTGGTTGTGGTGCTGGTGATGCTTGTGGTGCCATTGCCCGTGACGGACGCTGAAGCAGAGGCAGCTGTGGGCGCCGGAGCTGGCGTTATGGTCAAACCCGTATTGTTGGCTGTGAGGGCACGCAGATCGCGATTGCTGAGCGCCGTTGTTGGCGTTATGGTCAGCGCAGGATCCCGGCCCGAACTAAGACTCAAGTCGACTACGTCGTCGACCTCCATTTTGGCCATTTTCGCGCGTCGCGTCGTCGTGATTATGTATCTTGATCTGTTTGTAAGAAAAAAAAATAAAAATAAAGAGAATCAAATTAGAAACAAATCCAAACCAATGAATTGTATGGGGGAGGAGGAGAGAGGGAGAGAGAGAGACGTATCAGTTTTTAATAAAAACTAGCGTTTGTTGTATGGAACGTTCACTGTAGTTGATGCCTATCTTTCCCTCGTTTCACTTGGGGTTGCAGTGGCTGTCGCTTTTCTTTAGTTTTCCAATTCCCATATTAAAAGTTTTGAAAATTGTCGGATTATCAGCAGAGGAATTGAACTTCTAACCCTTAATCTATCATGGAAATTAAGTGGATAGTGACGTATGTCTTTTGCTTGGAGGATATTATCAAGATATCCTGATTTCAATTCATTTAGGTGACGACCTTGTTGAGTCAATTGATAGCCTCGAGTTGGTGTTCCGTTTGCTTATGGCGACAAAAGGAAAGCTGCACTAAATCAAAAGGCAGCCAGATTTGATCGCAAATACAGATAAAACCATGGCGCGCACACACACACACGCATGCACACATATATACACAAGAAAGAAAAAATCCACACATACACGCAAAGACACAAGCGAGCTGACCCAAGAGAGTCAAAGAGAATAAGAGATACACACATTTGTGTAGATGCCTATGTATTTGTATGCGACAAGCGACAAGCGCCAGACAGCAAGCAACATAGATGCAAGAAAAAGGACCGCGCGGAGAGGTGGGGAGGGGATTGTTATGTAAAAGCAAGTCACGTTTTCGTTTTATCAAATTTTCGCATACAAAGCAGAGCGCGCGGCAACAACGAGAAAATTTACATGAAAACAAAGTAGCCAACGAGTAAGCGGCCAAAATTAGAAGTGGGGAGAGGGGTTAGGGGACATGCAAATCGGTAAATTTTTAGTAGCACAGCAAAACTAGAAAATTTCAAACCCACACACATGCATTCAATAAATGCATCGTCACAAGAGACACGTGAGAGCGAGAGGTGAATAAACCTTTCAGCAACTGCACATGTACGTCCGTATATATGTATGTATGTATGCTGTGTGTGAGCGTATAAGTGAATGTGCATGTGTGTATGTGTGCGTAATTGCAACTATAACATTGCACCTGCCTCTTGGCAAGCCGTTTGTCACAACATAAAAGCAGGCCAATAAAAAGCATTTCAAAAAGCAAAAACAAAAACAACACAAACAACATAAGTCCAATTAAAATGATATAAATACAAGCAGACAAGAGCTTAAGCGTTTCGAACGGGTGGCAACGCTTTGAAGCTGAGCTTAAGGCAGGCCTGCGCGACGATCTCAAGAAAATGTAGCGCATGAATAGAAAAGAAGAAAGAAAAGCGGATCAAATAACATAATCATGAGAATGCGAACAAAGCTATACTTTGCGCTCAATGTATCTATATGTGCATGTGTATGTGTGTGTGTGTGTGTGCATATGTATATGGTATTGTTTGGCCAACAACGTCCCCAACGTGCTATAAATTAACTCGCTTTGAAAGTTGGCAGCCGCACACAAACAGAAGAATGCTTATACATCATACATATATACATGCACACAATATATACATATACATACATATATATATATATAGAGAGACATGCACGCGAGCTTACTCGCTCGTTTTTTCTCCCCCCGTATAAGTTGGCAGTCGGCAACGTCTCGTTACTTTCCACACTTGTGTCGTCATCAGATTGTTGCTTGAGAGCGAATTACCGATGCACAGTGGAACCGAGTGGCTGCTGCTGACCAAATGCAACAGGCAATTCTAAATGACGTAATAAATAAATAACAGGACACGGAATGCCAAATGAAAAGTTAATTGTAGCAAGTCATTTGTATTTACATATACATACATATATACATTTCTTGGCTTTGCCTTGCGTTGAACTTGTACTTTTCATGGCCAATTAATGGGTTATGTTTCAGTGTGCCGCGCAGTGTAAGCGTGAGAATATTTGTGTGAATGTGTTTGTGCGTGTGCTTGTGCTTGGGCTTGTATATACTTAATGATTATTGTCCAAATTTTGTTTCTTATTAAAGGCAAATCCAAACATTTTAAGTTTTATAAGAGCCGTAATGATTAAATAAAAAAAATCGACACATTGTTTGTGTGTGTGCGTGCGTGTGTGTGTACATATTTGTGTATGTGTGTATTGTGTCTGTAAGTGCGCATAGTATCTTTGCTTTTATATATTGGATTGCTTGTATGAATGAGTGTACATTTGTTTATGTGAACAAATGAAAGGTTGAATGTTTACTTGGACGTACGAACGTCTGATAGGGTTCACTTTCCTATGCCAATGCCACCCCCAATCCCTCTGTCTTGGCACCGTCGCCACAACGAAAAAGTTGTATATCGATTTGTTAGCGCTGCCGCTGGCGTTGGCGCTGCGTTGGCGTCGTTTGCTGGCATTTCGATGTCTATAATTGTGTTTAATAGCGTGCTAAATGTGTTTCAATTAGCGCTTAAAGCTAAGCAATGCTTTGTATGAGATTGAGTTGGAGTTGTATACAGACACTTGCAGATTTGCGGTAACACACAATGTGCAATGGGGAGTACAACAAACACATACAGTGACACTTTCACAAATATGTAATACATATGTCAAGTAAGTTCAAGTTTAGACTTAACGGTCGTTAGCACCTGTCTTGCATTTAAATAAAATGTGGGGAAAATGGTGACAGGCAAATGCTACTGGAGACAAACGACTGGGGGCGGTCGAGATAACTAACCGGACGATAAGCGACGACCAACCAACCAGGAGGTCAGCCTTGACTTCCAGTCGAAGTCGATTGGACTCATCAAGTCAAGTACTATTAGAGTCGTCTAAAGCGATAACAGCTACAGCAGCACCAATAACAACAAAAAGAACGCAACTAACGAGCGATGAAGGCGCATCAGCGACACACACACACACACACACACTCACACACACATTCAAGGCAAACGCAAAAAAAAAAAGCAAAGAAATAAGGTTAAATCAAAAGTACAGTTGTGTACATAGCGCAGCGAGCAGCAGCACCAACAACAACAGCAAACCCAACAACAGCAACAACAACAGCAACAACAACAGTAACAACAACACAAAAGCGAAGAGCAACCAACAAGCAAAATGTGTTTGAGTGCGGCTGCGGTGAGTAGCAGCAGCACCAGCACCAGCAGCCGACGTTGAAAGAGAGCAAGACAGAAGAGAGAGCGCACGTCGCACACACACGCGAGCCCACAGCCAAAGCCCAAACACCAACTGAGAGAGAGTGTGGCGGGCAGACGGCGGCAGTTGGCGACCGAGTTGGGAGTAGAGTATACGATGCGAGGAGGGGTAAGGAGAGATGAGCAGGGAAGGAGGTCCCGTTGGAGGTGGAGATGAAAATGGAAAAGGGGCGGGGAAGTGGGTGGGGGATGGGAAGGGGAAGCAACTGAAAACCGTCTGGCCACCCCCCATATACAAGAACATCATACTCACGGTCACACCCACATCCAGAGAACACCATAACAACGACCAACCATTAACCGACTCGACCTATCCAGACCCAAAATTATACCTATCGATTTGCATTAGTTGCATTAGCTTAATGACCCGCACCCAATTTTGGGATTAAGATTAAATCTTAAACTAAAGCAAAAGATGTGTAACTACGCTGTCAATAGTCGGCCGATTGCAATTGCCTGAAATTGAGATATGCGCAAAATAATAAAAATAATTCAATTCATTTCAATAAAATGAAAAAATTATCAAAACAAGTCGCAGCTTCGCACACAGACAAACTGACAAATAAACAAACATACAAATTTATACACACATAAGTAGGTACATGCATACATACATATGTATTCACTCGTATAAGAAATGCGCATATCTTATGGCCTGCCATTGTATGTACATAAGCAGCAGCAAAAACGAACGGAGTGGAAGAGAGGAGCAAGCGAAGCGGTGGGCTGCTATTGCCGCTGCCGCTGCCGTTGCCGTTGCCGTTGCCGTTGCTGTTGCTGTTGCTGAGAGCGCGCGCGTGCGAGTGAGAGCGGCCGACTAGTACATTGTACATTGTACATATGTATTAACTCACCATCACCAACGTCGTCCCCATGCTGGTCTGAGGTTGGGGTTGGGGTAAGGGTATAAATAGGAGTAGTGGTAAGGGTAAGGGTTAGGGTTGGGGTTGGGGTTGGGGTTGGGGTTGGGACTGGGGTTGAGGTAGTCGTATATGTAGGAGTAAGGGTTGAGGCTGGCCTATGGTGTGGTTCAAGTCAAAAGCTGCGAAATTCGTTAGCGCATAAATCTAAACTGCACCTTTCTCGCCGCTTAAATTTATTAGTGACGTCATTCAACTGGACTATTATCAGCTGCTCAAGCCTCATAACAATATAAACGGTCCGCGAACAACAGTAATGAGATGAAATTTCGACGAAGTGGCAACTCTTTCGCATGTTTTCGATCAAAATTGAACAGATATAATAAACAAAAGCTTTAACAACTCATCTACATATAAAAATATTCTTTATATATTTGTCTACACATATTTGTGTTTATGTATGCAAAAATAATCATTTACTAACCAAAAAGTATTAAGTCATGCTGATCCAATAATATCGTAAGTCTTATCTACTTACATGTGCACACATACATACAGATATGCATATAGAAGGAAATAAATAAATACATCCGTACATACATGTGTGCTATATGTATGTAAATATGTCCGCAATTAATAAGATGTGATCTAATATAAATCTCACCATACACACCGCTGCTTTCGTTTGCATATGTATTCGTATAATTGAATGTCTGTTTGTGTGCGTTCATGTGCATGTGTGTGTGTGTGTGTATGTGTATGTATATCAATATGTTTATTAATAGCACCGATAAGGGTAAGCCTTAGGAAATTGCAGCACTAGCAAGTTACAGAATAAAAAAGTAAATTTGTGTGATGTGTGTAAGTACACACACACACACACACATACACATACATATAAATAAATTTCTAGAAAATGGGTTACTAGCAACAAAAAGAACTTAACACAAATTAATTGTGCGCACTACAAACGAAAATCATGGCGACGCTGCTTCTGCTCTGAGTTGTTTGCCTCTGTCACCGTCGCTGCTGCAGCTCCGCCCCGCGTACCGCACAAACTATTAATGGGTGTACATATAAATGTATGTGTTTGTAGTGTAGTATTTGTTTTTGTTATTCTTCTCACTCGTTTTGTTGTTGTTGTTGTTTTTAGGGATTTTCTGCTTATCGCTGGACATATTTGCAGTGTCTTTTATGACAGCTCTGAGTAATTGGCAAGTGGTTTGGATAATAGAGCAAAATGAAGTGGGGGAGAAATAGGAGCTTGGGCGGGTTAACTAAAATTGGGTTCGGACCTAGAAGTGTAACAGCTGTTTTGGAAGGTGATTCTCCTTAACATCTTTTAAGCTGACCAATTGGCCAACTTAAGAATACACACACATAGCACAGTCATAAAAACGTGTTTATGTACACACATACACACATACACACATACATACATGCATATGTATGTACAAATCCACCAACAATAGTAAAAGCTTTCAAACTGGTTTTATTTGTTGTTTCTGTTATTTACCAATTTTCATGCAGTCACAAAAACAAAACATTATATGTATATACAAACATATGCATATGTGTGTGCGGATTTATGCGAAATTATATACACGCATACGTACATCAAAAGATCATCATTAATAATAACAAAAAATGTAGATCTAAATGTTTAGTTTTTTTTAATTATATCAACATAAATGGAAAGCTCGTATTAGAAACACTTGCAAGAGACTGTGGCGACCGAATTTCACAATTTTACAATAACAATTTCCGTATTTGTTTATGTATGTATATATGTGTGTGTATACAAATATGTATCGACACCCTAAAGCGCAGCTCAGCTGCTTGCAAAAGCTCTTGACTTCGTCTCTTGCCATTTGCCCTTGTTGTTGTTTATACATCAATATATAATATATAGCGTACATATATATATATATATATACATATATACAAAATACATATGTACTTATACATCTATATACATATATATTTCACTCACACTCTCGTGGGTTCAACTTTTGTACATAAACCGAGTGCGCTGCGTTTGGCTGCTGCTTTTGTCTATCCAACCGTGAGTCTTTCGTTGCCTGTGTGTGTGTGTGTGTGTGTATTCGTTGATACGTATGTGTGTGATGCCAGGCAATGCCTGACTTGGGCCTTGCCTGACAGTCACTCCGCTAGTTGTGCCACAACAACAACAACAACAACAACAACAACACGAAAAAAAGAACAACACCTAGAAGAACTTCGATACAGCCGCAACGAAAAAAAGAACAACAACTAGAAGAACTTCGACACAGCCGCAGCGTTCAGCGAAAAGTAAAAACACACAACATAAGCATATATACACATGCACTCACACTCATGCACAAACACTTGCATACAATCGGCAAGGCAACAATCTATTCATTGCACATACACATGCACTAGTATATATTACTTGCATATGTATATATAGCATGTATATGTATATATGCATGTATATACATATATGTATATAAATGCTTGCATGTATACAGTAGGCTATGCACTTGCTGATATTTATTGGCACTTTTGGAAGACGCAAACTTTTATTAACGGTTTTTGATCTTCCAGCCGCATGGCTGCTTTAAATAATTTTTCTGGAAAAATTCCACTTAATCAAGTAATTTGTGAACGGGTCGCACTTTAAGTTGACGTCCGTCGTTGCCATCGTCGGCAGTGCTATGCTTTTGGCTATTTTTAGGCTTTTCGCTTTACCTTTCATTTTTGCTTTTATTGTTGGCAAAACATCAAAAAAAAAAAAAAAAAAATAAGGAAAAGAGAAAAAACTCACAAACTGAATGCTACATGAAAATGAGACGATCTTCTTGAACGCTCTGCTGTTCCCGCCGCTTCTGTTGCTGGCAATGTCCGCTGTCCGCTCCGTTAAGAATAACCCCAAAAAGTAACACGTAAAAGGTAAGCAGCGACGCCGCAGCGCCGTCAGAGTTGACGTAGCTTGCCCTGACACAGCGGCCGTTCAACAAAAAAAGCAAAAGAATAACAAAACCAGTTAGCCGATACTCAACACACACGCACACCACACACACACACACACACACACACACAAAATGTAAGAAAGAGAAAGAAGATACAAACGCACAATTATATATATTTATAGGTATATATGTATATATATATTTATATAAATTACGCACACACAATTGACATTTTTAATACGACGCAGCACACTAAGTGTCGAGAAAATAGAAATCAAAAATTCATTTAATTCTAAGTGAAAGATTTTCAATTTCATTTGCCAGCTTGACATACAGACACATTAACTCACTTATGTTGTCATGCATGCATGTGTGTGTATATCTGTATGTGTGTACCTACATAATACTAGTAGCTAACTACTAATTTGTACATTTTCGTGTGCATGTGAAACTATAATGACACTTGGGCTCAACTTTATAGGCATTGTCATAATCTGTTGAATTTCCTAGCCTTAAACTGTGTATGGGCGTGTGTGTATATATCAATACACCTGAAATATGAATCTTTGCACGCGTTTTTTTCACTGCCAACTTAATATTCTTACAAGCTAAAATTGTGTGTTCACACAAGTATATGTACATATGTATGTATGCAAAGCGTACAAAAATAAATGACAGCGAAAAGAGAAAACAATTTTTCTAGTGCTTTAACTGATAAGCGACAACCTTTATAAACATACATACACACACGTTTCATGTGTACACATTTGTGTTGGTGCATTTATGAATAAATATATGTATATGTATATATATATATTTATACATACATGTATGTATGTGTGTTTGTACATACCAACTGCTTTTTATAAAGAGCTGCTGGTGCTAATACTATTGTCATTCTTGTTGTTGCTGCTGTTGTCGTTGTTGTTGTTCTCGTTGCTGTCGATGGATTCGCATATGAATCACTTCATTAGGATTTACGGCTTTTATAAGTTAACTATTATGTACACATATTTATGTGTGTATAGGTCGATATACATATATATTTTAGATTGGTGGGTTTACGATAATTGTATTTAATTATTTGGTGTTTAAGCAATACGTATAATAGTTTTTAAAAACTAACGGTAAACCATATACATACATACATGCACGCATATTAAACTTCTGCTCTTCTTTGATGCAAAGAAACAAAAACTAAAGATAAGAAAATAAACTAAATACTAGTTTATTGCACGGCGATCTCTTATGCGGTGTTCTTATTTTGCACTTAATGACGTGTAACCAGTGTTCAAGTTTGCATTAGTGTGCGTTTCTATCTGTTGTTTTGAATGTTTGTTCGAGTATTCGAATTGGTGTGTTTGTGTGTGTGCATCAGTGTACAATGGGAAGAGTTTGCTGTGTGCGAGTGAGATGACGAAGAAACAGGGAAGAAAAGGGAAGCCAAAAAGGAAAAAAGCAGCTTTGCCACTTTTTTAAAATTTGTTTTTGCTTTTGCTGTTGTTTTGCGTGAAATCGTCGTCGTCGTCGTTGTCAGAAGAAGAAGAAGATTGCTATTAAGTAAATTGACATTGTCATTGCCATTCTTGTTTTTGTGGTTTTCAATTTTATTTCAATAATGATAATCATAATTAGCCAGTAAGCAGCGGCCATGAAAATGAAATCAATTATCAAAAGTTCAATAAATCTAAAATAATGTTAAGTGCAGCGATTGCTTAATTTTTAATATCTGCTTAGGTTTGTACAAATGTACTTGTTACCCATGTATATACATGTATGTGCATACATTTATCACACAGCAACAAAAAACACACACATGTACGTGCACATGCACCTACACATACACATATATTATATATTATATATTAAATTGGATCTCTGACGCTTACTGTCTGCCTTCTTTGCGCATTCTTTGGCCTGGCGAACGAACCGCGACGCGGTTACATAAGTATATACAAATACATATACATATAAAGACAGACACATAGAAGAGGATGACTGAGCAAGGGAGCACACAAACAAGGAAGTAACAAGAGCAGAAGTAAAAGCAACAGCAATAACTGCATAGCAATATTACCACTTCAAACTTGTAGACGTTGTAAGTTAAGTGGCAACGCTGTCCACTGTGTGGATTCCCTCACAAAGGTAGAAAGGGTTTCGAGCTTAAACAAGACAAACTGTTCATAATAAGCAAAACCAAATAAGAAAATTTTCAACGTGCCAACAGCAACATAGCAACATCAACAGCATCCAAAACAGCAACAACAACAACGACAACAACAAAAACTAAGAAAAGGAGAAGATGAACAACAACAACAACATGAGCTACTCATTTAAACGGTCAATTGCCTCAAGCGAAAAAGCAAGGCGTACAAATAGGAGAGAGTGTGAAAGAAACAGGGAAAGAGAGAACACAAATAAGAAAAAAAAAAATAAAAAAGAAAACTAAATGAAATTGAGCAGCGTTTGCTGCTGCTGCTGCTGCTGCTGCTGCTGCTGTCGCTGCTTCTGCCAGCTGCCTGATTCCACATTGACTTTGACTAGGCGTTTGGCTGCAGTAGCGAGCGATGCTAAAATACATTTTTATTTGGTGTACAAATCAAATTTCTTGCCTTTAAATAGGAGAAGCATACGGAAAACACACACATACATATATATATATACACAATACATATTTATATACAGTATGCCAAGAAATATACAATGTAAATAAAATATTGAATTGATTATAAAATAGGCAATCGAAAAAGTTTTGCACAAACACAAAATCGAGCAGCGTGCATAAATTAGCAGACACTGAAGCGCGAAAGAGAGGGAAGGAGCAACAGCGATAAAAAATTAAGTGTCCGAATAAAGGTGTGAGTAGCAAAGCCCTATATACATACATGTGCATATGTATGCATTGCTTTTTTCAATGGCGATGTGCATGTGTGGATATGGTGATGTGCAATTGTATTTGTATGTGTGCCAAAAGACATTTCAGAGAACACATATCATATTGTAACTATGTTTGTATAAAAAAAATAAAAAATTAACGTCCAAGACAATAAATGCATAAACGGGAATTAACAATTAAAATCAGCAATCAAAATTGACAATGCTTGGCTTTTGCTTATTTTGCTTACGAGTTTTTTTTTTTCCTTTTTCTTTTTTGTTTCTCTTTGACAGCTTTGAGTTGAGTTCGCCTTCATCTCAATTTTCAACTCCACCCTCGTCGACCGTCTCCCTGTTACCTCGCGCCCACAACGTCAACCACCAAAAGCTTCGGAAAGTTACTTCAAGAAGGCAGCCAAAACTTTTATTTTAAGTAGGTACATGTATATGTATAGAGCCATGTATACATGTATATATATCCCACACACATACATGTGTATATACTTATGTACCGTCTTATGTACAAGCAGCTCGTGCCGTGCCTTAGGTACGCGAGAGCCTTGCAGCATTGGGAAAACTTTAAAGCTACCTTTAAAACAGCGACAACTTTGGATGCCCTTTTTGTTGGTTTCCTCCCCCGCAGTTCTATGCGAAAGGCCGCACCAATACACACACATATTTATACGGCTGTGCTTGTTGTCCGCTGTTGGGTAACGCTTTTTTCATTCCTTTTATTTTTTTCTTTATTTTTTTTTATTTTTGCCTTTGCCCTAACAAAAATGTGTATCTAGAAATATTTTATGCAACCAACTCTTCAGCGGGGGCATAGAAGGGGAAGGCAGCGGCAGGAGGCAGGCATGTCAATGGCGGGGGTAGCATTTGTTGGGGAGAAGCAAGCGCTGCCACTTGCATGCACTTGCGTATGTATACACATGCACGATATGCTATATGTTATACGCACACACACACACGCACACGTATGTGTATACACACACATGTACAGCGAACACGCATACATACATGTACGTATATAATAGGCGGTGTCAAGACACATGTCCACATAATTGCCAAACGCGCAAAATCGAAGCCAAGTCCAAAACACACACAAACTCTCACACACACACACACATATATTTCCACACCCATACTCACACTCACACCCGTATCTACACGTACAGAGGTAGTTCTAACAGCTAACCAGCTAACCCTACACGCAAACCCCACCACCTCACAGCCCCACAGCCCCACCAACCAATTTGAAGTCCCAAACATTCAGCTGTTGGTACAGTTGTGTTCGCATTTCAAAGCTTTAGAGCTATGGTTAGAAGTTAGTTGAAGCTATTTCATAATTAATATGTCGCCTCTGTCGAATATTTGAATGTTCGGCAACCCCCTCCCCTCCCGCAAAACACAGCCAGCCACACTCCTTTGATGCACCTATGGACTATCCCCTCCAAACTAATTGTTCGGCTGTGGCATTTTCATTACAATTTTGCATTACCAAACCACCTCCGACCTCCGACCTCCGCCCTCTGCTCCCCACTGCCCTACACCAGTCCGGAAATGCGACCACAGTCCAGTATCCTGTTGACAAAAGGATAGAATACCGAACAACTGAATATTGAAACCAAAGTGAAAAACTAAAACTGTTCAAAGATTGTGTTTCATTCCTTAGCTACAGATCACATATCCTTTTAATATCCTGTCATTCGAGGTATTCAAAAGATACTAATTTCTTCACTTTTTGGTTGTGCTTCTATTTTATCCTTCAAATGAAGCCTTTAATTGTAAGCCTCATGCAGATGCAGATGGAGGTGGAGATAGAGGCAGAGGTGGAGGTGGAGGTGGAGATGGAGGTGGAGATGGAGATGGAGGTGGTGATAGAGGTGGAGGTGGAGATGGAGATACTTCAGTGGCTTTTCAGTGGAGTATCGCATGGGAGGTGGCGCAGAGCCGAAAGCCTTTACTTTCCATCAACTTTCATATATGTATGTGGATATGCATGTGTGTGTGTGTGCATGTGCATATTCGTATGTTTGTATCCATGGCTGTCTTTATGTATGTGGGGAAAGTGCAACAACAAATTTTCGACTGCATGTGCACTACAATTTGAAATTTGCATTTAAGCGTGGTTTTTGTTGTTGCTGAGTTTCTAAGCCAACCGTAAACTCCCCCCAACTCCCGTCAATGCACCACTCGCCACCTCGTCCCGACCGACTGAACAAACAAATTGAACCAGGCCCAGATCCAAAGCGTTAGTAGTGCTGATCCGACCCCAGGTCCAGCTTGGGCGCATTCTATGCAACCGCTGTGACCGCCCACGGGTCGTAGTTCAGTCGTACACATAGATATAAACATATATATAAATATTTCCTATATATCTATGTACACACACACACACACACACACACACACGCACATGCACACATACATAGGGAAAGAGAATTACAATGGGTAAAATACGAGCAATGGCATATCATCGCATAGATTACGCAACTATTGCACACACTGACACTCCCACTTCCACCCCTACTCCAATTCTGACTCCCACTTTTACTCCACCCCCCACCCGCACTTTTTTTCTTTTATACATACACACCAACACCCACTTACACATCCACTAAATGTGGCCAGAGGCTAGGAGCAGGGAGAGCTCCCCCCATATTCTCCTGTCAGCTGCCTAGCAGTCCCTTCGCCTCAACCCTCAACCCACCAATCCTCCAACCCACCCCCCCTCAGACTTCACTTCACTCGCGACACATTTGTGCCACTCCAAAAAGCAAAAAGGGACGACGAGTAGCGGACTAAGGGACCGACTCGACCAGCCAAAATCCACCCACACACTTACACAGCCAGCACACAGAGCACATTCAGCCAACACCACCCATTCAGGAGCACACCCACACACCCATACACACCAACTCACACACACACACAGCAGCAGAATCCACTCAAGCAGACAGAGACCCAAGCACTCGCACCACCTGCAACGCTGTTCGCGTCGCTGTCGCTGTCGCCGTTGCCATTGCCGTTGCTGTCGCAGTCGCAGTCGCCGTAGGCCTCTCGTCGGATGCTGTTGCTAGCCCGCAACATCCCCGCGATGTGCCCGCAACTCCCTTTCTGCAGCTGCTTCGTTTTCGGCACCGACGAGTCAGTCCAGGATATTATATGCATACTTGAACTATGCGGAGGAAGGAAGCGACAGCAGTTCGGTACAGCTACAGCTACAGCTACTCCTGCCCTGTCCTGTCCTGTCCAACCACCCCGCCCTCCAACCACTTAACCGGCTCGACACCCTCCCACCGCCCACATTGCTGTTTTGTATATGTATCCTCTATCTGTATCCGCTTTTGCATGCGAATATATCTGTGCGGATATGTGTGTATGTGTGTGTGTGTTTGTGTGTGGGTGGGTGGTTTATATACACATGTACATAGCTCTTCCCTGGACAAGCTGTGTATATGTGTGTACGTGCGTAGGGGGAGGTGGGTGACTTGGGGGTTTATATATATATATATATATATATCCATATATATATATATATATACATGTATCTGTGTTTCGGCACACTACAGCCACCCACTACACAACAATGCAAAGCATCTGCATTTCAACTAACGCCGCAACTCAGCCCAATACACAAACAACAGCAACAGCAACAACAACAGAAACAAAAATAACAGCAACTACCCCCGGGACCAGCACCCACAAAACTCACCCCCACCCCTACGCATGCCGCCCATCAACATTCACCCGTACAAGCTAATGCAGCAGTATTGCCAGGGTTTAGTTATTTTCCGCTGTTGTTGCTACTGCCGAAAACTTGTAATACACAAGGGCCGTAGACATGGCCCTAACCTAAAACAACACCGTCTCTTGGGGCACCTACCCTTTAAACAAAAACAACAAAAAGAAAATCAATATGCACATTTGATAACAAAAGTTATTGTTTTCTTTAAAATTTAGTTTCAACTCATACCTAATTTATATGCAAAGATTCGCGTTATCACACAAACTGAAATTAAAAGTTGTCGTGGTTCAAGTCCTTTTATCGATTTTTTTAAGACGCGACAGCAGCCCAGTCACCAAAGACCCAAGCACACAACCACACGACCAGCCGACCTGCCGACCACCCACATAAGCATGTCGATTCGCTTCCACTCATTCAGTTTTGCGCATTTCGCCTTCTCAGAGTTAAGCGAAGCGCACACAAAACAAAGCCATAAAAACAACAACTGTGAGGCACACCAAAGGGCAGCATTGCGAGCAAGAGAGAGAGAGAGAGAGAGAGAGAACGCGAGTGACAGGAAGAGGAAGCGAATTTAAAAAAGTCAACAATAAATTCAACGCTTGTCAGCACTATTTATTGCGTAAAAATTACCCTTTGCAACACTGGCTCAGCACCTTCGCACTTTCTTTCGATTTATGTAGCCTGATGATCATAACAATCGAATGATGTCGATGTTGTTTAATAGATAGCGGCCGTTGACACATGTTATCGATAAAATCTCAAGACAACAAAACGGAAAAAAGAAATAAATAAATCGTCGTTAAGACCGGTCATCAAATCGGTTAAATCTCAAGCAAAAAGTCTAAGTAAGCTCACACACACACACACATGTATACGTATACATAACATATACATATACAACTATATATACTTGTATGCATATGTGTGCGAATGTGACTGCTAAAGTTTTGGGTGCTCGCGGATCTCAATCACTTCATCGCTCTCTCACTTTCTCTCTACTCTTGTTACTTATACACTCTTTTGACCGAAATTGAAATCACTTCGTAGATAGCAATGTTTTTTTTTTTTAAATTGCTGTTGTTGTAGTTGTTGCTGCTGCTGATATTGCGTTGAGACCGTTAGTCGGCTTTCCTTTTGTGTTAGTTGTCAACAATGCTTAGCGCTTATTGCACTAACTTAGGCTTAAATACATAGGCATTTGTATGTATGTGCATATTTACTCATAGATGCATATGTATACGTGGGTAACAAAACGAAGTATCGCTGCATGCAACTATTGAAGCATGAACCTGCAATTTATATGCGCACTAACATTTATACGATACTGTGAAATACAACAACAGCACTCAGCGACTGTACTTTTGATATGAAATCCACTCAGCACACATAGAAATATAAACATATATATTTGTATGTATAAGTGCGCACATATATAAACTAAAATCTCACATACCACCCCATCCCATTCATCCGACACACGTTCTTCTATGTTTAGTTTTAGTTGCGCTTTAAACTGCATTTGGTTTTTGTTGTTATAAGCCTCTGAATATATGAAGTTCGTTAATATATATATGTACATTCATATATATATATATACATATACGTATAAATATATACATGTGTGTGCGCATTAGAAAGATATTGTTCATAGATTTTACTGTGTGTGTGTGTGTGTGTGTTCCTGTGATTTCAACAATTCGTTTGCATTTGTAGCAATCGAAAATCAACTGCAATGAGGGTATTCCATGGAGGAGATTGTCAGCTCAATATGGGGCTGTGTTCCAGGAATGCAGTTCCGTTACCCTGCCCAAAGTTAAACTGCAGGGAACAAATTTTCACGTATGCTGAGTAGTTGGGTCATAAGATAAATTGCCATAACCCAAAGAGAAAAATCATAAATAGAAAAAAACTTTGCTTGGAGATGGACAGGATCTCTATCGAACGTAATGTGGAAAGGTGTGCATGTGTGACGGCGGCTGTGTATGTGCATGTGTGTATAAACAGGTGCTCCACTTGCACAAGCAAACGTTGAAAATTTTGGTTGACTCTCCCGCCCCAGTACTCAAAACTAACTTACATACAATCACACTCACACTTACACACATAGTCACATATATATGTTAACATGCGCTGATACACAGCGAGCGATACCGATACACACACCGAAACGCAACGACTAGAAAATGCGGGTCTGGGTCGTCATCGAGACGAGACGGCAAGAATGCAAGCACATAAAGAACGCCAAAATAAGTTTAAAACTAAACTGCGTCCATATGTGTTTGTGTGAGAGGGCAGCATAATAGGTGTTAAGTTGGAGAGAGAAAGCAAGATTATGGTATGTATGTGCATCTGTCTGTATATGTGCGTATTTTGGAGCATGCAACTTTTCGTGCTTTTGGCAAATGCGTTCGTTGGGTCTGTGCCTGCGTAAGCCGCACAGAAGCAGGATAGAAAGAGAAAGACCAAGAGAGGTAGAGAGTGGCAAAAAGAGAGTGAGACTACGAATGGAAGAAGGGGAGGACAGTAGTGCGAGAGAATGAAGCTGAACGAACAAGTGCATGCGTCTATACGTATGTATGTATCGCATGTCGGTAGGTTACCTATGTGTGAGTGCAGGGTCTCTTACGAAATTTTCAAGTGTAAAAGAAAAAGTTAAAATAGTTTAGTTTCTAGATATTAATTTTTTTAAGACAAGCTGAAAGCTTTCTTAGATTAGTCAAGTTTTATATACGTATACGTATGTATATGTGGGAGTCAGCTAAGAAGTTCATTAACACAATTTAATATGCAGGAGCACAGCGTGTGCTCATTCATAATGACGCCAATACACGCAATCACCCCCTTACCTTAAAAATGTACCACGGTACACGTATTCATATTGACTTGAGACTGAAATATAGCAACCACAACAAGAATATATATATATATATATATATACAGAGATAACGGCAAACCCGTCACCAAACATACCCAAGCGACAAACTGAAAAAAGAAATAAAAAAGTAGCAGGAGATAATAAAAGCAAGCGCCTAAGCATGGCGTCACTGAGTCGACGACGCTTCCGTTGCCTTTGCACGCCTAACAACAAAACCCCTAAACTCACCCACAAAACAACTGGAATAGCGAAAAAAAAAGAAGAAGCAAAAATGAAATAAAAATAAAACAAAAAAAACACGGTAAAAGATGTAAAAATTGTCAATATAGAAAAAAGGCGAAAAGAAGTCTACGCTAACAACAGCTTGCAAAATAATATGCGCGAGTGTCGAAGAAGCCGCTGACATCGGCATGGACGTCGACAGCAACGCTAACAGCAGCAGAGCAGCGACAGAGACTCTTTTAACAAGCAGAGTGACAAGCGCACACTAGCACAAGAACTCAATACATACTAACATTTACTCACACATACATTCATTCATATATATAACGACATGCACACGCGACGCAGACGCCGGCAGCAGCAGACCGGTTGAGGTTGAATTGGATAGGGGAAGCAGATGTGTTGGGTACGGGGGAACTGGCTGGCTGGCTCGTCAAGGCATACATATTGAATTTTTCTTCGACGTAATGAAAATTTTAGCGTGATGATGGGATGACTATGCTTTATGCTTGTTTTTTGGTTTTAAACTTACCGCGCAGAGAGCAAAAAGAGTGGAAAATCCGTTAATCTTTTTGTTGTTGCTCCTCTTCTTGTTGTTGTTGCCACTGATGCTGCTGTTGTTTTTCTTGTAGTTCTTGTTGGAGAGTTGTAAAAACTATTGCTGCTACGTTGATGTCGTTGTCGGCGTTGGTTCAGCCTCTTGGAATTTATGCTAATTTTCCAAAGCTTATATTAAACACAAACACGTACACAAAAAAAATTGTATGATATTTGGCTTTGGATGTATTGATAAATTTCACTTTTTTTCTTACTACTTGCGTTTTACTAATCTTTTATTATTTACTTGCACACTCGCGTGTACATATATACGTGTGCTAGCTTATTTACCTACTATATACACATACATATGTTTATGCATGTGTATACGTACATGTACTTGAGTAGACCACCGTGTGTGCCTTAACACTAATACACTTGCAGAACGCGCTGCTTGCTGCTGCGTCGTCACTGACTGCACTGCTTCTGACTTCTATGGTTTTATAATAAAGAATATTTTGAAGATTTAAAAACACACATGAATCGCGATCTATTATACGGATAAATATTGAATTGTATTGCACGTTTGCTCATTTGCTTTTTACAATTAATTTGTTTACTATTAAAAAAATTTCATAAGATTCGGACACACATACGCATGTTAAGTGATATACATACGTACATAAATGATTTTGTGTGCAGAGGGAGCCGACGCAGTGAAACCGTTATAATTTTTTTCTTTTATTGCATTACACCTGTAACACTCGCGTGTAGCATTTTAAATTATGCTAGCTTTGTAAACAAATAAAGTCGTAATTGTAAAAAAAATGTTCTCCGCCAACGATTCACACGTCCAACGCGGTCGATGTTGTTCTTGTAAGTGGTACTAATGCATCGGTAAATGATTTTAGTGTGACCATGTTTAATAACCAAAACATGGCGATAGTATCGATACTCCAGTAATACCATAGCATCAACATTAAAAGAGGAGTCTCTTAAGCCAAAGGGATGTAACATTTGGTATATTGTGTAACGTTTTACAATATTTTACCTACATTTGCAAAATAAATAACAATTTAATTTTCGATAACTCAAATAATATAAAAATTATAAAATATAAGAAAATTTCAACATTTAGATCAGTATATTAATGTTGATCAGATTATCATTTTTTGCCAAATTTATCCTATTGACCTCTTAGAATAATTTTTATAAAACAAAGAATATTTAGCATATTTTTGAAAACAATTGGCTTAAGAGTTGAGTGCGTGTATTCTACCGAATCTTTTTCCTCGTGGGGTTTTTTAATTCATTTGTGACTGTTATATTAACAGACTGATAACAGATTGCATATCATTGATGGTCACATTAATTTAATGTTTAATAAGCAACGTATTATTTTGCAATATTTATAAAAAAAATAGTAATATATATGTAAATAACTATATCTTGCCCAAAATCTCCAACTGTTCCAAGTAAGATTTACGGCAGTCCATGTTGTCAGCTGGCCGGTTGTGTGGTGCCCAAACAGGTACACCAATAAAATAACGACGCGCTTTTATAAAGTTCTGTGGGTGAATAATAAAAAATATTTAAAAAGCTTTAAATACTTGTTATATACTGTAATTACGTTGCTGTCTAGGGTGAAGCGGTGGTAAATACCAGCTGGAATAATAATCAAGTCTCCCTTAACAACCTTAATACGCAGCCATTTATCATTCTCGCTGTAAGTAATGTTTATGTAAAAAGTTCGATATGAAGCAACATGTGTTTTTCAGACTTACTCGCGCACATCAAAGTAACCGGAGCCGTCTAAAACTAAGCGAATCTCCTCATCCGTATGCAAGTGTTCCTGGTAAAATGATTTCAACTTGTTGGCATAATCAGGTAGACATTTCTCTGAGCAAGTGATCTGCAGTGTTTAAAGTTATAATACCAAAAATTTTCCATGCATGAGATTTAGAATTTTACCTCATCCTCGAATGTGTAGCCTCGATTTGTGCGAAGATCGTTTAACACTTTATCGGTCTCATAACTATCAGCGTTGATCTGCAGGCGTATGGAAAGCGAGACTTGAGATAAGCAGATCATTCAAGGTCAATTTACAATATACCTTAAAGTATTCAACGCCGGTTTTCTTGTAAAGTTTATCCAGTTCCAAATAAGTGGGTGGATTAGTTTTGTGCTCTAACCGTTGATCGGTTTCCTCTGTGTCCATAAACCATACTTCAACCATGGTGAAACCTTTGTACCGCACACAAATAATCTGATTTGCCAGTCGGCTGTAAAATAAATGTTAAAGCGTTGCCAGCTGTAAGGAAATACTTTATGAGAGCGCTTTGACATTTATTTAGCACTACAAAAAATAAGATATTTGGCCTTTTTTAGTGATTTTCTATAAAGAAATTGAGAGTTGCCATATTAGTAGAAATTTAAATATTTGAGCATCAGAAAAGGCGAAGTTGTTTTAATACTTTGCTTCGGAAATATAAGTCACTTTCTTTCAGGTCGTGCAACACAGTACATATTTTTCCAAAAATAAAAATTCAAAATTTTTAAATTATAAAATTGGAAGTTTTTAGTTACTATAGACATGTTGGCACTACGTTTGACTCGCGGAATTTTAAAATCAGTTATATCAAAGCGCTATGGCTCAGCCTGTGTTCCTCCAGAGATCTTGGCGCAGCTTGAGGAAGGTTACAAAAAATTGGCTTGTTCTGATACGAAGTCCCTGCTGAAGAAACATTTAACTGAGAGCATCTTCAATAATATAAAAAGTAAAGCCACGCCTACATACAACTCATCGCTTTTGGATTGCATACAGTCTGGACTGTGCAATGCGGACTCCAGCGTGGGTATCTATGCCGCCGATCCAGAGGCATACACAACGTTTGCGGATATATTTAATCCAATTATTGAGGACTATCATAAGGGCTTCACTAAGGTCTCAATTCATCCGGGAGCTTGCTTTGGGTATGGATACGATTTCCCCGATGTGGATCCCGAACGAAGATTTGTTATTTCAACTCGGATACGATGCGGACGCTCCCTTAAGTGCTTTCCCTTCCATCCTCGCCTGGCCGCAAATGACTACCGCGAAATAGAGTTCATGATCTGCAATGCCCTGTCGACTCTTTGCGGTGAACATTGTGGAAGATATACATCTCTTTGCAATTTGGATGCACCTCAAAAGGAAAAGCTTGTCGAGAAACATATTCTTTTTAAGGAAGACGATAGATTCTTGGACAGCGCGAATGCCCTACAGTTTTGGCCCACTGGAAGGGGGGTATACATGAACAAATCCAAAACATTTATTGTCTGGGTTAACGAAGAGGACCACTTGCGCATCATATCCATGCAGAAGGGCGGTAATCTGGGCCAAGTCTACGAGCGGATGATTGTGGGCGAGGAATCTTTGGCTGCAACGCTCCACTTTGAGAGGCACAATCGATTGGGTAACCTTACGTTCTGCCCAACCAACTTGGGCACTAGCATACGGGCATCCGTACACATCAAATTACCCAATCTTGGCAAGGATCGGGCAAAGCTCGATAAGATAGCCGAGAAATATAATTTGCAGGTGCGTGGCACCAGCGGGGAGCACTCGGAGGCAGTGGATGGCGTCTACGACATCTCCAATAAACGGCGCCTGGGACAAACCGAGTATCTGACCGTTATGGAAATGCACAACGGAATCTCTGCTATTATCCAAGAGGAATGCCAGGAGTGCAGCAAGGGCTCTAATTAGACATCCTGTATTTAAATTATAGTTACATCTTAATAAACCGGAAAAATATTGTTGGAACTATAATGATTGTGGGACTTTCCATCTTGGCCAGGATATCAAAGGATATTCTAAAAATAAATTTTCGAATTTTTTTCTTTTCACGATTCTGAGGTCCTCGAATCGAACTGACCGACATCCTTTTTTTTTTGTCTTTGGTCTATGTCCTTTAAAATAGCCATATTTTCTTGTTCTTTTTTTTTTTTTTTTTTTTTTTTTTTTTTTATAATTTTAATTCTTTTATAAACTTAAGACTTAAAATAAAAAAAATTAATGTTTTTTTCTTTTTTTGTTGGTTGTTTTTTTGCTTGACACAAATGCCAAAAATGTTTTACATTGTTTTGTTTTTTAAGCAAATTTTTGTGAATTTCTTGTTATTCCATATTTGATGTTGTTTTTCTTGTTGTTGTTGTTGTTGTGTTGTTGTTGTTCATCTTGTTGTTGGTTGTTCTTGCTGCAGATGGTTTGTGTGCAATTTGGTGTTTCTTGTAGTTTTGTTTTGTTGTTGTTGTTTCGGATGTTGTATTTGTTATACTTGTTGTTGTTGTTGTTGTTGTTGTTATTGTTGTTGGTGGTGTTGGGGTTGTAACAGCAAACTGGGTGGTTGTCCAATCGGGTGAGCCGCGACTCTCAAGGTAGACGTCAAATGCCGAGTGCCCGCGACCCCCGCGACTGGAGCAGCGCGCAGCTGCATGTGCCGCACGGCAGCGCTACAAATCCTACTACAAACTAAAGCAAACACAGCCCGCAGGCCAAATAGATGACGGCGAACGGGCTGAAGATATTCCAACAATTGTTGTGTTGTTATTAAATGGACCTCGTGTCCTTGTGGGGATTGGGGGGCTGTTGGGATGTTGATGCCCGACGAGGCTGAGTGTTGGGTCTATGTGGTGGCCCCATAGACAATTTACAAGCTCTTCTCGAGCTTGATGAGCTCGGTGATGCCATCGTACATCTCCTTGACGGCCTGGTATTCGGTGAGACCCATGCGACGCTTGTTGGAGATGTCATAGACACCGCCTTCGGCTTCGGTGTGCTCGCCACGGGTGCCGCGGACCTGCAGGTTGTATTTGCCGGCAACCTCCTCGAGCTTGGCCTTGTTGGAGGCCAGCTTGGGGACCTTGATGTGCACGGAGGCACGGATGGTGGTGCCCAAGTTGGTGGGGCAGAAGGTCAAGAAGCCAAGACGATCATCGTGGCTGAAGGGCACACGCTTCTCAATCTCGTTGACGGCGGTCACCAGACGACGGTAGATCTCGCCGAGATCGCCACCCTGCTGCATGGAGATGATGCGCAAATGATCTTCCTCATTGCACCAGACCAAGAAGGTCTTGTTGTCGTTGTGGTAGATACCACGACCGGATGGCCAGTAACGGCAAGCATTGGCGGTCTGCAGGAAACGATCGCCCTCCTTGAACAGGAAGTGATCGTCGATGAGCTGCTGCTGGACGGTCTTCTCCATGCCAGTCAATGGGTAGAACTTGCCCTTAAGCTCACCCTCAAGTCCAGACAGAGTGGTGCTGACCTTGCCTTCCATCTCCTTGTACTGGGCCTCGGTCAAGCAGGGGTTGAAGGGATAACCCTGCATGGAGCGACCGCAACGCACACGAGTCGAGATGACGAACTCATTGGTGGGATCAACGTTGCCGAAGGTGGTGACATCACCGAATTCGGAAGCTGGGTGCTTGTCGGTCTTCTTGAAGCCACCATGGTAGTCCTCGATGATGGGATCGAACAGATCAGCGAACACTGTGTAGGCCTCGGCATCGGGAGCATAGATACCAACACCGGAGTCGTGGTTCTCCAAACCGGACTGGATCACATCCAGGAGTGTCGACTTGAAGGTCGGGGTCACCTTGTTCTTTAGGTTGTCGAAGACCTCCTTGGTGAGGTACTTCTTCAACAGCGACTTAGAGTCAGAGGCAGCCAACTTGGCAAAACCCTCCTCCAATTTAGCGAGAACTGCGGCATCAACCATGGTGTCTTGTTTGCTGCAATGGAGAGGAGAAGGATAATCGTTAGTGATTGCGGTAAGGATATCAATTGATGGACCTATTGATCCATTTCTATTCTATTCCTATCCTAGGAACAGGGCCAGCAGCAAGTGAAGTGCATCTCCACTTGCTGGACGGACACAATAAGTGCTTTGGCTTGGGTTTATAATTGGTGTCAAATGTGGCGCCCAAGAGTCGCCAGTGGCTTTCAGCTTGGAATCGTTATAGCACGCGAGTGTGCAATTCTAAAGCAATCCATTAAACCCTCCACTCCACCTCCACATTCCACACTCCACGGATCACGTACCACGGACCATCGTCCACCATCCATTCGCCATACGCCATCCTGCGTGCTCCTCAGCGCACATTTGGTGGTAGCTCTTCAATGCGGCTGAAGATGATGGTGATGGTGATGGTGGTGGTGGTGGTGTTGCTGTTGATGGCAGTGATGGTGATGGTGACGGTGGTGGTGGTGGTGGTTGTGGTGGTGTTGGTGTTGGTATAAGTGCTCTGCCGGGCTGACAAAATTTTTTGCCGGCTGCCGCTGAATACGCACAAAGAGCACGCCCCTTCTTCTCCGTGCCCGCACATGCGCGTCGTCGCCTGCCAGACTTCTGGCCCGGCTCAGCTCGGCGTGGCTCGTTGATGGGAGCAAGAAACCGCCCGCCCGGTCAGGGACCAGGGGCAATAATATTTTTTTATGGCATTTAAGTTTTGGGCAGTCTGACGTCAGCGTTAGATACACAAATACACACACACACACACACACGCACACCCAATACACGCACCCAGAAGCACGCACGCTCTCACACAGATAAAGATACACATACACATAAACATACACATACACATACAAATACAGAGACTCAGACACCCAAATGGCCGAGTCAGACAATGGCCTAGGACCTATGCCAAGCCCCCGGGCCATTGATACGCTTGTTAGATACACACCCTTCCTGGCCAGCGGTTTCGGCGGCCGCCGTTGTGGCCGTGCCATTGGGCTCCCCATTCGCAGTAGCGGCGCCATCGCCTTCGATCACCTTCTCCTTCTTATCCTTAGAGGCGCACAAACCCATATTTAATTTTTTTTTTTTTTTTTTTGTTTAGTTTAAGTTTGATTTGTTTTTTGGTATATTTTTGGTATTTTTTTTTTTTTTAAATATATATTATTTTTTTTTTTCGTAAATTTGTTGTAAAAATTTGTGTAAAATTGTGCAAAAAAAAATTTGGCCTTCGCTTGGTCACAAAGAGTTGAGTTCCGTTTGGTTTGGATTGGTAGATGTCTTTATTCAGAGGGGGATTGGAATGTGCGGAGAGAGAGTCCGAAGATTGGAATGTGGATTGGGTGAATCCTTGAGGGGGGGTGTGTGTATGGGGGAGTTCAATACGATTTTTTTTGCAGGTAAAATGGAAAATCACAATGCAGCTGCCTGCGAGAGTTAGTCCTTAGCGTTGTCCTTGGCGTCCTCCTTCTCTATTCAATCACTTGATCACACACACATATGTACAAATTCACACTCACACACATGTACAAGCTTCAGAGTTTTGTATTGCTTTTTTTTGTGGGGGGGGGGCTTTGGGTTCTAATCAATTTCTAATATTATTTATTTATCAGATTTTCAGTATTTTTCAATTTTCCAATTTTCCTCTTTTCCTCTTAAAACTTTGGTCTTGGTGGTCTGCTCGTCGTAGAGTTTTTTCTTTAGTTTTACGAAAAAAAAAATAATATATATATATATAGATATATATTTATATTCCTAGGCGGACGCCAAAAATGGTCGAGATAATTTAGTATTTTTTTTTTTTTTAATTCGGTATTCGTATCGCTGAGTTTTCCAGGATTTTCACACACGTTTATCGCTGCTGCTGCCGCGCCCAAAGGTATACTACAAAAAGACTACTACAAGTTTCTAGGCTACACACTACAGAGCAAAAAGGAGCTCGCGCGCGAGTTAAGGTTCTACTACAAAGGAGCTAGTACTTGGCGACTGCTCGTCGGACTGGCTGGATGGCTACTGTCGCTGCTGCCGCTGCTGGCACCGCTGCTGACTCTGCTGGCCGGCCACTTCTCTGGGGTGCTATGTTCAGCGCCGAAGGTTTCGCAACTCTGATTCAAGATTCCTCCCTTCGGTGCGGGGGTTCGGTTCGAGTTCGGGTCGTGTTCGGGTCGTGTTCGGGTCGTCGTCAGTTTGGGTTTCGGTTTGAGTTGACGTTTCGGATTTGGGTTCGGAACAGTTCGCTTCTTTTTGCCAGGATTCGTTTGGGGTTTAGTTTAAGTTTTAATTGGGTTTCGGCTTGGATTCGGCTTCGGCTTCGGTTTCGGTTTTGCTTTTGACTCTGGTGAGCTGAAAGCATCGAGAAGCATCGAGAAGCATCGAGAAGCATCGAGAAGCATCGACTGTTTTATATTTTTGGCGCGCGGGTTATTTGTGCCTCTCAATGGGCAATTTGAAAGGAACTGACGCGCCCACAAACCGCCCAACAGGACACAACAATTCTAGCAAATTCAGCGGGCAAGCATTCAGCTCCAGAGAGTGAGAGCGAGAGAGGGAAAGAGAGAGGGAAAGAGAGAGAGAGAGAGAGAGAGAGACAGCGAGAGAGAAGGAAACTGGGAGAGAAACCAGCGACTGGAGAGAAGTAAGCGAATTTGCAGGGTTGCCAGTCGAGGGTTGAAAGCGAATTAAAGGCTCAATTTGTGCTCGACGAGGATATACCCTATGATCGGATGTGTCGACTAGCGATCGTCCACCCTTGTAATGATTAAGGATTTGCAATAAAATACAGGGTGCAAAAAAGCATTGCATAGCCGCAGGCGCCGTCGATGGGCCAGCGCAGGGGCTAAGAACTGTTGCCGGATGAGAGCGCATATAATGCGGAAGGATATATTTATTTGATGCATACAACAAGGAACAACCACCAGCAGCAACAGCAGCCGGAAAAAAGATGGTAGGGGGAGAGGGGGATGGGTGATGGGTGGGGGGTGGTAATGAAACGGCGCGAATCAATAAAATTTATGGCACGCGGCAGCTGGAAATTGTTGCGCCTAAGCAGGCGGCGGCAATGGCAAAGGCGGTGGTCAAGAGGGGCGTGCGGGCAGTCAGTTGTGTGTGTGTGTGTGTGTGTGTGTGTGTGTGTGAGTGGGGTGGTCGGTCAAGTCAACTTCAAGTGATGACTCGAGTGTGAAATGAGGACTGCTAATGGCATGACTGTCGCTGCTTGTGCGGCGCCTCAAGTGGCGTGTGGCATGCATGCATGCGGGTACCCATGCCTCTCTTTCTCTCTCTCTGTGTGTGTGTGTGTGTGTGTGTATGGGACACTTTGGGTGGATTTAAAACTGAAAACTGAAGACTGAAATCACGGCCAGCTTGCGGCGTTCCCAACACATGACGAGTGCACGTGGACCCAAAACGGGGCAAGCAACAGCCATTAGATACTTTTCACGCCTGTGCATTGACGTGTAGCTGCCCAAAGGGGGTGGTGTGGAGGTGGGGGGAAAGAAAAGGAACTGCCACTGTTGCTGCCACTGTTGCCTCGACTGCCACTGTTGCCTCGACTGCCACTGTTGCCTCGACTGCTACTGTTGCTGTTGCTGTCGGTGTCGCATTGCATGTCTGTGGCACATTATGATGTGTGCAATTTCATTTTCTCATTTCTCATTTCATTGTTTACTTATTCTTCGGCCTGTTTGTTGTTGTTGTTGTTGTTGTTGTTATTGTTATTATAGTAGTTGTTGTTGTGAGGTGGTATAAGTTTTGTTGTTACTCTCGATGTTTGTTTGCTTAATTTCATTACTCAGGCTCCCACAGGCGGTGTGTGCGTGTGTGTGTGTGTGTGTGTGTGTGTGACTAATTGCGCCGCCAAGCAGCTCCCCAGTGACTAATCCTGAGGAGCGGGGGGTGGAGCACAACCGCAACTGCGATGGAATTGGAAATCGGAAATTGGAAATTTGAAATTAAAAGCAGTTTGGATTCTCAGTTATTAAGCGGTCAGCCATCAGCCATCAGCCATCAGTCATCGATGCATCGGGTATACATTCTGAATAATGGAGAGTTAATCACACACATGCGCTGAGTGCGGGCTGTGACTCGTTTCTTTTACGCAGTTAAACTGAATTAAAATGTCAATCAATTAATAATTAATTCAAGAATTAATCAATCAATAGAAATGAGACATCCTTTTTGCAGGCTGAGGGCCACAGAGTGGACTACACTGCTCAAAAACTGAACTGAACTCGATTGGGGTAAGGCAGGACACCTTTTGGCTCCTTAGAGATGTTCGCAATTAATTGAGAGTAATTAAAAGTAATTAAGGTAATTAAAGTTGCGATTTGCGAAATACTCAAATACTCCTCTCACATCAGATACGCCTTACACTTTGAATAACCCATAAAGATAAGCCCTGCACTCGCTTAAGATTGTGTGGGCTCTGCGCGATAGCCCACGCACCACGCCCCACGCTCCACGCCCACCCACACAACACACACCACACACTCGCAAGGCTACACCTTACGCTAGAAAGCACTTAAGAGCGGACTGATTGCTATTGTTTTTGCTGTTACTGATATAATCATGGCTCGGCTTGGCTTATTGACTGTCTGCCAACTGTCAGCTAATCAATTAGCTCGAGTGTGCGCCACACACACACACACACACACACACACCCACACACAAACATAATTTTAAACTAAAGAGACCAGAAATGTCCTCGACGGACGGCACTTGAAAGCAAAGCAAATCGAATTATGGTCCTCACAATGGGAAAACATAACTTCATTATGTAAACCCCCCCCTTTTCACATCCGCATCCTGCTCCTCCTTCTACTGGTCCTCCTTCTGTTCCTCCTTCTCATTATTATTCTGCTGCTTCTTCTGTTTTTCTACTGCTTCTGGAACGCCCACGGTAAAAGCACGGTAAAAGCACTGCAAAAGGCGCGTAGGCGGCGAAAAATGTGTGGGAAGCCCTGGCAGTCAGGATACCAACTAGGATACGAATACAGATGCAATTTTTTTGGCTTTAAATTGATAAAAAAAATTATAAATTAATTAAGCGCGTTACGAATCCGCCGCGTATCCCGAAGATTTGTGGCGTTGCGACGTTTCTGACGTTTAAGACTCTACTTAAGCGAGGAGATGGCTGGCTCTTGGGGCGATGCGATGGTTAACGCGAAGTTGTTGCAACCGTTAACCGTTAACTTTGATACGCGAATGGTGAATGGAGCCAAAGATTTTGCAAATCGAAGCGTCAGCAGACTGGAGGCAGAGAAAGAGACAGATAGACAGACAGACCGGGACAGAGAGAGAGAGAGAGCGAGAGGGAGAGCGAGTGAGAGAGAGTAATAAAGAGAGAAATGCGGGCGAGGGCGAGGGCGGGAGAGAGAGGAAGGAAGGAAGGTAGAGATAGGCCGAGACAGAGACGGTGCCAGGGACAGACAAGGACAGTGGCTCGCTGAGAGTTGGCCAGCAGAGAGGAAGGCGGCAGAAAAAGAGCGCCCGACTGTCAGCAGCGGCAGCAGCAGCAGCTGATAAGCCAAATGGCAATAAAAGCTGGGAGAGAGCATTGCCTTTACTTTCGCGTCTAGTCAAGAGTTGCCTCGAGTGGACTGGAGGGGGGTGAGTGAAGAGGAGGGGAGAGTGGAGAGAGGTGTGTGGAGTCGAATTGCAGTTGCTGGGGGCCTCCAAGTTGATCTTTTAAACAGCTGGCAGCGCGGATAAGATAAGTCTGAGGAGGCCTATAAAAGCTCATGGATGGATGTTTGCTTCTGGCAACAAACAGGCCAAATAAACGGAGAGGCGACACAGACAGACAGACAGTTACGATACATGGACCAGTTAGATAGAAAGACAGGCATAAATACACACACTCTCACACACTCACACACACACGAATGAAAGCGAAAGCCTGCACAGAATCGAATTGAATGTTTGCCAAATTCAATGGCTCATTGCAATTTTAAGTTTACACTAGACGTGGAAGTGGTCATTGAACCAACCCCCGCATCCTTTCCCCACCTCCACTCCCCTTGACCATGTGTGTTGCAATAGCCGCTGTTTAATTGCAATACGAATAAAAAAAATATAAAATAAAATCGCTTTGGACCATGTTGCGATTTCAGACAGTCGATTGCACAAAGAAATTGGCAAGCGGCGGCCAGTGCAGTGGACAGCGGACTATGGCGGTGTGTGGCGGGGGGTAGTGGACAG
The DNA here is from genome assembly GCA_035044505.1 of Zaprionus lineosus. Taxonomy (NCBI): domain Eukaryota; kingdom Metazoa; phylum Arthropoda; class Insecta; order Diptera; family Drosophilidae; genus Zaprionus; species Zaprionus lineosus. The sequence continues at coordinate 5,692,353 of JAWNNX010000694.1, read as the reverse complement.
TCAGTCGACAGTCGACAGCCGACAGCCGCATGGCTATAATGCCAAATGTGTTTTTGGTTAAGGAAATTGGCCAACGACATTGACATGATATGAACGTGAGAGAATGTTGAGCCAGGGGGAAATTGAATGGGAAAACACACACACACACACACACAGACAGACACACACACGCACGATAACTGAAACCGTTATTACGCTTTATTAAAGTTATGAAAATTATTGAAAAAAAAGAAAAGAGAAAGAAAAAAAATACAACTTTAGGGGATATGAAGCAATCATTCACTTAACCCTCCAGTTGGCTGGGCCCTCTGGATGCGGGAAAGCATTTTCATTGAGTCACCCGATTTTCATAACTACAGATTAAGAACCTCCCAAGTTAGGCAGGGGTAGGGCAGCTAGGCGATCGAGGGGTGGTGGTGGGGGTACCCGCATTCCGACTCTTGAATATCTCATCGCATATATTTCATTTAAATTTCGCTGCTGTTGCTAATTTAATTAAAAATTCTTTTGGCAAATGCTCAATTAGGCAGCTGTAATATGAAATTCTTAAGATGAGGGTCACACTCAGACGGACGGCCCGGACAACATGCTCAAACTTATGATTATGATGATCATAATGATAATAAAGGGGAATAGGGATAGGTAGGAGGAAGGGTGGGAGGGTGCAATGTTGATGCTGGTGTCTCTTTGGGGGTATAAATTTCGCTAGAATTTCAGCCCGGAAGTCGTTGATTTAGGTTTTCTGCTGCTCTGCCGTCTGCGAAGACAATCAGCGAATAAATTTCTCAGACGCTTCGACTCATTTGACTACAACAACAACAAAAAGCATCAAAAACTGTAGCAAAAAAAAAACAACAAAAATATTTAATTACAGAGACATTTTTGCATAGACTGCAGACTGCACTGTTACGTCGCGGCTGTTAAGCTGCTCTCTGTTATTGGTCGGCCCGGCCCGGCCCGGACCGGCGCTTGCGCTGTTATTAACATTGACGCTGAAAGCCGTTAGCTTTGATTGTCACACCAAAAGCTTTTTTGTGGCCAGTGAAAGCTGTCGTCAAGATTGCGCATAGATAAAAAAGTCCTGCGTAGCTTTTGTCAACTAAAAAGCTTCGTCAAAAGCTCATCTGGTACAGTGACTGCCAACCCAATGCAACGGATCATCGACTTGTCTGTCGCTTTTCGTTTGATTTGTTTACATTTTGTTGACTGTTTGTTTATTTGCTTTGTAACTGTGCCAATAAATTCAGATTCAAAGGCTAGACGCGACACATATGCATACGCATGTGTGTGTATATGTGGGTGTATATATATAATGTGTGTGTGTATTTATTTCGTATAGACGACTGTTGTTAGGGGCGAGAGACTCTTGCTATGTGCAATTTCATTTCCTGTCTAACCAAACGACATGAATTGAACCCAACCCCCAAATGATTATGCAACCTGTGAGCACACACATGCACCCACCCACACACAGACAGACAGACAGACAGCGGAATACATACATATACATACATGTATATATGTATATGTGAATTTATATGTGCGTTACTTTTTTGTTTAATTCAATGGATTTAATGGGGGCGTTTCTTTGTCAACGTCTATAGAAAACGGCAAATGGGGCTTTTCCGATCTGAGTTTTCCGCTTGTCTTTTTCTATAGTTGACGTTGTTGTTTTGTCACAAGTTTAATTCGCAAGTTAACGTTGTCTTTTTCCTATTTTTCATTTTTCATTTTTCATTTTTCATTTTCATTTGCCCATTTTTTGTTTGCTCCTCTCTCTCTTTTTGTTCATTTTGCGCTTTAATGGATTTCAATTGAATAATTAACAACAACGCGCCATAGACTTGGGACAGGCAGCAATTTGTACAACAAATTTGCACGATTTGCTGTGGAAATAAACGGACAATACAGACTCACAGCACACACACACAGACTCACACGCACAGTTAGACACAATCATTCGATCGGTCATAAGCGCACACACACACCTCCACATGAACAGTTCCTTCCTTTGATTTCATTTTCATTTACATTTTAAGATATTGACTAGATAATATTTTGGACTTAATGAATATAGTATAAAAATATACACATACATATATGTATATGTGTGTGTGTGTATATGTGTATATGATATATGGTGTATATAATATATCCTATGTATTAATAGGTAGGTAAAAATCTATTGATTCGTGCCCTAACGCTGTCGCATTCCGCAGACATGTTTATGTCTGCGACTGTATTTGTGCCTGTACCTGTGTCTGTGTCTGTGCTCGCGCCTGTGTGTGCGTGTGTGTGTGTACATATTTTCTTTTGTTTATTTGAAAACACTTTTGGTTAGTATTTTTAGCAGCCGGCAAGCAATTCAGCAGTTGATATAAAAGCCGAAAGGGGAACCGAACCAAACTCGATACTAGGCAAGAGTCCCCCACAGTGAGACCTGCGACTAAAATTAGCCGAGAGCAGAGCAAACATTTTGAGTTCCGAGGGACTCTCAAACTGTAAGTCTTATGCAACAGCCAAAGACAGGCAACTGGAATTGGATCGACACCCAAATGGGATAGTCACCATCTTCCAATTGGACTAGGTTCATTCAACCAATATGTCTATACAAGAGCATGAGCAGCGAAGATTAAGATACAGTATCTGACTGTGTGTGTGTGTGTGTGTTTGCTCAGTTCAAGCGACACAAGCGATTATGCAATTTCCTTGGCATTGACCGCGAAACTTTTCATTACAGTTCCCTGACAAAACGGCGTACACATGTGCATGTGTGCATAGGTGTATGTGTGTGTAGGTGTGCATTTGTATACGTGTGTGTATTTATTCTGTGTGTATATTTCTGCGGCAGTCGTCAAGTTCAAGGGGAACATGATGCAGAAATGGTCAACCGAAGCGGTCGGTAGAGGGGAAGGTGTGGCAACAGGGGAAGCTCGCACACAGACACCAAACCGCAGACACACACAGACACATACGCAAAAGGCGAAGCCCGCCAACTGTGAAATGTGCGAAATGTGTTGCTATACTGAAAGCCACAATTGGCGGTGGTTGTCGACAAGTTCTTATCATTTCGCACCTCTTCGCGCATTAACATTGTACTTATAGTTGTCTGTTATCAGCTATTGATAGGTAGATACTTGGATACTTGTCACCCCATCGCCGACGCCAGTCGGCAATTGCACTCGTATTGCAAAGGTAACGGTAACGGTTTCTCACTCGTTGCCGAAAGCTATACAAAAGCTGCACTTTTGGCGTGGGCAAAACGGGTTTTGCGACTGCAAGCGGCAGACAGAAAAGCTGGCAGCCATTGTGCATACATCGCAGACAATACTACATACATACATATATACACATATATGCATATATGTGTGTATATGGGTATAGGCAGCTCAACGCGCTGACCTTTTTTTAATTTTTTTTTTTTACTTTATTATCTTTTTACTTTTTGCCGGTAACCGGTTTCGTTGCGCTATGGCAGATGCGATAATCAATGCAAAATGCAAACTGCAAAATGCAAAATGCAAAATGCAAAATGCGAATTGTGAATTGCAGTTAAAGATGACTCAAGACTTCGGAACGGATTTAAAAAAAAAAAAACAACTACTTGGTATATGCAAATAAAATAATCTGAAAACTAGACACAGACACCGAGGCACAAACACTGAGAGCAGCGCACACATCCTTTTAATTAAGTTTCGGTTTGGAAACGGAAAAAAAAAATAATTGTATAAACTTTTAGGCGCCACCTTATAAACTCAAGCACTCAAGAACTTAGAATTTAAATTGTTCACAAATATTCACAAGACTTTTGGATATATTTTCTTTGGAGAACGGCTCACCTTTGCAACCGTAGAATTCAACGTCCAACGTTACAATGATCAGAAAAATTGTTCTTTGGCTTAGCTACACTCGGCAGAGGCAGTTGCTTGCGGGCAGCGACGCCGGCAGCGGCGTACAGCAACACCCTTCCTCTTTCACTTTCAAACTACACACACACACACACACACACACACACACACACACACATGCACACACAGACGTTCATACGCATTCACAGGCACATGCCAGTGCACAGGCAGAGAGAAAAAGAGACGAGCAAAAGCTTGATTTGGTATTTTGGATGTGCTTGCGCCTGCCTTTGTGCATGTGTGTGTCTCTGTGTTTCGTGCGTGTGAGTCTGCTTATTCCTCTGCCTATGAGTGTATGCGAGTGTGTCTGTGTATAGGCCTGCCTCCTGTTACGTTTCTACGTTGCTACGCTGTGTGTTGTTGCTTTTGATTTTGGTTTTGTTGTTGCCTTCGCTGCTCCTGTTGTTGTTACTGCTGCTGTTGCTGCCGTTCGTGTGCATGCCCATGTATTAGTGGACTACCAATTGACGTAGGACGTGACGTATGGCACAGAGCAAAAGCTTCGCTTGTTATTCATAATATGCGAGTGAAAGAGAGTGCGACTGAACTGAACGAAAGTTGAAAAGCTCGTCGCACGCCGCAGCAGGCAGCAAGTTGAAGCAGTTCGGCGAATGCCATGTTAAACAGTGTAAATGTATGCGAAAAAGGAAAGTGTTTAACCAATGCACTTGTATGCGTGTGGGTGTGTGCCAGCGTCGAAAAGAGAAAGAGGGATCGCGCTAGAGCAAGTAAGGATGCGACAGTTGCCGTTGCTATTGCTTTTGCTATTGTTGTTGTTGTTGTTGTTGTGGATATTGCTATGGATGATGTGGTGACTATGCATGTGAATGTGTGCGACAAAAGGCGCTTGCCTTGCAACCAATTGCATATACGTATATACAATTTTTTTTTTCTATAGTCTGTGCTGCTTCTTTCTGACATGACAGCGGCGGATTATATGGCATGTCGGTATGGGGGCGTCTATGCTTGCGCTGCCGGCAGAGGAGACATACACACACACACAAACAATGCCACTCCAATAGGAAGCCTTAGCTACATACACACACACACACACACGCAACCATTTCTTAATTATTGAACAGCACATCGTGCATTTCACTTATAAGGGCACTCAAGTCACCCCCCAACTATTGTTTTAGGTCTGCCGATGACAAATCCGACGACAAGTAATCAAAATTTAACTACATAACGTATACAATTTCACATATCTCCCAAATCATCCGACTTGCCCGACTGAATATCCCACATGTTGACTGGCTATATGGTTATACTTCCTTCATAGATCCTGTCAAGGATGTTTGAATATCTATAAATAGCTATACATATCTATATACATATATCTATATAGGTATATATATATATAAATATATGAGTAGTTGGTTTAGAAAGTGAGGGCAGGCTTCATTCATGTCTTCAAGGATGGAGATACTCGATATGGGCAACATCTTAGGGTATTTTAAAGTGCGCACAGCAGTTTCTAGGACTCAATTCTGAAATCAAGTGTAAATATTTACACTATTCAAATAAGCTGAGCTGTGCAAAACGGCTTCCCACACAAGGAGGGGGGAGCGGTGGGGGGAACTTGTGGGGATTGGTCTGGGAGAAGGGTAGGGGCAAACAGGATGTCAGCCTGAGAAGAAGACGTGCCAGAATCTTGTTGTATTCGCTATTGAGATGCGCCCAGATGTTATAGGAATCTCGACTATATATTTTGGCACTAATTCCCGGTATTAAATGGGGAAATATCAAAAATTCAAATCGCATATAGAGCGACGATGTTTTGTTCCGAAAGATATATAACCCGATGGGATATTTATAGTTAGTTAAGCTTTTGAAATATGGAAAAATCATACGATACTGCGTCTTGGACAAGGGCTCCATTAATAATGCCATAAACATTAAATACTATAAAACTAATATAATTAATTATAATAATAAAAACATCAAAAATAAATAAATAAAAAAAAAAAGCCTTAGAAATTTTGAAGCTTTTTTGATAAATTCTTGAACTTGAATTTGAATTCCTATAGACTTTTCTCTCAACATCTGAATATCTGACTATAGGACTATAGGTGTGTGTGTGTGTGTGTGTGTATATGTTCAGGTACATACATAGATCTTAAAAGACAACCTGCCCGATCATAAACATAAGATACAGAAACGTACAGTCTTCAATATTGAACGGAAAATATTCTTTCTTGATATTCGAGGAAAATGGGGAAAATGGGAAAATGGGAAAATCTACATAGATATTTGAATGGCTGCCAGCGAATTTTATGCAACAAGCAGCACCGATCCAATCCGATCCCTACCTACGTATATTATATCTATACCTCCTCTATAACCTCTGTCAGCATGTGTGTGTGTGTGTGTGTGTGTGTGAGTGTATCTGTCCATGTATCTATGTATCTAACATTTGTTTTATGTGTATCCACATATACAATTTGTTTTGTTCAAAAGAACTTTTGATTTTTCCTCTACATTGACCACAAATTAAATGTTGAATCTGAATAACAGAATCTATATATACATATATATATATATATATGTATGTGTGTGTGTGTGTGTGTATATAATTACATATATGACATATATGAATTCATATTAAATATTTAGCTCTGACATTTGCCATGTTTACAATGTCAAGCGACAAGGGACCAGGACCAGCAGGACCAGCAGCACCATCAGGACAAGGACTAGAATGAGAAGCATAGGGCAGGGCCAGGATCTCGGTTACATAACCTTCAAACTGAGGCGCTGCTTCCGCTGCTCTGTTTCTATCGCCATTTGCGCATTTCAATTTCTGCTTTCGTTTTCAATTGCTGGCGCTGAGATTACGTAAATCCCCAGAAGCCTTTCAGGGGTCTTTCGGGGTGGTGATGTTTCTACCGGTGTTTTCTTCCTTTCCCCCCCTTTCCCCTCGTAGGGAATCTGCGAGGCGCCCGCAGAGAACAATAGCTACACACACACATATACATATACATATAAATACATGTTTATTTCTTAAAAAAAAAAAGGAAAAAAAAATTTGTTTCACACACTCACACGCACACATACACACACTCACACACACGCACACTACTTGTGCATAGTTTCGCAGTGCTTTGCCAGGGGGGTTGCTATCGACCTTGAAAATCTGACGACAATGTTTTTTGTGTTGTTTGCTAAGTGGGCGGGCGGTCGGTCAGAGGGGGGAGGGAGGCAAAGGCAAAGGCAGCTTTTGACAGCACTTAACGTGCAGGAATCTTTAAGACTCATCTCAGATCTGTTCTTAAATCTGTACATAAACACTACACATGTATTTGTAGCTGTCATGAGAAGTGCGCCTTTGTCCGTCTTAAGCGTCTTTGGTTTTAAGGAAAACACCCTTAGAAAATAAAGTGATTTATTTAGTTATTGTTTTTAATCCCAGAATTAAAAATAAAAAACTCTCGCCCCCTTTTAATAATTCACAAGAAGTGAGGTTAGGTTGAGGTTGAGCTTGAGATGGAAATCTGAGGCTTTGTACTAAAAGCCCTGACTCTGTGAGTGTAGGAAATGAAAAGAGCCCTAAAACTGGCTTTAGCCGGATCGAGAATATGTCAATGTATATATATATATATAGCTATATATATACATTCATAGAATATATTTATTTATAATAAAAATAAAGCGCCATCAAAACACAGAATCGCATAATGAAAAACAACTTTTAAAATTAATGCTTAAATGTGTTGCAGGGTTTTCTTTGAAGATCAAATATATATATATATATATATACATATATATGATATATGATATATACATCTGTATATATAAATATTCAAGTCCAGCCAATAAGCTGGTACCCTCCCCCTTGGCTTAGTCTCTATTACACTTGGGGTGTGAGTAACGGGGTATTTGTTACTTATGGCGAAATTGGAAGAAGAAATTATTGAATGTTTGCACCTGCAGAATCACCTGTACACACCTATTAAATATGAACAGATGTTTCAATGTTTACATAAGTTTTATTTCCAGACAAACAAATCTCTTATTTGGCGCGTTCATAATTTTTTTTTTAACCGCTGCCAAGAGATGATTGACTTCGGGGAACAAATAACTAAATAGTTTATAGATTAAGAGTGTAATTAAATACGCCTGACAACAAGCACCAGCCACTAGCCACCAGCCACCACCCACCGTTCCCCACCCAACAAACAATATTGTCTTAGAAATTGAAAAACAGAAAAATTAGAAAAACAAAAAATAAACATAAATTTAAAAAAAAGCCTCAAGACATTTTACACTCTGTTTTTTTAATTTAGTCATCAACTGAGTGGGTGGGATGGGGTGGAAGTAGGGGTGGGGGTGGGGGTGGGGTAGAGATTAACACGTTTAATACAAAAGAAAGTAAATGCCAGATTTCCCACGCTCCCAAGTTACACACTACTACAGATTGAGTAGAGGGCGTGCCACACCCAAACACACTTACACACACTCACACTCACACACACATGTAGCGAACGGGTGAACTTGAACTGTGAATTGCATAACCTCCAATTGGGTGTACTTAGTACAGCGGCGTCCAGCAGTTAGTCATTCGCGGTGAATGAAAATAAAGCCGCAATTTTCTGATCATGCAATTAAGTTTTTGCTTATTTTAGCCAAAAAAAAAGAAAAATAAATAAAAAATAAGTAAATCATTTGAAAAATGTATTAATAATTAGCTGAATTTGTGGCCACTCAGCCGCACGACCTCTGCCAATGCTCCACATTTGCCCCCACAAAGTCGTTGCGAAGTTGAGAGTTGGGCGGGCGCATGCAACAGTTATGAATATGCCCCTTAGATACATATATATATATATATATAAATCTGGTTAACTGTATGTATTGGTACAACCTGCTAAAAGCTCTGCGCGCTTGTCGCTCGCTTTGTTTTTGTTTGCTAAACAATATTTTGGCAGCACTTCAAAAGAGACGCTTGCCAAAAGCAATTTGCATATCAGCCCATACAAATATATATCCAATATATAATATATAATATATAACATATATATGTGTGTGTGTGTGTGTGTGTGTGCGGGATATCTCTATATAGAATCGTCAAGCAAAGCAACCACCGGGCTAAGCGACTTCTGACGGACGCTGTCCATCAGCCTTAATACATATATAAATTGTATTATGAAAGTGTTGCGATATGCGACGTCGTCGTCGGTCGGAGGCAAGAATCAAGCAATTAGAGATGAGGCATGACGCCAACGGACTAGATGAATGATATGTACATAGGTATATGAGTACATAAGGAAATAGGTATGTAAATGGCCATATATAATATATATGGCGGATGCGTGTACATAGATGCGTCTAAATATAAGCCAAAGAGTCGCACAGGAGGAGCCTCTTGGCTGCAACGCCGTTGCACAGCCAATTTGCCGCACACAAACAATAAAAAGAATATAAAATAAATCTAAGTAAATTTTCTGTACCCCAACGACTGTCGCTGCGTTGCACTTCCAAACAGCCACGTATAAATATAAACTTGGCATGGGGGAGATCATGTGACCCGAACGCCAACCAACCAACAGGCAGGCTGGTAAGCGGGAGGCATCAGGCAGCAGGCAGCAACCGGGAGGCAGCAGGCAGCAGGCCGGCAGGCCGGCAGGCGACAAAATTGTAAACCACAAGACACTCCGCGGCACATCCCATCCCAGACAGAATTCATTGCACATCACAGCAGAACAAAATGATGGAAGCGATGGAGGCGACGCAAGGTGGAGGAGGTGCTCTGCGGTGGGTGGACGTCAGATGGGGGGGAAAAAGGAAAGGAAATTATTTTTGCATAGGCAATGCAATAATTTTGCAATTTTCTCAGAGCCTTATGAATAATTTTACGTAGGCGTCGGCGTAGGCTTGGGGCGAGGCAACAGCCTGGAGGTGCCGCACTGAGTCTTGGGCGGACACATCCTTGAGCCAAGGATATGGAATCGCGTGCAAGTTGCTTTCTAATTGCTTACCCATTAATATTAATGGAAAATCAATTGCACGCAATAACGTGTCAATTTTAGAACCACTGAAGGGAATAAATTGAGTTCTATACATGAAACGAGGCCTAACAAGTAACGCGCGCACACACACCCATACACATGCGCATGCACATAGACATATACATATACAAGCAGAGGAAAATGGAAAAATTGATCGAACGACCAATTGCTGGGCTGGGCGGCGGGGGGCAGCGGGCGAACAATTGGTTTTTTAGTACACATGAAATATTCAATTTGCTGCTTGAGTTGTCCTCGTTTAGTGCTGCAGGCTGCACAGGATACGTGCATGTGCACATGACGGCTCTGAATCCTTAACTGATTTAAATGCGATAACTATGTAATTATACCCAATTGCAAATAATTTACTCATCAAGGGTATATGAAAAGTGCAACCGCAGAGAAGTCCTCCTCAGTTGCCGTTAGCTGTCCGCCCAAGCGCAGAGCATGAAGCTAAAATAAACAACGTCATCGTCGCCACCAGCAGCAGCAGCAGCAGCAGCACCACCATCATCATCATTATTATTATCACCATCATCACGATCGCAGCATGATTACTACGGTGCGGGGCATTATTGCAGCCACACATATGTGTATATATATTCTTTCTGTTGCATCTACATCTGCAACAACAACAACAACAGCAACGGCAACGACAACTCTTAAGGCTGACGCCACATTTTTGCGACAAGTCAGCCGAGTTCGCTGAACCCGCCGCCGCTCAGAAAAGCCAAGCAGTTGGGATGCCATGCGGAAGTTGTGCCACAAAAATCAGAATAAAAAAAAAAAAAAATTCGAAAAAAAAGTCTAAGCAAAAAAAAAAATAATTGAATAACTTAAAATAAGGCCATGAAATGCAAGAAAAATCAAAATACTGCAAGTGTATATATGTATGTGTGTGTGTGTGTATCACTTACCGTACACCAGCTTGCTGGGCCTCCTTGATGGACTCCACGAAGGCATTGGACTCGGTCTTGATAAACTCATCGCTTTTCAGGGCATTTTTGTCGAAACCCGCGAATTTCGGGATTGGCAAATCGGCAGCGAAATGATGATCCTGCAGGGTGGCCAAGTCGTTGCCATTGGGGGTGCTATTGTTGTTGGCAATAGCCTCACTCAAAGCTGCCGGCAGAGGAATTGGCATCTTGTCAGCTTGACCTTTCGCTTTTAAAGATGGCGATGCGCTGGGTGCTGCAGCTGGTGATGGCTTTGGAGTTACGACTGTGGCCGCTGGTGCCGGTGTCGGTGCCGGTGCTGGTTCTGGTGTGGGAGCAGCCTTTGGTGAAGCTGGAGCTGGAGTTGCAGGCAGCGGTTTACTTGGCACAAGCTGTGGTGTTGAGGGCGCAGGTGTGCTGGGCTTTGTAGTCGGTACTTGAGCGGGTGCTGGCGCTGGTGCAGGAGCGGGTGAGGGCGAGGGCGAGGGTGCAGCTGCCGGTGTTGGTGTTGGTTTGTTTTCTATCGCTTGTTGCCCGGGCTTTTTGGGACTAAAAAGCCAAGCCAAACGTTTACTAAAATAAAAATAATGACATAAAAGCAAAAGAAAACGATATAAATAAAGGAAAAGATTCAAAACTAAATCAAATAAGGCATAAAATGTGCATTTTTTAAATAAATACCAAAGAATTAAAAGATAACGCCACAATAAAATAAGAGAACAAAACAAAAAAGGGTGAAAAAACGCCGGCAAACAATTCGGCGGTCTTCTTCTTCTTCTTTTGCACTTCCATAGAAGTTGCGAGAACTTTCTTCTGATTTCTTATTTCTGGCGAAGCAATTATCTCGCTTTTTATTGTTGTTATTGCAATAAATACACTTACTTGCTATCAAACGTTAAAGAGCGCACAGAGCAGTGAGTTTAAAAATCAACAATTCTCAATTGTAATAATTAATTTTCAATTTTATTTAATAGCCGGCGGAGCGATGCTTCCGAGCTCGTCAAAAGAGAAATACGAAAAGGAATGTGGAGAACAACAAGTGTAACCACATAAACTTCAGCAGTGGACAAGGAATACGAAGACAATAACTAGTGTGACCCCATAATTAACAGAGTTATTTTCTGCAACATTTGAAACAGCAGAAATTGATCTCAATTTAAATATTTACACAATTCTCCAGCAGTCAAATTGATATTATTGCCTGCAAATACTGGGTGACTGAATGGCCATCAGCCTAGGCGTAGTATTTGCCAAAGGATGAAAAATGTTGCCCATCTTATGCTTAGTTCGTAAAATGCCAGTATTATGAATTAAGCCTGTATTATGAATTAAGCCAGTATTTTAAGTGCTTTAACATTAATCGAGTCTCTCTCTCTCGCTTATCGTCAAATCCTAGATTGTTATCATTTTAACATCAATCATATTTTTAATCGATGATTAATATCCCTTTCCTGTTCATTGGTATTTAAAATCGAGCATACATTGCAATTTTATTAAAAAAATTGAAAATCAATTTACGTTTGATTAAAGCTCAGTAGCAGCGCGTAAACCGAAGAGTGTAAACTTTTTAATGTCACGTACGCCATACAAACAACCCAAGACTTGTGTATGGCAAAAGTAGATAAGCAAATAAACACAGACGCTAAGTACCCCATGAGAATGTGCTACGCATACGCTCCACGAATAGCCAGTCGGCTGGGAAATAAGTAAATGCGATCATTTCAAACTTCAATTATCACATCATTTTGCTAATTAGGCAATTGGGGGAGAGCTCCGATAGCAAGTGTTTGGACGAGCAGAAGAATCGAATAACGCATTTCACTCAGATTTTATTTTATTGCCTTTTATGAAATTTGCAAACTTTTGGGCTTTGCCTATCGCTTGTGGTGGGCGCGTTGCTCGCTGCTCGTTGCTCGTTGCTAATTGCACTTATCAGATTGTATTCAGGTGTGCGTTCTGCTTCCTTAAGGGAAATACTTCAAAAATAGCAACTGTCATGTCATGTGACAAGACCGAGTGTCGCTTAATGTACGATCGACTTCAATATTCGTAAATTTTGCACATTGTGCGGCCAACAAATCCGCTAACAACCCAAAACAGCTAAAAGATTGAGTTGTATTTTTTTTTTTTTTTGTTTTTTGTGGTTTGGACAACCGATTAGATAAGACATTTGCAATTATTTTTGCGACATTTATTTATGACTGAAATTAAACCTTTCGTTCCAATGAAAGTTTACACCAAGAAATCGTTAAAGACTTCAAGTCCTTCGATCCTTCAATTTCGTACAGTTTATAAACAGGACTGTTATTTTTGAAAATTTGTGATTCACAGCTCACATTAAAAATTTCTAGATACAAATTTATTTTTAAAATTGTTATTTAAATCAATTTAAGCAACAGTTCTTTAAAGTCGCCAATATTTAATCGTCTCTTAATTAATAAAGTTTTTACTTCAAGCTATTTATAAGCTCCATGCGCAGCGACGAATTTCTGTTTCATAATAATGCCTAAGAGTATGCAACGAAATATGTCGCAGCACCGCAGGCAGTGACTCTCAAACTGTGCACAAACTTACCGTATTTCGTCAACGGCGAATGTCAGATACCACAATGCAAACATCTTTGGTTTGTGTTGTTGTTGTTGTTGCTGCCGCTGTTATTACTATAGTTGTTGTTGCAGTAGTTGTTGTTGTAGTAGTTGTAGCTGTAGTTGTTGAACTTGCTGCAATTGGAAGTGGAAATGAAATAAATAAGTATTGAATTCCATTGAATGACTGAATCACGCAATTAGCTCACTAATCGGAGGCAATTGTTGAAACGGGAACGACTATTGGAATTAAACTCATTGATCCCCCCTCGTTCATTGCTGAGCTTATGTAATGAGGTGGCGGGATGCATTGGATATAAACAAAACGAAAATTCAATAGACTAGAAATCAAAATTGAACGTAACGTCTATTTAAATTCAGAAGGAATTATTTGTTTGGCTTTCGACGCGAAATTTGCCGGCATTTTTATCGTGTTTTGTTATAATTTGTTTTTTTTTCTTATTTTATTGCTTTTCGATTATTCTTCACAGTTTATTTATAAACAACTGCGACAACTGTGTGCGTGCGTGTGTGTGTGAGTGTGAGTGTGTGTGTGTGAGTGTGCATGTTTAAAATGAGTCGATAGCCAATTAAGTGACCAAAATGCATTTCAGCAACTGATGGCGACACACGTGAGTGTCGCGTCTTTTGGGCAAATGTCCAAAGATTTCAATTGATTTTAAGAGCGAAAGAACTTTTTGAAGGCGCCTTCAGCAGAATTCGGAATTCGGCGGTTGGAGACCCCAAAAGACCTCGAGAGCTCGTCAACTTTCAAATCGCATGCTGTGCTTCGATTATTATTGAAATCATATGCGGTTTCTGAGGGGGATGGACGGACGGACGCGTTTGCCGTTTGTTTTTTCTTGGCACCGCATACATGGCGTATGAGCAATAGCACATGTAGACTCATCGAGGTACACACACACACACACACACACACACATCTATACACCCACACAGACGTAGACAAATCGTATTCTTTGGCTCGTTACGTCACGTAGCAAACGGGAGAGTGGGCAAAGGAAATTGTGTGTGAGAGAGAGAGAAAGAGAGGGGGGAGAGAGAGTGTGTGAACTATGACGCTACTTGCAACTTGCAACATGCAACAAATACACTTGGGCTAACCATGTGCCTTGCCACTTACGGGTGCACTCACCTTTTGTGCTAGTTGACCAAGCAGCTAGAAAATTGTCGGAGGGTTGAAAGTGGAGGGGGTTGAGGGAGAAGGGTGAGTTTTCGTTAGTTTCCCTTTTCTTTGGCTGGGGGGTTGCTCGCCGCAAATCGTATCAAAAATCTTGATTGTTGTGTGTCGCTTTTAAATGCTTTGATTTACCGTTCGTTGTATTGTCCAAAGCAGCAGCTGCAACTCTCAATCGATCTACTGAGTGAATGGAAAATGTTCCTTGGAAAACACACGCGAAAATTAACAACAAATATTTTAAACGATTTCCTTTTTTTTTCGGTTTTTTAACTTTTTTAGCGTTCCTTTTTTTTGAGGTTTTCGCTGCGCTTCTTCGTGTTCCCAGTTGCTGTTGCTTACAATTTTTCGACTGTGCAAAAATCGACTGATGAACCGCCGAAAGCGACGTCCACTGAGAGAGCCAGAGCGTCCAACAGGGAGACTGCCGACGAGCGCTACACAGAGAGAGCGAGAGAGTGAGAGAGACAGAGAGAGAGAGGGAGAGAATGAGAGAGAGAGAGAGAGAGAGTGAGACTGTATACTTGTTAGGCACTGACGACGCATGTGCTCTCTCTTAACTGCACCGAAGCTTTCCTTTTAAGATTTTCCCATAGCCACCGCTCGCATACGCCTCGAAATACACTCTTTGCTCCGATATTGATCATAGCTCACATGACGCTTACGTTATGCATTCAATATGTTGGTCTCACCGGCTAAAAATGCACGAGTATACGGTGTGTGTGTGTGTGTGTGTGTGTGCGTGCATCGTTCATGCCTAAGGCGTTAAATGCAAGCAAAAGGTGTCTGAAGGCTGCCAGAAGCTAACGCCTAAGAGCTTTGAGAATGCAGTTTGAGAGGCACTGCTGGCAGTGCAGAGGCAAAGCTGTAAACTTTATTTGCACACTTTTTGAAATTTACTCGGCATTACGTGAACTGCTGACGTCTGTCCATTTGAATAAATATGGCAAATTTCTAGATAAGCGATAAACTCGCCAGCCAGCCAGCCAACCAGCCAGCCAGACAGTCATTCATTCAACATCATTATCTTTGCCTTTAAGCCAACTGCCAGCTAATTGCCCCTTATCAGCCCCTTGGTCTTTTTTACAGTTGGGGCTGCACTGCACTGCGAGGCGGTGCATTCCGTTGCTGGATATGTTGCATAATGAGGCTGGGAAAAAGCCAGCTGCAATCGCTTAGAGGCGCTTATATAATGACAGCCACAGTAACAAAAACAAGGTCAAAAGTTCAAGGACTTCTCAGAAAAGAGAAAAGCTTTTCAATTCTGCGTCTGCGTACAAAATGAGCAAAGCGGAAGTGTTTACTTCCTTTGTGTGCGTTCTATGCTTGTGTATGATTTCTCTCAGTGTGTGTGTGTGTGTGTGTGTGTGTGTGGCTTTTGTTGATGTTTTGATTGTGTAACAGCTGCTTGTGGCGCCATGAAGTATGCAATAATAAATTTCATAATTTGAAACCACTTCCAAAGGAGGTGCCCACAAGGATGTGTCCCATCTTTGTTATCAACGCCTGTCCACAAGTGGATGCTTCCACAATGGATATTATTAGTCCTTTAAATATCCTGTAGCCTTGAAAACAAAGTTTTATCCTTGGAATAAATTTAAGTATTTTTTATATCCTTTGTTTCCTTTCCTTTTCCTGTTCCCCTTTACCTTCTTGTTTGTCACAGGGTAGCTTCGGGTCTGGCATTGAGTGCCGGCAATTAAATATTTATGGCTCTTCAGGCTGTGTGGTTGCATGTAAGTGTCCTGCTATAAGAAGATATTGAACACCCTCAGCTTTGTTCCCGGAGTTTGCAGGACACTTTACCAGTAAACGAAATAAATCTGAATTATATTTTTCTCTAAGGCCGGAAAACAAAATAAAGGACATTGAAGGTTCCAAGCCATTAGGCGGAGAAGTCCTCAACGTTGGTACAGAGCCTTATCTGAAAGTTCGAGCACTCATAAAATGAATGTCCTTGAATGACACTTTGAGTGTAAATAATTTAAAAAAAATATCCTGGCAGAATAATTTTAGTCTAAATAAGTTTTCAAAAAAAAAAATAAATGTCCTGAAACGACACTTGAAATGCAAATTAATTTTCAAAATAATTAATGTCCTTGCAGGACACTGCCAATGTAAATTAATATCCTGGAATGACACTTAAAATGTAAATAATAAAAAAAAAGGATGTCCTTGAATGACACTTCGAGTGTAAGAAATAAAAAAAAAATGTCCTGGCAGAAAAATTCAAGTGTAAATAAGTTTTCAAAAAAAAATAAATGTCCTGAAACGACACTTGAAATGTAAATTAATTTTTAAAATAATTAATGTCCTTGCAGGACACTGCCAATGTAAATTAATATCCTGGAATGACACTTAAAATGTAAATAATAAAAAAAAAGATGTTCTTGAATGACACTTCGAGTTAAAAAAAAAAAAAAAATGTCCTGGCAGAATAATTTAAGTGTAAATAAGTTTTTAAAAAAAAATAAATGTCCTGAAACGACACTAGAAATGCAAATTAATTTTCAAAATAATTAATGTCCTTGCAGGACACTGCCAATGTAAATTAATATCCTGGAATGACACTTAAAATGTAAATAATAAAAAAAAGGATGTCCTTGAATGACACTTCGAGTGTAAGAAATAAAAAAAAAATGTCCTGGCAGAAAAATTCAAGTGTAAATAAGTTTTCAAAAAAAAATAAATGTCCTGAAACGACACTTGAAATGTAAATTAATTTTCAAAATAATTAATGTCCTTGCAGGACACTACCAATGTAAATTAATATCCTGGAACAACACATGAAATGTAAATAATTAAAAAAAATGAATAACCTGGAATGACACTTGAAATGTAAATGTCCTTGAAGGACACTCTGTCATAAATTGTGAATAAAGAGTCAAGGATTTTCTTTGATAAATTTTGAAACGTGTTTATTGATTTGAATTAGTTTTCAATTTGAATACATTTTCATTGCTACTGTCAAAATCTTGTTTCCTTAATAAACATACACACATACATATACATGCATGTGTGTATATGTGTGTGTGTATTAATTATGTATATATAATGGTTGCTTTTTAAGGTTTTGATTCTTTTAACATGCGTTGCTTTGCTTAAATTATGATATTGCATATGCCACAAAATTGATGTTGCACTTGTCGCTTTGTTGCATTTGATTTTGTTGTTGTTGTTGCTGTTGTTTTTGCTGTTGTTTTTCTTATCTTGTTGCATTACTTATAAATTAATTGAAGCATCAAAATGTTGCATAATTAAATAAGCTACGAAATAATAATAAAAATTTAAATATACATTTTTAAAACCAGATTTTTTTTTTATACAAAAAAAAGCATTTGATATTCTTTCCATTTGTTGTTGTTGTTGTTGTTGTTTCTTAAACACTTCAATTTGATTTTTTTTAGGCTCATTTAATAATTTCATTGGCTTGGCTCTCCCCATGTCCTTCTAAGTTCCTCGGCTAAGCTAACTACTACATATAATTTTCATAATAGATATAAGATCTTCCCAGCCCCATCGCAATCAATGGCTTCTCTACATTCTCCTCCTCCCTACTCCCTACTCCCTGTTCCCACTCTCTACTTGCTCCCTTCTCCCTTTGGAGAGTTGTCCTTGCTCCTTTAACCTCCTTTTTTTCTAATTGTTCTTAAACGTTTTCAAAAGTTGTTGTTAACCTTTGGTTGGTCGCATATGTTTCGCATTGGCTTGACTTGGTTGTCTCTCTCTCTCCCCCCTCTCTTTCTATCCCTTCTTCCTTCCTTTTGTTGTTATCGTTTGTTTGTGTGTTTTGTGTATTGTTTGTTTTGTTGTTTGCCTTTTGTTGGATTTTATATCACAGCTCTCTTCTAGACACTTTTGCTCTTATGATTTTAAGCATAACTTGCATATATATAATATTTGTTTGTTGTTTGTTTGTTGTTGTTGTTGTTGTTACTAATGCACGGCTGTTTCCTTTGTTGTCTCACATAACATATTTGTTTATCCTAAGAATGCCTTCTGTTCCCCTTTTGAACTCTGCTCCCGTCTCCCTTCACCCTCTTCCCTTTATTTATATTTTCTGTTCTTTATCTTTCTTATGTTGTTGTTGTTGTTGTTGTTGTTGTTGTTGCTGTTGTTATTGTTGCTCTTGCTTTTTGTTAATACATACGTTAGCTTATTTTGCATTTGAGTGGAATGATTTACAAAAGTTGCTTATGTTGGTTTCTTCGGAATTTAAATACAATAAATGGCATATAAAATATATATATATACGCGATTATATATATATTTTTGTTTTTGTTTTTGTTTTGTTTTGTTTTGTTTTGTTTTGTTTAGTTTTTGTTTTGTTTTGTTTGTTTGGTTTTTGTTGTGTTCTGTATACAAAATGAACGTTACTTATACGCAGCGTTGGTTGGAAGTGTTCGCAGTTGCTTCGCTTGTGAATAAATTGTAATACTTATTGAATGCTTTAAGATGATTGTTAAACACAATAAACAATAATTCAATTGTTTATAAAGGCGCCTGTCATGGGAGTATTAAATATCATTTCGAATTTCCAACGACTCTATTGCTATTACTTCCCCCCTCCTCCATTCCTTTGGGAGGACTCTTTGGTGCTCTCTCTCTGTCTCCTGTTCTCTTCCTCTCTGTTTCCTGTTCTCTTCCTCTCTGTCTCCTGTTCTCTTCCTCTCTGTCTCCTGTTCTCTTCCTCTCTGTCTCCTGTTCTCTTCCTCTCTGTCTCCTGTTCTCTTCCTCTCTGTCTCCTGTTCTCTTCCTCTCTGTCTCCTGTTCTCTTCCTTGTTGTTGTATTCCCTCGTTCTCATTGTTTGTTTTGTCTTCTTGTTGTTGGAAGCAGCATGACACGTTTATCACATTTAGTTGTTGTTGTTGTTTGTTTCTTCCTCTTCTCCTTGTTGTTGTTGTTGGTATGTACTAGGCTTAACTTAATTACATTGTTTGTTGTTTGCTTTTTCTACACATACATTATCTATGTACACACACACACGCACGCACACATATTTATTGCTTTTTTAATACACATGATTTGCATTCTATTTTCCTTTCCCTTTCTCTATCCCCCCCTCTCTCTCACTCTCTCTCTCTCTCGCTCTCTTTCCTCACCTTTAATTTAAAAATTAACATTCGCTATTGAAAATTGTTTATAACAAAAGTACATTCACATTTCTTTAAGTTAGCTAAAAATGTTGTTTCTGTGTTGCTATGAGTTTTCATTGAGATCGCGCCTTCTGCTGCTACCGCCTGCTAGCGCCTGCTTCCGCCTGCTTTCACCGCTCCCCACAGCTACCCATCGGCTGCTAATGATCGTGAGGTGGCATTCACTTCATCCTTAGGCACAGCTGCTCCGCGACTCCAGCCTCGAGCATTTGCAATGCATTTTTTCAGTCTTTCGTTTTGTTTTTTTTGCGTATTTTTTTTCTTGTATTTTTTTTTTTTGTTTTTTTTATATTTTTAATATTTTATATTTGTAATATTAAGTTTTTATTTAATATTTGATTTGAGCAATGTTCTTTTTATGAGCTCCTCGCTAAATGCTCAATGTGTGTTCTTCAGGTACCGTTTTGTTGTTGTTGTTGTTGTTGTTACTAATGCGATTGCTTGTCGCCATTTCTCAGCTGTGCTCGGCTGCTGTCGGGGCAAGTGTCCTTCTGCCTGCCTGCTTGACTGACTGACTGACTGCCTATAAACCTACTGCGCTACATGTTTTTTATTTTATTATTTTAATAAATATTAATAATTGTTGTTGTTGTTGTTGTTGTTGTTGATCTTAGAACTGTTACTGTTACGGTTACTGTTGCTTTTGTGCAAAAACAAAGGTAAATTATATAGTAGTTAGATGATGATTGTTGTATAAATGAATGCCTGTTGCTACAAAATACAAAATACTCAAGTGGTTGGTTGGTTGATTGGTTGATTGATTGATTGAATTGGTTTGCATTGAGTTTGGATTGTTTACATTCTTCTGGCTAACGCATGTCTCATTTACCAAGATTGCAACACACGCCACTCCACTCTACTCTGGACTTGTACGTGGCATACATACACACATACACATACATATGCATATATATACATATATATACATATGCATATATATAGATGCGTGCATGTATCTAGATACATTCGCACACTATCAGATATTTAGATACCAAATGTATCTAGATACATTCGCACACTATCAGATATTTAGATACCAAATGTATCTAGATACATGCACGCATCTAGAGACGTGTGTGTTGTTCACATACAATATGCCGTTACATAAGCTGCTAATATCACTTTGAAAACTACACAAATGACGGCGCTTCTCAAACAAACGACCATTGGATCAGATCTCATTGTATCAACGGATCGTCGGATCATCGGATCATCGGATCGTCGGATCATCGAATCATCGAATCAGATTGGATTGGACTAGATCGTATCAGATTATATTGGATCTCATCTCATCTCATCAAATCGGATCGGATCGGATCATTTAGTGGGCGATCTGATGGCTGTTAGTTTCTTTGTTGTACATTTTTTGTTTTGTTTTGTGTTTGTTGTTCTTTTTGTATTATCACAATTTAGCGCCAACTTTACGTTACATATTCCTCATATTCCTCATATTCCTTATATTCCTCATATTCCTCATATTCCTCATATTCCTCATATTTTTCATATTTCTCATATTTCTCATATTACAAAAGTTAACAATTTGTTTGTTTGTTTCTTTGTTTGTTTATGCCAATCGATTGAGCTAACAATTTGACATTGGTCATTTTTCAACACATTTGTTTAACATTTCATTTGTAATTTTCATTTAACTTTTTTTGTTTTGTTTGTTTGATTTTTGTTTTTTGTTTTTTGTTTTTACTTAGCTAACTAGACAATTTGCTTAACAATTGTTTGTTTGTTGTTGTTGTTGTTTGTTTGTTTGTTTGTTTGTTTTGTTTGTTGCTGCTGCTGCTTGTAACTGGCTTGCTTGCATTTTTTTAAATCACAGTTGTTGTTGCTTATAAAATGATGTTTTTTCTTTCTTTTTCTCTCTTTCGCTTTCGCCTTCGCTTTCATTTCTCTCATTCGTATTCGCGCGATTCGCTTATGTTTTTAGTTTCTTTAGTCGCTGCTCGTTGTCCCACATGGAAAACAACAAATTGCCTATTCTCATTTTGTTTTTGTTGTTGTTGTTGTTTTTTTTTTTTTTTTTTCAATTTTGACGATACACAAGATTCTCGGTCACGTTCACATTGCGGATACTTAATTTGTTTTGGTTGTTGTTTGTTTGTTTGTTTGCATTTGAAGTGCTCAAGTCTTTTCTTACATTCAATTTTGCTGTGTGGACGAACAGAAGTTAAATGTAAATTCTCGATTTAAAAATACTTAGTTCAAGTTTCGTACATAAAGGAATTAAAAATTTGAGTTTTTTAAGCTGGCCAATTATAGAATTGTCAAAATGAAATTTTCATTTCTTTTCTTTTCTCTTTTCTCTTTTTTTTTTGATTGTTTGTTTGTTGTTTTTTTGTTTGTTTGTTTGTTGTTTTTTTGTTTGTTTGTTTTTGGTGTTGTAAACTTAGCCGAAATGTTTATAAATCGCTTTTCTTTATAACGGATTTGTTGTTGGTTTAGTTTAACGTTTTGCTTTGTTTGTTGTGTTTGTTTGTTGGTTTGTTTGTTTGTTTGTTTGTTTTTTTTAAGATACCTACATAAAAGTTAACTAATGCTACAAAATTTCTATGCGCTCGATTTGATCACGTGTCATGTTGTCTGTTGTTGCCGCATGACGTTGCTTAATTCGACTTTTTGGTTGCTTTTTGTGCTTTAATGGTTTAGTAGATCCTGACGCAGCAGCTCGTAAACAAACTTATCTTGCAGATCACCGTCCACAGGTCCATAGCAAAGGGCGGCCGGCAGCTTTTCCACCTCAATTGGTGTCCACTGTTGACCCAACAGTGAGCACATTTCCTATTTATCGCCCAGATCAATTGATTGAATAATTAAATAAATAAATAAATAATTAATCCGTATACGCACCTTGTTCAACGCTGACTGTGAGACGCCGTTGGGCCAGACGATTTGGGAAACCTCCAGGCGACGCAGCTGCCGGCCACGCAGTCGTGCGATGCCTAACAAATTGTGCGGATCCATTGTGTAACCGTGAATGACAATTTCCTCAAGCTGCTTGCAGCGCCAGGATAACATTACGAACGGATCTTCTCGCCGCAAAATATCAATGCGATTGGAATGCTTGCTTGGTGTATCAATGTAGTAGATGCTGCGCAAGGTATCACTATTATGCACCGACATCCAGTCGAGTGCCCTGCGGTTCATGAATTCACAGAAGAGCATGCGTATGTGTGTGACAGGCATGTGATGGCGTAGGACACGATATTGTAGTAACTCAACAGCTTCATAGGCATAGACAAGGGTAAGCACCAGTTCGATGCTTGTGAAATGCGCCGAAAAATTGGCCCAGGCTGTTTCTGAGACGCCCGCATGTTCTCCTCGCTCCAAGCCGTGCACCACAATAAGCAGCTTACGTAGCGGCAGCACCTGTATAGTATGGAGCAACTCATCGTTAAGAGTATCGTAGTCAAAGGAGAGCACCTGAAGTGCGGCACATTTCTGCAGCAGTGTTGTATCTAGCCCAAGGATGGGATAGTGACTAGGATCGAATTTGATGCTGGCCAACGTTAGTTGCAGCAGCTCTTGAGGTTTTCCCATGGCTTTTAGAAAATCCTGACCATAATAGGTGAGCGCTTCAATGGCACCAAGATCCAACACCTGGCACGGTTGAGTTTTTCGTCCCAATATCACTTTTAGCGGTTCCACAAAGCACCTTCAAAATAAAAAGACATTTTTTTGATTACATTTGCAACGATCACACTTCGAATGAAACACAACTCACTGTTCTATGGCGATAAAATGCTCGCTATGCATATTGCCGGCTGCTACGAGGCCCACGTTGTTTGTTTGGAAACGTAAGTTTTGGATGTTATCACAGCGTGCCACTCTGTATGTGTTGGAAAGTCAATGATATTAGGTTTCAAATACAATAAACAAATTTTACTGTGTATACTTACTTATAAAGCAAGCGACGCATCTTTTGTATGTGAAAGGCATTATGGAAATCAAAGACTATGATAAGTTCTTTGGCCAAGTTGGCCATGTTGCGGTAAAAGAACGACAGTTGGTCATCCTGCGCCACGTCAATGTGAAAGCGAAAGTTCCTAAAGTAGCTGTAATCGTGGGGAAAGTCACAAATAGCAAACACAAGCAATTAACAAAAGCGTTTTCAGCATTACACTCGTCGTACAGTGGATAACAAAAGTTGCCACACGCCTCACACACCCCTTGGTGCTGTTTACATCAACCAGAGAGTGTTAAAGTGCATATTTTCATTTGTAAAAAACTTCATTTTAAAATTTAAATTTATGCTCAACAATAATAAACACTCGCGTAGTTATTATAACTGCAATTGATTTGAAATCAAATTTGATAAATTAATTCACTGTGTAATAAATTTATTGACGCACTGTAAATTCGACAGAAATATCAGCTGTGTGTTTGGCATTATGCACTTGTATATTCTGTGCGTATGTGTGGGTAGTATGTGTAGCAACATTTTCATATGTGTAGGTGTGTGAGTGGACGCGCTTTGTTTATTATTACACGTATTAATAAATTCTTTGTTGTTTTCAAGGCTTGCCAAATAAAAACAAAATAAAAGAAAGAGAAATATACACAATTATTACCCTGCCCAACCCGCTGGGCAGCTGAGGAACAGCTGTGCGTCACCAACGGTAGCAGCTTTTTGTTTGTTTGAGACGCAAAAGCAAAATTTTTATAAGCAAGAAGTAAACATACATATGTGTGCATATATACACAGATGTGTTTATATACTTATTACATACACAATATGTATGAAAGTTTGCATGTATGTACATAGATTCTTGTGAACTTACCGTCTTTGAAAAAAATTTTGCCTCCATGCCCAACAACAATTGGCCGCGGATCTGCGGTCTCGTGAATCGAGATAGTCGAATATGTGATTTAGTGCCACCGCTGGTATTGTATGCCATTGGGGTATATTCATAACTATAACTATTTAATCCCAAATAAAACAGTTTCTCTATATTTATCGAACGTGTAAATTTTACTTTTGTGCGACCGAACAGTGCGACGCAACATCGACCAATTAAGATTCATCACTGTTAAATGTACCTGACCTTAACATAAAGTGTAGCTGTCAACTAACATTATCTGGTATTTTTTCTGTTCCTTCAATGAGAGAAAAGTCGGTCACACTGAAATTATGTGGTAATAAATTGTATTTGTTTTGAATAATGTTACTGCTTATAAACGCCTGTAGGCGTAAACAAATTATCCCTGCATGTAAAAATGGATTTTTACGAGCAACAACAGTTTATGCCCCACAATGTGAAAGGCGTAAAGCGTCAACCGAAGCTGCTGCCGCCATGCAGCTCGGCAATGCCGGTGGCCTAATCGGATTTTGGCAAAACCTTTCCAACAGTGCACCTGTGGCGTACATGCAGGAAACGCTGACCCAAATACACGACTATAGTGGATTACCCTGGTGGGCATCAATAGTGTTTTCAACATTTTTATTCCGTGGTGTTGTTACTCTGCCATTGACAGTTTATCAACAGAAGATTGCGGCACGCATAGAAATGATTGCCCTTGAAATGCCTGCCATAGTGGAGGAACTAAAACGTGAGGCGGCCTTCGCAAAGCAAAAGTTTAAATGGACTGATGAGCAAACGAAAGTGGTGTACAGACGCTCGGTTTGTTTGAAATATATTATATGCTTTACCAAAACTCATAAGTTTCCCTACTTTTGCAGATCAAGAAACAGTGGCAAAACCTGATAGTGAGGGATAATTGCCATCCAATGAAAACAATCATTGTTTTATGGGGCCAAATACCACTATGGATATTTCAATCGATGGCCTTGCGTAACTTGGTTTATTTGCTGCCCGACCCGTTAGCACTGAAGGCACAAATCATAGCCACCGAACTGACCATTGGCGGCTTTGGTTGGATACCAAATCTTACAGTTGTGGATAGTTCCTACATTCTTCCCGTCGCACTTGGACTCATTAATTTGAGTATCGTGGAATTGCAATCCATGACACGCACACGTCCAGCTACTCGCCTACAGAACATTGCAAACAATGTTTTCCGTGGGCTGAGCGTAGTTATGGTCCCAGTAGCCTGCACAGTGCCATCCGCCCTATGTGTGTATTGGGTTGCTTCTAGTTCCTTTGGTTTACTTCAAAATTTATTGCTTCTTTCCCCCGAAGTTCGGCGATCAATGGGAATTCCCAAAACAAAGTCGGAATTAGAATTGCCATACGATCATGTCTGGCTAAAGATCCAACAGCGCTTAAAGCTCTTGGAAGAGGAAACGCCCGACAGTAAAAAAACAGCCAAAAAGCAACTATAACTATAAGTGAGACGATTAGTTAGCTTTAAGCTATATACATATTCTTTAAGGCATGTAAATCAAAAATTAAGTTGATTACCTCGTTATAAATCATTTAAAAAGATTCATCATAAGGAATTCCCTGAAACATAAAGTCAACAAATGCAACATTCACAGAAATGATAAGCAACAAAAAGGTCTTGCCATGACTGATAAGACGCTCAGCTCCAGCATACGATGTGTGATGATGGGCAAGAGCAGGGCCAGGGCTTGGGGAAAATAGACAGACAGATCGCTTGAATGCTGCATCCCAATTAAGATTGAAATTGAGAATTCAGTCGAAAGTTGAATTTCAACGGGAAAACAACTTAATTACAAATTTTTGTGTTCTCTCAAATTACTTTCGGGTAATCGTTATTGTTTAAACTAATATAGAAAATTGTAATATACATTGTATATATATGCATATATATATATATTAAAAAACCAACTGAAAATGATTATACGAGCTTTCTCTCTGGGCCTGGCACTTGCGCTGATCGTAAGTACATATCATTTAGTTTATATTTTAGTTAAGTTCTATTGATTGATCAATGTCAATTATAAACGAGCTCTTCAAAACAGGAAATCAGGTTATCTCATCATATAATATGTTTTATAATTGTGTAATTATGATTTCCCCAGCTAAGCGACGCGGTGGCATATCAACATGGCACCTACGGCAGCAGCAGTGGCAGTGGTAGTGGCAGCGGCAGCGGGTCCAGGTTATCAGCAACATATGGAGTCCAAGAGCAGCCAATTTATGAGCGGGACACGCCTTGTCCTGCGCAGTTTGCTGGAATCTTGCCTTATGCAAACGATTGTCATCGTTACATTAGCTGTGCGGATGGTCGCCCAAGTATACAGACCTGTGCGTCAGGAAAAGCATTTAATCCCTCAACACTGGCCTGTGATAGGCAATCCTTAGCCTCCTGCGAAGGTTCGGTACAAAACCCAACACAATCCGGTCGCCCAGCGCAGCTACAGGACTTGACCCACCAGCCAAAATGTACACGAGGAGCAAGTGGTCTGCAGCCCCATCCTTATGACTGCACCAAGTTCCTGAACTGCGCTAATGGACAAACCTTCGTGCAAAGCTGTGGACCAGGCACAGCATTCAGTGCGACCATGTTGGTGTGTGATTATAAGCACAAGGTTGACTGTGGTGCTGGCCGCTTAAATGGAGGTGCTCCTCCAGGTAAGTATCCTCAATCTCAATTTAAGGAGACCTAACTAACACGGGCTTAGAAATATCGGCTGAAGCTTTAATTCGGCAACCGAGTGAACTCACTTGTCCATCAGGAGCGCGGGGTCGATATCCGCATCCCACTGATCCTTATAAATATATTGTGTGTGGAAATGGGGTCCAATCTCTTGTGGAAAGATGTCCTCCAGGAGAGACATTCGATGGCCAGAGACTGACTTGTGTATTAGCAGAAGACTTCTACCAATCACTTATCCCCTGTAAGTTTCTTTCAATCCTTGCTTCTGCTTGAATCATTTGCTTCTCATTGGGGATTTACTTGCTTTATCATCTTTGCTTTTCATGCGCTTTCAGCTGCTTTTCCTTTTTGTCCTCGTTTCTTGTTTGCATGGATTTTAATCTAAATGATCCCACAATCCGAATGATTCTATTAGCTGCTGCACGGGTGACTGACCTCCTCTGTCCCGAGGGGGTCGAGGGATTGTTCGTTCATCCTTTCGATCAAACGAAGTTCCTCAACTGTAAGTCTGGAAAAATAGCAATTGAAAATTGTGTAGAGGGGAGTGTCTTTAGTATATCCAAGGGCTTCTGCGCGGTAAAGGAGAGCCTGATCTACACCGACTTCGTTGCCTATATTGCCTCGTCTATTAGTCATGAGAATTGTAAGTGCTCTTCTTCCAATGTAGATCATCATCCATAACGGTTACTTCCGTAGCTCTAATACTTACTCGGTGTCCAAGCGGCATCACTGGTCATCAGCTCTATCCCTATGATGCTGGCAAGTATGTCTCCTGCCAGTCAGGAGGTGAGCTGTCGGTCATCAGCTGTGGTGACAACCTGGTCTACAGCCTTACCCGCCGAGCATGTCGTCCACTCAATCAGGTGAACAGAGGTGATCGAGTAAAGCTCTTTGTCGAGCTAGGTGTGAGGGAGAGCGTTACTTATCATGGTACTCAGGTCCTTCAATCTACACTTACGTCCTGCCCACATGTCCAGGCCAACTTTGTCTATCCATTCCATGCCGGGTATTATGTACTTTGTCAGAATGGTCTCATGCAGGTTGAGTCCTGTCCACAGGGCACTTCTTATAGTCTTTCGAAGCGCAGCTGCTTGACTCATGAACAGATGTCGTCCCATGAGTTCCTGGACTATAACTATATCTCCGCCGAGTTGATGAGTAAGATGACATTTTTCTTATGATCTTAGGCTTCTCCAGTGATTCTATTGTTCTTCGCCTTTGCAGCTAACAGGTTAAATGACCATACCACCATTTCTTGCCCCGAAAGTTTCGATGGATTCTATGTCCATCCCTTTGACTGTACCAAGTATATAAAGTGTAGCCATCGTCGGACCTCAATTGAGAGTTGTGACCAGGGTAAGGTCTTCAGTATGTCTCAAAGGTGCTGCGTGTACAAAGATCAGTTGGCCGGAGACTTTGATCGTGTGGAGTATCTAACAGAAACGGATCAGTGGACTGACGGTCGTCAGTCGACTGCAGGTAGGACGGTAGTCTGCCCTCCTGGTATAGTTGGACTCCATCCACACCCATTCCACTGTGAAAAATTCCTAAATTGTGCAAATGGACAGACCGTCGTGCAGGACTGTGGTCCAGAGACAGCTTTTAGTGCGTCCTTATTGATCTGTGACTATAAGCACAAGGTTGATTGTGGAGCTGGTCGTTCGAGTAGAGGAGAAACACTTGATGGTGCGTATATAAAATCTGCAGGAAACGAGATATTGGATTTAATTCTTGATCAATCTTGGCGTATTGACTGTTCATTTAGAAGGTGCTTCAAATGAAGTTAACTGCCCATCAGGAGCGCGGGGTCGATATCCGCATCCCACTGATCCTTATAGATATATTGTGTGTGGAATTGGAGTTCAATCTCTTGTGGAAAGATGTCCCCCAGGAGAGACATTCGATGGCCAGAGACTGACTTGTGTATTAGCAGAAGACTTCTACCAATCACTTATCCCCTGTAAGTTTCTTTCAATCCTTGCTTCTGCTTGAATCATTTGCTTCTCATTGGGGATTTACTTGCTTTATCATCTTTGCTTTTCATGCGCTTTCAGCTGCTTTTCCTTTTTGTCCTCGTTTCTTGTTTGCATGGATTTTAATCTAAATGATCCCACAATCCGAATGATTCTATTAGCTGCTGCACGGGTGACTGACCTCCTCTGTCCCGAGGGGGTCGAGGGATTGTTCGTTCATCCTTTCGATCAAACGAAGTTCCTCAACTGTAAGTCTGGAAAAATAGCAATTGAAAATTGTGTAGAGGGGAGTGTCTTTAGTATATCCAAGGGCTTCTGCGCGGTAAAGGAGAGCCTGATCTACACCGACTTCGCTGCCTATATTGCCTCGTCTATTAGTCATGAGAATTGTAAGTGCTCTTCTTCCAATGTAGATCATCATCCATAACGGTTACTTCCGTAGCTCTAATACTTACTCGGTGTCCAAGCGGCATCACTGGTCATCAGCTCTATCCCTATAATGCTGGCAAGTATGTCTCCTGCCAGTCAGGAGGTGAGCTGTCGGTCATCAGCTGTGGTGACAACCTGGTCTACAGCCTTACCCGCCGAGCATGTCGTCCACTCAATCAGGTGAACAGAGGTGATCGAGTAAAGCTCTTTGTCGAGCTAGGTGTGAGGGAGAGCGTTACTTATCATGGTACTCAGGTCCTTCAATCTACACTTACGTCCTGCCCACATGTCCAGGCCAACTTTGTCTATCCATTCCATGCCGGGTATTATGTACTTTGTCAGAATGGTCTCATGCAGGTTGTGTCCTGTCCACAGGGCACTTCTTATAGTCTTTCGAAGCGCAGCTGCTTGACTCATGAACAGATGTCGTCCCATGAGTTCCTGGACTATAACTATATCTCCGCCGAGTTGATGAGTAAGATGACATTTTTCTTATGATCTTAGGCTTCTCCAGTGATTCTATTGTTCTTCGCCTTTGCAGCTAACAGGTTAAATGACCATACCACCATTTCTTGCCCCGAAAGTTTCGATGGATTCTATGTCCATCCCTTTGACTGTACCAAGTATATAAAGTGTAGCCATCGTCGGACCTCAATTGAGAGTTGTGAACAGGGTAAGGTCTTCAGTATGTCTCAAAGGTACTGCGTGTCCAAAGATCAGTTGGACGGAGACTTTGATCGTGTGGAGTACCTAACAGAAACGGATCAATGGGCTGACGGTCGTCAGTCGACTGCAGGTAGGACGGTAGTCTGCCCTCCTGGTGTAGTTGGACTCCATCCACACCCATTCCACTGTGAAAAATTTCTAAATTGTGCAAATGGACAGACCTTCGTGCAGGACTGTGGTCCAGAGACAGCTTTTAGTGCGTCCTTATTGATCTGTGACTATAAGCACAAGGTTGATTGTGGAGCTGGTCGTTCGAGTAGAGGAGAAACACTTGATGCTGCGGATATTCGATCTGCGGCTTATGTTGCCGGGGGTCCTCAATCGTCTTCCGGTAGGATAGTGGTCTGTCCCCCTGGAGTGGTTGGGTTCCATCCACACCCATTCGACTGTAAGCAGTATCTGAACTGTGCAAAAGGTATGACAGTCGTGGGAAGTTGTGGCTCAGGCACAACTTTCAATGCATCCTCTTTGACTTGTGATTTTAGTCACGGGATTCATTGTGAAGATGATCGTTCGAGTAGTGATGAAACACTTGATGGTGCGTATATAAAATCTGCAGGAAACGAGATATTGGATTTAATTCTTGATCAATCTTGGCGTATTAACTGTTCATTTAGGAGGTGCTTCAAATAAAGTTACCTGCCCATCGGGAGCGCGGGGTCGATATCCACATCCTACTTACACTTTTAAGTATGTTGTGTGTGGACGTGGGGTTCAACCTCTTGTGGAAAGATGTCCCCAAGGTGAGATATTCGATGGCCATAGATCGACTTGTGTGTTAGTAGAGGACTTCGACCAATCGCACATCTCCTGTAAGTTTCTTTCAATCCTTGCTTCTGCTTGAATCATTTGCTTCTCATTGGGGATTTACTTGCTTTATCATCTTTGCTTTTCATGCGCTTTCAGCTGCTTTTCCTTTTTGTCCTCGTTTCTTGTTTGCATGGATTTTAATCTAAATGATCCCACAATCCGAATGATTCTATTAGCTGCTGCACGGGTGACTGACCTCCTCTGTCCCGAGGGGGTCGAGGGATTGTTCGTTCATCCTTTCGATCAAACGAAGTTCCTCAACTGTAAGTCTGGAAAAATAGCAATTGAAAATTGTGTAGAGGGGAGTGTCTTTAGTATATCCAAGGGCTTCTGCGCGGTAAAGGAGAGCCTGATCTACACCGACTTCGTTGCCTATATTGCCTCGTCTATTAGTCATGAGAATTGTAAGTGCTCTTCTTCCAATGTAGATCATCATCCATAACGGTTACTTCCGTAGCTCTAATACTTACTCGGTGTCCAAGCGGCATCACTGGTCATCAGCTCTATCCCTATGATGCTGGCAAGTATGTCTCCTGCCAGTCAGGAGGTGAGCTGTCGGTCATCAGCTGTGGTGACAACCTGGTCTACAGCCTTACCCGCCGAGCATGTCGTCCACTCAATCAGGTGAACAGAGGTGATCGAGTAAAGCTCTTTGTCGAGCTAGGTGTGAGGGAGAGCGTTACTTATCATGGTACTCAGGTCCTTCAATCTACACTTACGTCCTGCCCACATGTCCAGGCCAACTTTGTCTATCCATTCCATGCCGGGTATTATATACTCTGTCAGAATGGTCTCATACAGGTCAAGTCCTGTCCACAGGGCTTTTCTTACAGTCTTTCCAAGCGCAGCTGCTTGCCTCACGTACAGATGTCTTCCCATGAGTTCCTGGACTATAACTATATCTCCGTCGAGTTAATGAGTAAGAAGACATTTTTCTGATGATCTGAGGCTTTCCCGGTGATTTTATTGTTCTTCGCCTTTGCAGCTAACAGATTTAATGACCATACCACCATTTCTTGCCCCGAAAGTTTTGCTGGATTCTATGTCCATCCCTTCGACTGTACCAAGTATATAAAGTGTAGCCATCGTCGGACCTCAATTGAGAGTTGTGACCAGGGTAAGGTCTTCAGTATGTCTCAAAGGTGCTGCGTGTCCACAGATCAGCTGGCCGGAGACTTTGATCGTGTGGAGTACCTAACAAAAACGGATCAATGGGCTGACGGTCGTCAGTCGACTGCAGGTAGGACGGTAGTCTGCCCTCCTGGTGTAGTTGGACTCCATCCACACCCATTCCACTGTGAAAAATTTCTAAATTGTGCAAATGGACAGACCCTCGTGCAGGACTGTGGTCCAGGGAAAGCTTTCAGTGCGTCCTTGTTGACTTGTGACCTTAGATTTAAAGTGAATTGTGGCTATGATCGTTCAAATGCAGGTCGCAATTTTATATCCCATGAAGGATCGTCGGATGTGTTTGGTGGCCAAGTCTCACTTGAAATCCTGACTTGTGCCAGCAATGTTTATGGTCTTTACCCAAATCCATTTGACGCAAGGAGTTTCCTATACTGTGTGGAAAACCAGACACTGGTTAAGGAGTGTCTGCCCGTGGAACTCTTCAGCCTTTCCAAGGGCTATTGTGTGCCGTCGAATCTTGTTGGAATTGATGATCACGTGCTTACAATCGAGGTCGCTCAGAGGGAGGAACTGACGCATTTGAGTTGTGAGTCCGCTGTCGGAGGCATTGGTTCTTTGACGAACTTCTTACATTGCAGTACAAAGATGTCCTCGGAACGCCACGGGCAATTATATTTATCCATTTGACTGTACAAAGTATCTGACCTGTCGGGCAGGCAACATGTGGCTGCAAAGCTGTCCTCAGCGGCAATTTTATAGTTTCTCACGGCGCAGCTGCTTGCCTTTGGAGCAAGTGGAAGACAAGGATCACGCTCCATCGGTTTCCACATTGCGAGATACGTATGATTGGTGGCAGCAGCTAATCCGCACCGGAGCTAATCTGATGGTTATGTGTCCCCAGAACATTGTTGGAAATTTTCCACATCCTACAACGGCTCACAAATTTATATTGTGTCCGAGCACTTACTCCGCGGCTGTGATCTTTGATTGTCCTTTTGGTCAGACTTTCAGTGTATCGAGACGCGTGTGTGCGTCTTCCATGCAAGTGCCCACTCATGATCGCTGTGATTACTCTCGACACGAAGGTTCATGGTCCTATGGTCAGACTGACCAGCGTCATGGTTACTAACATCCAACACCCATGCCTCTTCAATATTGAATAATTTTTAATTTAAATCTTTCAGAGCTTCGAGAGCCAAAAGCACATGATCCTCATGGCTACAATGGTGGTGACCAATATGGCAGTGGATCCAGCACTAGGACGACTTCGTATAATGGTGGCAATCGGTGGGCTAACATGGACATGCAACGTCCAGCAGGCATTGGCTTTGGAAACGATCGCAGCACTCAGCAGTCGCAGCCCATTGGCTGGTCCAGCGAAGGAATCAACTACAGGGAACAAGCACCAACTCACAACGTGCTATATGTCGAGGGCTCCCTCCATCCAAATCGTAATTATCAAACTTCAGTCTCAAATACAATCTACAAAGCTCCGTTGGCGCCATTGGCTCCATTGGCTCCACTGGCTCCATTAGCTCCAGTGACGTCGACCACAAGTAGGATTTATTATGCTCAGCCCGTTAGGGATGAGCAGGAGCAGGAGCAAGAGCGAGAGCCATCATTTCGGTCACGTCAGAATTTCAGTCGCAATATAAACGATGGCTTCAATAGCAATGAATGGCATCCAATCCAACAAGCGTCTCCTTCATCGTCCTTCTCAGGCCAACGACCGTTGGATCTTGACTATCAGCCAGACAACGGGCAGCAACCAGTAGATCAACTGCTAAGCGGCTCTCAGCGACATCCTGTTGACAATTCAAGTGGTTTCCAGAGACCCTCTCCCTCTGTACCTGCTAATCATTCGCCCACTTATCGTGTGAACCCCAATCCTCACATAGACGAGTCCAATTTATTTGGCGGCCTAAGGCCACCCACACCTCCTCCTGTGCACTCGACCACAACAATCCAGCCCTATGCAAACCCACTGCCAAATCCCAATAAAAACACTGGACAGCAGCCCTTAGATCTTGACTATAATCCGCACGAGGATACACAACAAACGGATGATCGCTATCGTCCAGTGAATCGTCATGAACTGCCAAATCCTTGGGCGCCCATGGCTCCAGTGCCTGCAAATCAAAGTCCTGTCCATCGGGCTACCTCTGAAAACAACGAGTCGAATCTTTTTGGTGGCCTGCAGCCACCCACTCGTCAACCATTTTATCCCACAAGAACACCGTCTACTCCTCCATCCACTCCTCATAGCAGTTACCCTGTGGATTCGCCATCCCAAAACTCTTCTCCAAAGGAGCGTTCCTCTTATAACTGTTATTCGGGGGGTTCCCCTTCCCTGAAGATACCGTGTCGTAGCCCTGGCTCCTTCAAAAATGACAATGAGGATTTTCGTAATAATCATACTAATCCTCGTCAGGGTCCATCTGTGGCTCCAACCATGTCAAATCAGGCCATTAGAGAGGCACTGGGTCTTATGTTACGCCCATATTTCAATCACAGTGGCAATGCACAGGAAGCTGTGGCAGATAATGTTGAATCGGCCATTGCCTCAGCCCTATACAAGCCTCCCACCTCGACCACTCCCCTTTTAAAAACTACAAGAATACCGAGAACGTCTTCCACTTCAACGAGTCCTCGGAATCCTGACAACGACGCTGAGCTGATTGTAGCGGGCGAGCAGGAGAGCTTGGACGATACTGACGTTGACTCTGTTACAGATGTTCAGGAAACGACGCGCATCGAGCACAGCCTGAGTCCCACTACCCATGCCACCGGGTATGACCACAACTTGCAAAGGAGCACTCGCAAGGCGGAAGTGGACAGCAATACCGAAATAAATCTGAGTGGAGAAAATTGGTCAAATAATGGCCACAGTCGTGATTTTCACCAGCGTCATCCAAACATGCCCAATCCCTTTGACAATTCCCCTCACCATAATCACCACAACCACCACAACCACCACAACCATCACAACCACCACGAGCAGCACAACCAACGCGGGCAACACAGTCGGGCCTTCCATGATAGACATCCGGGATTACCCAATCCCTTCAACATTGGAGTAAGACAAGAAGCTTCTGAATTTCCGCAAAATCCAAACGAAGACCGAGCGCAGTCAGATGAAGTTGAAGATATAAGGCCAAGTTATCTGCCACATCCAAATGCTGAAGAAACCACTCCACGTCCTTCCACAACGTTCAATGTTCGTAACGGCTTCCAGGAGAAGACTTGTGAGTTTGACTGCGGCGGGGGCAAGTGTGTGAAGCTGCAGGAAGTCTGTGACGGTGTCTACAATTGTGACAACCGCAACGACGAGCGCCAATGCGATCATCTGGGCTACAAAGTGCGACTGGCAGGTGGCCACAAGCCAAGCGAAGGACGCATCGAAGTCAAGAGTATGTCCAGAAATTCTCTCAAAGATCCATCAGCATTAAACCAAGCTTCTTCCTAGTTAATGGCAAATGGGGCTATGTGTGCGACAACAAATTTGGACTCCTGGACGCGGATGTTGTCTGCCGCGAACTGGGCTATGAAATGGGCGCCGCAGCGATACGTGGCAACTCATTCTACGAGCCGTCGGAGCGGCACATCAACTATATCATGGATAGGGTCGAGTGCCAGGGCAATGAGACGCAGTTGAAGAACTGCGACTTCAATGGCTGGGGTGTTCATAGCTGTGCACCGGATAGAGTGGCTGGCGTGGTCTGCAATGCCCCCGGCATGATGTGTCCCAGCGACAAGTGGCTATGTCACTCGTCCAAGATGTGCATACCCCTCAGATTCGTCTGTGACAACACCAATGATTGTGACGATCACTCGGACGAGAGCGAAACCGTGTGCAAGGTGTGTATCGTCTTCCAGGATCAGGATTTTCTGGGCATATCCCCCATCCCTTCCTTGATTAATTTGCTAATCCGAGCATCTGTTACTTAGGCACCCATTGAATACCGACTGGAGGGTGGACGCAGTCCACTCGAGGGTCGTCTGGAGGTGAAGTACCACGGCATTTGGGGCACTGTCTGTGATGATGACTTTGGACTAAAATCCGCTCAGGTGGCATGCAATTCACTAGGCTTCTACGGCCCAGCGGTGAGTAGTTCCTCGCCAGAGTCTCCATGTCCTTACTGAGAATGTGCAACCATTTTACAGAGCCTTGCAGGGAACACGTTCGGACCGGGCAGTGGACCCATTTGGCTGAAGCAAGTGATGTGCGAAGGCAGTGAGTCGAGCATTGACCAGTGTAGCTGCTGGCAGTGGGGCAAGCACAACTGCAACCACACCGAGGACATAGGACTCCGATGTACCATGGCATTAAGGCAACCAAAAGCAATAAACTGGAACGGGAGCAGACTGACGGAGGGAAAGCGAAACAGTGCCAATCTGGACCAGATTGGACTCTGGCAAAGATCGATGGATAATAAACATACCCCAAGACGTTGTGGCGTATTCAAGGATGATGTAGTCCAACAGGATGCACAAACAGATGAGAGCAATGTAGCACAGCTGGGCCGTCATCCTTGGCAGGCAGGCATTCGCAAGCGGGTGTACGGTGCCGTCTCTAGGCACTGGTGTGGAGCCGTGATCATCTCCAAGTGGCATGTTCTGACCGCTGCTCACTGTCTCGGTGGAATTAGGAGTGAGTTCTTTGTACGCGTAGGCGATCATAACGCCAACGCCTTCGAGCACTCCGAGTTCGACTCGACCATCAGCTACTGGTACAAACACGAACAGTATCACGAGAACAGGCACCTCAACGACATTGCCGTAGTTATACTTAAGACTCCGCTGACCTTCAATGACTACGTCCAACCCGTTTGTCTGCCAGAGCTAAATGCTCCGCTCCATGAGAACCGCACGTGCACAATATCTGGCTGGGCCTCTGCGAAATCAGGAATGGCCAGTAAGTAGTCCTTTGAAATATATTCTTCTCCTTCTGACGTTCTCCTTGCAGCTACATCGGATGTTTTGAAGGCGGCAGAGCTGCCTATTATACCGGAATCCACCTGCAAACTACCGAATGTCTACGGCGATGAAATAACTGATGGTGAGTTGCTGAGTGGATGAATTCAAACTTTCAATTTCCATCTTATGCTCCTTTCCCTCTTTAATCCTTTTTTTATGTTTCAGGCATGTTTTGTGCCGGTGCAATGGACGAGAACATCGATTCTTGCGAAGGCGACTCAGGTGGTCCGCTGGTTTGCTCTGATGATGGTAAGTCCTGCTCCCCCTCCAGAGATCATTTGAACGTCCCTTAATTCTTTCTCCCACCTGCAGAAGGTGACACTGTCTACGGCCTCTTATCCTGGGGACAAATCTGCGGCTCTAAGAACCATCCTGGTGTCTATGTGCGTGTTGGCCAGTACGTCGATTGGATCTACGAGAAGATCAACCAGGGCTTATCTCGACTAGTGCGTACGCCTTTGTAAGAGAATACAGTGAAGCCCGACGAAGTGAAACTTAAATAGTTTAAAATCAAATTATGTTAGAAATATTATTCCCAAAGATTTAAAGTTAATAAAAGTTTAGTTATTGATTTCCCCAATCAGATTATTTTCATTGAAGGGATAAAAAGTATCTATAATTTATTTATCGGTATTAAGATAATATATACTTCAATATATACATATATATATATATATATATATATATATATATTAAACAATTGTTTTATATATTATTATTAATAGTTAATATATTATTAACATAAATCATGTGGATCATTCTGCATGTTGCGCCTAAAAGTATGCAACGAAAAATGTTGCCCGCTTATTCATCGGCTTGTGGGAAACGCGAAGGGGCAGAGGTTGAGGTAGATTAAACGGATAATCAATGCTAATAAAAACGCACAGTAGTCGACAGCGATGACAATAACAACGCTGAACAAATTTAATTCACAAGTGCGGAATGCTGAGCCCCCTTCCCGCCCTTCCCGCCGTCCACATCTCATCTCTCATCCAATTCTGCCGTTCGGCTATCTTCCTCCCGTTTGTAACCCAAATGTTTGGCTTGTGCAGTGCATCAGAAATTTATTCAGTTTTGTAGATCAACCAATTGAGTGGTCAGCTCAAGTAAATACACGAATAGACACACACGCACACACACACACACACACAAACACGCACGCCCACACACACAGGCACACAAAACTCAATTGACACTACGAAATGTGTGCGTTGGGTAGAAAAGGGGTGGATCGAGCGGGTGGATGGAGCGGGTGGATGGATGGAGCTGTGTGGCTTTTGTGCAGGCGTTGCACGCGCGAGTGGATCATCAAAAGCTCAACAATTAACTCAATTAAGTAATGAATGAATAACTCGGCTACGCAGCGACAGGCAAAGAGTAGTTATTCCCTGTGATGTGCTCTTCCCATATATGGGCACTTTGGCAACTCTGTGGTTCGTGTGTGAAAGATTCTCTCAGTTTCTCATTTGATCTCAATTCTCTCGCTGCGAATTGCTGTTGTGTCCGTGTCTCAGTGTTGGATCGCGATTTGCTTACAGTCGTCGATGGGCTTCCATTGAGTGCAGTTGGATTCCAGTTCCGCTTGAACAGTTTAAGCCGCCAATTCACCAACACGCCAATCCGCCAATCCGCCAATCCGCCAATCCGCCAATCCGCCAATCCGCTCGATCACCCGTTCAGCCGTTCAACCGTTTGCCCGTACGCCCATCTCTACTTATCACCTGTTGATAGTAAAAAAAAAAGCCCTGAGGTTCCGGTCACCACGATGAACTTCCAAATATTCGCACCTTTCGTGGCGCTTAGCATCTTCTGGTGCCACGTGGCGGCCAACAACATGGACCGCTATGGATATGGCTCCAGCGATGGTACCACCAGCACCGAACACATCAACAACGCCATTCGCTGCTTTAACATTAATCCCCAGAACTCTATGGACCTACAGCAGGTAAGCTTTAAGCCTCCAATCAGTGCAATGACTGAGATGGAAACAAGAGACAAGCCTTTCCTAATGCCAACAACTAGACACCCGATGCACTTAACACTCATTTATGTTAATTAACCCCATGATTAGGGCCGAAGGTCTGCCCCGGGTCGTCTTCAGTTCAATGTGATGAGGATGAATCAGAAATCAGAAATGTTTGCCATTGTCAGTCTGTCCAACTGTCTGCTGTCCGTCTGTTTGTCTGTTTGACTATCCGTCGTCTGTCCGTCTGACTATCCTATACGGGCTTTTAATTGACGGACCCACAGTCCGTCGTATTCTCGTACACATATAAAGTTACAAAAGTTGCTCCCCATTGTACGCACTGTATGCCTCTGTGTGTGTGTGTGTGTGTGTGTGTGTGTGTGTGTGTGTGTGTGTGTGTGTGCGTGCTAATGCATGTGTATATGTGTGCTTTGCCTTTGCTCTGTAGGCTATTGCCCCCAGGAATCCGTCGTTTGTCGCTGCGTCGCTTTGTCGCTTCGTCGCTCGTTGAGGTGTTACCTTCGGCAGTTTTCATGCTTTCACAGCTGCAGTTTTCCTGCTTTGCAGTTTTTCTTGTTAGAAATTGAAAATGTTGCCAGGAGCGAAATTTTACCCGTTGCTGACATCGAATTTTATCCACTTTATAAATTGTCTTTTTCTGAATTTTTCTTGTTTTTAAAAAAAACCAAAAATAATCTTCATTTTTTATTTTAAAATTTAAAAAACAGATACACAAATTTTTTATACCTATATAATATATAATATATAATATATATAATTATAATTATACCTGGGATAAATTTAATTTCATTTCCTTCTTTGTTTAGTTGAAACTTTTGCGACTTTATATTCCTGAGCTACGAATTAAATAATTTAAAATTAAAAATACTAAAAATATAAAAATATTCAAAAAATTTAATTTTTAAAAAAATAGCTCAAGTTTTGCTAAAAAATTATTTCTCTTACCCTGAAACTATTTATGTCCATTTTTCAGTTTATTTATAATGACTTCTGGTGGATTTCAAGTCAGTTTCTATAATTAATTATTTCTGTAGTAGAAAGATATAATATATGTATAATAGTTTAAAAATATTTTGAAAAATTTTTTAAAATTAAATTTTATAACATTTTATTTTTTAAATTTTATATACATATACATATATATATACATATATATAAAATTTAAAAAATAAAACTTTATAAAATTTAATTTTCAAAAATTATATATACACACACGGAAGAAATAATAGTAGTGCTTTTCAGTTCAAAATGTTGCTTAAGAAAACTTATAGACAGAAACCATATATGCAAAAATTTTTAATTCAAAATTTTATTATACATATTTGTTTTATAATTCATATTATGCCCAAACCATGATGCTCATACCACCATACTTAACTGTCTTTCTTGTGTACCTGGGTTGGAGTTCAGAATTTTGGGGGCGTCGTTCATACTGCCTAGACCCACTGCTACCATATAAAAAAAATTTTACTTTCATCTGATCAAAGTATGTTACGCCATTTCTCTACGGGCCACGTCAAATGAAATTTTGCAAATATGAGCCGTGCTTCCAGGTGCTTCTTGGTCAACAGCGGTACCTTTCGAGGACTTTGGCACTTAATTTTTGTTCCAATAGTCGACGACAAGCAGTGACTTTACTGACTGATAAATTTATTTCAGTTTTTATGGTTTTATAAGAGGCTAACGGGTTAATTTTGCTAATGCGCGCGATGCGTCTGTCTTCAAAAGCGGTAGTTATGCGCTTCCCGCCACAAGATTCTGGCTTTATTTTAATATTTAATGACCTTGAATATTATGATAGGTGTACATCCAATAGGTTTTTCTATTTCTTTATATGTTTTCCCTCTTTTCTGAGTCTCAATATCAGTTCTCTTTTTCCTGCAAGGCATGGATTTCCTCTACCCACTAAAACTCAAATTATGTTGCGAATTCAACTAATAAAATTTATGAAAATATTGAATAATAAATCAAACTTACTGAAAATGCTTTGTTTTATATAAATTACTTGCTAAATTTTTTCCAACGAGCTGTTTTCCTAACAATAAGTGCAGCACTACTATATTTTTTTCCTATGCGAAATTTGGTTGCACTTGTCAAAGATCGTCAATAACAAATTATAGGGATGAAAATCTAACGGAAATTTTTTGTTATTCTCTTCCAGACATTCTTTTCTAAATAATTGTAAAGTTTTGTTAAAATTGTGCGACTGGAAGTATCGGAAACAAAGGCTTTTCTTTTCTTTAATTTTGCACTACTATTATTTCTTCCGTGTGTGTATATACATATATATATATATATATAACGCACACTTACAAATTACTGAACAAATAGTTTTATTTTTCATTATTTTCCTTTAATGAACTAATCGATCATATTGATAATCATGTCATGTCATGATCTTACAGATCATGGGACTTTGGTACGGCACGGAGATTATAATTCACACCGACGACTATCCCGGTGTCACTCAGTACGACACGTGTGTGGCCGTCCACCTGGCGGATAAGACGGATGAGGTGAGGCATCGGCGGATTTGTGTGTGTAACTTGGATAATTTAATACCCATCGTTTTAAGGTATACAATGGGAACAGCAACAGCTACAACAACTACAACTATGGCTACAATCCGGACTACAACCAGAACCCCAATCAGAACAACTACAGACGAGGCTCGACCACGTACCAGTACGATGAAGGCGATGTCTACCAGCGTCAGCCACATGTGGGGCAGCAAATGAAGTACCTACGATTGGTTTGGGTTGAAAACAACAACAATTTGGAGTACACGTTCAACTTCACAACGGACGCACCGGGACTATGGACTAATGTAGGAGATCAACATGGCTCATTGGCCACCCTTAACGCCTACACACAGTTCACGGGCACCGTCCAGGTGGTTAAGGCGGTTAACAATCATCTTGTATTGACCTTCTGCGGCAACGGGTCTAGGAGCTCCATCTATACGGTGGTTCTCACACGTACCAAAATGGGTCTCAGTTCAGATGTGAGTATGGCTAGGACATCCGTGGGGACACCCAAACTGAGCATATTTTGTATTTCCCTTACAGGAGCTGCGCAGCATTCGGAACATGTTGTCCCGCCGTGGTCTCTACACGGAGACCATTCGCAAGGTTTGCAGTGGAGCCGCCCACTTGGTGGGCAGTGGCATCCTTACCCTCGCACTCTTCTTGCAGCTTCTCTTCTTCGCCTGGGGAGGTCGTTAATGGGCGGAGCAGCAGAAGGAGGATAAGGAGGAGCAGCAGTAGCTGTGGATGGAGAATCACGTAAAGAAAGTGAAGCAGGAAAATAAGAATAAGAAGGAGGAGAAGCAGAAGCAGAAGGAGAAGGAGAAGAAGGAGGAAGAGGAAGAGGAAGAGGAAGAGGAGGAATATTCCAGCCATACTCTATGTTAATTTCAGAATACATTATTTACTTAAGCACTCGTCTCGCGGGTTAAACGAAATACAGTTATTGCTTTAACTAACCAAACCTCAAGTTTAAGTGCCATAATTGCTCGTCTTTTCAATTAAACTCAATTAGTTACCGCCCTCCTCCATCCCCATCGCACACTGCTCCCCCTCAACCCACGTGTCTAACCAAACCTTCAGAAAGAGTCACCGTACGATTATCTAACCTAAGGCCTAACAAGATGTAGGCGTTAAATGCACTTTTAATTCAATTATAAACGATAGACGAGTTCCGTTATTCCGTAATTATTTCCCACAATAGGCCCAAAAGTAGGCAATCACAAGACCCCCAAGACACTCGGAGAGCGCGCATTGCCGGCAAATTGTTGACCCAGGAAACTGAAGCAAGCGGACCCCCAACTGAGTCCAAGATATGTTGAGAGTGCGTGGCGAGTGGAGCCAATCTTATCATAGCCTGGTAACAGCTGTCACTTGGAGCAGGGAAGAGACCTTCTCCCCCTCCCCCTCCCCCCTCCGTTCTCTTTGATAAGAATCAAGTCTTATCGATGCCAAGGAACTATTTACGCTATTTTAATTAATCCCAATTAAGGAGAAATCATAATGGAGATTTTATTGATCAGTTCCCTTTTGACGCATCTTTGGGACTTGGAGTATCGATAAGATAATCCAGACATCGATTAAAGATCGTGATAAGTTGAGAGTCGCCACTCTCCTCCCCCTCTCTGATCTGTTTTATTAGCTTGTTATTATTAGGTCATGGTCGCAAAAGAGTGAAGAGCTCTACAAAGTCTGAGGCTTATCAGGCCTATGGCGAGGCGTCCGTCGAGTGTCCAGTTTCGTAAACATCGGGCAATTCGTGCGTGGAAAGTTTCGGGTAAAAACTATTCCAATCAGTAAGTCCCATAGGCAGCCCTCATTGCACACAGCATTGAGCACTAGTGGTCAACGTGCCGCCTCTTATCGGGCCACCCACAAATGCAACACATGCCCTCCACTCGTATCTCTTTTCAAACCACTCGTTCCCCCTCCACCACTCCCCAAACTCCCTGCGATCCTCTTGTCATTGCCGGCACCCTTGAACTTGGGTTACCAGTTATAACGAGATTATTATTTTTTCATTATTTTAGTTTCATTTTTATTATTCCTCGCGCACGCTTATGTAGTTTATTTATTATTAGCAGAATGCACTACGTGACGCTTTGTTTTGAAAACCTACCAAGCAGCCCCGCCTCCCCTGCTGCACCGACACCTCCCCGCTCCATTCGCCCACACGATGTCACCCTACTATCCCGAGCTGTAACTGATAAGACATGCAAGCAAAAATAGCAAAAAAAAAATAAATAAAAAAAAAAAAAAAAAATCAGAATAAAAAAACAAAAGAAAATCAAAAAGAAAACAAAGTCTTGTCACACGTAAACGTCTCATGAACAGTTATAAAAATGCTCATGCAAGATATTTCCAATGCCTGACTTCGTCCTCTGACGTCTGCCGCTGGTCCATAGATTGAGCAATCGATTGTTGAAGGTCATAGATCTTAGGACACAGGCTGAAAGTCATCTGGTAGCCAGGGGTTTCATATAGCTCGAAATACTCAAAATACTCGATTCCTATTTGCAAGTATCGATACATCAATTACTCGATGAATTCAAGTGGATTTTTGGGGACTTAAGTGGAGCCCAGGGGTCGTAGAAAAAGATTCCCGAGATTTTTCACAAATGAAGAAATTTTCTAATGCAAGGCAGTTTTTTTTTTTTAATACATATAAAGTAACCTCAGGCTAATTAAATACCGTAATCTTCGTTGAATTGTGTCAGATAATAAAAAGAATGAATTATCTCCATAGAACTTCAGTTAAGTGGACTCTTTAGACTTGTTAGGAATAGGCGAATATCAAGGCAGATAATGAGACATATATTCAGACATAAATCGAT
This sequence comes from Zaprionus lineosus, assembly GCA_035044505.1. NCBI lineage: Eukaryota > Metazoa > Arthropoda > Insecta > Diptera > Drosophilidae > Zaprionus > Zaprionus lineosus. The sequence goes on along the minus strand of JAWNNX010000694.1, from coordinate 5,647,646 downwards.
ATATACATATATATACATATATACATAATATATATATATATATTATAGACATTATAGAGACATGTATTGTATTGAGACATAGAGACCCATACACAGAGATATATATAGTTACATATATTTAGCCATTTATCGACACATATATAGAGAAATATATAGAGAGATATATAGAAAAATATATAGTGAGACAAATGGAGACATATAGAGTGATATAAAGAGATATATATAGAGTTATAAATCATTGGATTCCAAAGTTCGTCCATAATGAGGAAAATGTAATTTAACTGCTGGAAAAATGGGATTACGTTCCTCTGTTCTAAAGGTTGAAAAAGGTCTGTGGATGAAGCCTCCTACACATTGACAAGCCGAAGCCTCAGAGTCTATCTCGTGAGTTAAGGCATTTGCGCAATAATTGTGTTAATTATGATCGATTTACGTCATCGGGATTATTATATGGAGTCTAAAAATATATTTGAAATTTTAATGGGCTTACAGACTGACTTTGCACTTTGAGCGGTGCACTTTGAATGGATGCACGGATGGACGGAGGGATGGGTGGAGTGTAAAACGAGCGAATGGGGAGACAGATGGTGGGGTAGGAAGGAGGATGAACGGATGGATGGGTGAACGGGTGGATCGAAAGGTTAATAGGTACATGAGTGGTTGCATACTTCGAGTCTAATCCCTGCACCTGGCTAGCAAATTTCGAACTACCAAAATGTAAACAAACCGAACGAAGTCTGCCAAATGTGTCGTAGTTGCACGAGTGCGGGTAATAAATTGAACTATCAATTGAATACGCTGCGATACATAATAATCAAAGTAGCGCTGATAACGGGATTACAACAACTACGCTCACACTTACACACGATAAGCCGTTAGACAGAAATTCCGCTTTGATAAGCGGACGCAACTATAAAAGCGCCCGTCCGGAGAGTCGAGCATCACAAATCCGAAGCATCAGTCAAGCGGGACAATCGTGTTCCGAGCACATCCAAGGAAATATATATTAAATCCAGCAATACCCTTAATTTGAGGAGACTCCATTGTAATACTCATTGTGATAGCAACTGCATAGAGATGCCAGCAGCAAACAAGGTCAACCATTTGGTAGGTGCTACCTCCCGCTTCATTGCTGGCCGCAATGCTGTCCAGACCGTCTACTGGCGCACCTCATCCGGACCCAATCCCCGCATGCTGAAGACCAACAAGACCTGTGAGTTCGATCGTAGCCAGGAGGCTCCACGAAGTGTTCGTATGCAGAACTACAACCGCACCTTCATCAACAAATAGAGCGACCCAAAACCTAGATCGCCCAGAGCCCTGTGGAGATTGCAAATGTAGTTCCTAATTACAAGGGGTACCGTTAATTAGTACTTAGTTTTTTTTTCCTGTAAATATATATTTATTGTATCCATCGGATAAATCGGATCCAAGTGGCATTTATGTATCTCAATGCCTGACAAAACGAAACAAATTGTGAGATTTTAGTACTTAAGAATCGAATTAAATTAATAAAAAAAAACACAAAAATAATCTTTCCAATTTATGTTGATTTGTTGGGATAACGATTAAATGCGTCATCAATGACTGGACACGACCTCAAAGCATGCGTAGCGCAAGCCGCTCTCTGGCATATTTTCGCAGTCCTATTACGTTTTACTGATAAAATTACATTACATTATATTACAGGCATTACTTCATCTGGAATATAGTTTTCTATTATTATAAACTGCATTTGTTCGGATGCAGTCTCCATATTGTTTTGATAATCACTCCCTTAATTTAGCCATTGCAGTTGCTAAAGAAAAACTACCAACAACTTACGATTACAAATACATACAAACAATAAATACACGCAAGCTTCCATTCGCTCTGGAAGTTGGTTTCGGTAAGAAGTAAAAAGAAACAACAACAAAAATACTCTCGCATCGTCTGCAGCGCTTTACCTTCGTTTGTCTTCGGATGACGCTGACTGAGTTGCTTCTCGGTATTCTGTAGCTGACATAAGCGTTCAGCTGAAAGTCACTCCATTGTTTCACACACTAACAATGTTCTTACTCGTGCAATACCTTCTGCTTGAGTGAGCTGCAATGGTACATTATCAAATACATATGTTAAAAAGAATGCACTCGATTATGAAACACTCAAATTTTCGCAACGCAGTAAAATAAACATGCCGAATTTTTACGGTAAAGACCGGTTTGCTGCATTTTTGCCGTCCTTGTGCGAGAAAGTTCGGTAAATTTACCGTACAAGCAACTAGAACACATTCAAGTAAACAACATAAGTACAGCTGCAGCATTTTGTTGTATTTATGTGTATAAATTTGTTATGTATTCATCAACTACAAAAATGCATAAAATATTACATTTCACAGTTTAGGAATTTAAATACTTTAAATATGATTAGTAATTTAAATTATTAGTTTATTTTTCTTTTTTTATATTAATGATTTCCATTTTGTTTAAGTATTTTCTTGGTTTAGGGCTTACGTTTTGTTATACTATGTATGTTTTATTATGTGAGCTCGCAGTTTTATTTTTGCTTTGTTTTGCTTCTGTTTAACTTTGCCTTCAACGTTATCAGTACCTTAAGGGTTTTCTTTGTGTTTATAATTTCCCTTTAGATAGCAATTAATCGTTACTTAAAATTACAGCCATTACAAATAATTATTATCGCTTCCTTTTTATTTTGTGCTCTTTTTGGATTCCCTTTCCTTTTTTTGGTTTAATATGTTTTATTTTACACTTTATGGACTTACAAACGATAAGCAGTTAGATAGACATAGATATAGAAGGGTTTGATAAGCGGTTGCAACTATAAAAGCAGCTGCCCGGAGTGTTGGACACCTGAAAACCGAAACAATAGTCAAGCGCGACAAACGTGTTCCAAACACATCCAAGGAAATATATATTAAAGCCAAGGATTCTCTTAAATTGAGGACTCTCCACCACAATAGTCACCAATATAACAACTGCATAGACATGTCAGCAGCCAAGAAGGTCAATCATTTAGTGGGCAGCACCTCCCGCTTCATTGCTAGCCGGAATGCAGTCCAAACCGTCTACTGGCGCACCTCATCCGGACCCAATCCCCGCTTGCTGAAAACCAAAAAGACCTGCGAGTTCGATCGTAGCCAGGAGGCTCCAAAAAGTGTTCGCATGCAGAACTTCAACCGCACCTTCATCAACAAATAGAGCGACCCAAAACCCAGATCGCCCAGAGCCCTGTGGAGATTGCAAATGTAGTTCCTAATTACAAGGGGTACCGTTAATTAGTACTTAGTTTTTTTTTCCTGTAAATATATATTTATTGTATCCATCGGATAAATCGGATCCAAGTGGCATTAATATATCTCAATGCCTGACAAAACGAAACAAATTGTGAGATTTTAGTACTTAAGAATCGAATTAAATTAATAAAAAAAAAACACAAAAATAATCTTTCCAATTTATGTTGATTTGTTGGGATAACGATTAAATGCGTCATCAATGACTGGACACGACCTCAAAGCATGCGTAGCACAAGCCGCTCTCTGGCATATTTTCACAGTCCCATTACGTTTTACTGATAAAATTACATTCAGTTCTATTAGGCATTACTTCATCTGGAATATAGTTTTCTATAATTATAAACTGCATTTGTCCGGATGCAGTCCCCATATCATCCTAATATTTGCTTCCTTACTTTAGCCGCTTGAATTGATAGGGGAAAATTACCAAAAACTCACGATTACAAATACATACACACAAAAAGTACTCGCAAGTCGCTTACGGCAAAATGCAAATAGAAAATAAAACAAAAAAAAAAAACATATTTCACTCATTCATCGTTTACAGCGCTGTACATTCGTTTGGCTTTGGGAGCTTCGTCTTCGGGTGCCGATGACTAACTTGCTTCTCGGCATGAGAAGCTTCCGAGCTTCGCTGCAGCTGACATGAGCGTTCGGCTAAAAATTACTTCATTGCTGCACACACACTAACAACTTTAATACTCGTGCAGTGTCCCTTGATTATGAAAGACTCAAATGTTCACAACGCAATAAAATGAAGAAGCCGAATACTTACAAAACTAACAACAACTTTGGAGCTGCATTTTCGCTGTGGACGTACGAGAAAGTACGGTAAATTTACCGTACAAGTAACTAAAATAAATTTAAGCCCACAGCAAAAGTACAGCTACAAAATTATTGATACATATACATATATACATATCCATATTTATGGATGTGTATATTCGTTGTATGTATGCGTATTGAGTACGTAACTTATATAAAATGATAAGTTTCACAGCAAGAATTAAAAACAATTTATTTTTTGTTCATTTTAATTATTTATGTATTTTATTTAGTTTTATATTTATTACATACATGGAGTTCTCTCATATATATCATTCGTTATTTTGTTTTAGTACTTTTTTTTTGGATTTTTTTATTTACGGTTTATGTTTTGTTGTATGTGTATGTTTCATTATGTATATTGTTTGTTTAATTTTTGTTTTCCTTTTGTTTATATTTTACTTTGCCTTTATCGTTATCATTATCTTTATCTTTATCTTTATCTTTAGGTTTTCTTTTGTTTATAATTTCGTTTTAGATATCGATCGTACTTAATATTTATAGTATTTATTTTAGCGTTTAGTTAATATAATTTTTCATCTTATCTTGTCGTGGGTGAAATGTGTTTTCGTTTATTTTTGTTTTTGTGTTTGCTTTGTTTTTTTTGTTTTTTTTTTTTTTTGTGTTTAGTTTAATGTAATTATTTATCGTTCTTTAAGTATCGTAATTAATCGTTTACTTAAAATTACAGCCATTATAAATAATTATTTTTTGCTTTCCTTTTTGTTATGTGTTGTTTTTGGTTTTTTTTTCTTCTTTTTTTGTTTTGCTTTAATATGTTTTACTTTATACTTTATATTTCGCTTGCCATTGTACTACGTATCCTCTCATCTTTATTAATTTTTCGTTTATTATTTCTCCTCTCCTACCGAATTTCGTACTGCGTTTTGTCTCCTCCCTTCCTTTCATCGAATTTGATGTTTTTAAATAATTTGCACACATGTATATAATATATGTATATATATATATATATATTATATATATAATAGTTATCTAAATATATATTCATGTAGACTCATATATATTTAT
>JAWNNX010000694.1:5605000-5640000 GCA_035044505.1 Zaprionus lineosus | reverse complement strand
AAATTTTTCTATAAGTATTCCTCTCATATGTTCCTCGACTAAAAATACTCAACAACAATTTTCGTTTACATGAAACCATTTTAGCTACATTTTTTATATAATTTTTTCATTTTTCATTTATGATTTTAATATATAATTATATTTTATTTATTATAAGTTTATCATCATTTAGTGTATATTTTTTTCATTTTTAAATATCATATGTCTTTCTTTTTATTTGCTCATTCCCGCCTATCCTGCCTGCCCTACATCTTCCTTCCTCCTTCCTCCTTTCTCCTTTCTCCTTCCTTCTACTACTTTCCACGTGAAAGAAAAACCCATTTTGAATTTTCTTCGTTGCTTTCACCATTTGCCATATTTGTTTTTTGTTTTTCGTGTTTCGTTTAAAATTTTTTGTGTTTTGTCCTTGTTGTCATTATTGTGGCCACGCCCATAGCTGCCTTTAAAATACCAGACGATCTGATCATTTCCGTTTTGTATAGAAAGTTATCAAAAAATTGCTTTGCTGACAAAATGTGAGATCCTTAAAAAATTGCTGTTCGTATAAAATGAAATATTTCACTTTTCATTACTAAGAGAGAGGGGGGGCTGAGGGGCAGGTTAGGTTAGGGGTAGAGGTGGTGGTGGTGGTGGTGGTGGTGGTTTTGGGGGCGGGGTTAACCCTCAACTAAACTAACAACTTTACTTAACCTCTAAATATGATAATAAATACGACAAATGGGAGATTGCTTTCTTCTCTCTCTCTCTCTCTCTCTATCGCTCTCTCTATCGCTCGCTCTCTCCCTCTCTTTCATTGCTGTAATTAAGTTATTCTATCTTTCTTTATATATTTAATGCACCTTGTTTTTTAGCTACTCATCTTCTAATTTCATTTTCTAGAGTTCGTTGCACGTTTATTGTAATTTGTAGTTTGTTGTTGTTGTTGTTGTTGTCTTCTTGCTGGGCGGTGAATGGCAAAGCGCTCGTTTCGGGTGAGTGTCAGGTTGGGTTAAAGGGAAAGGGAAAGGTGGAGTTGGAGTTGGAGTTGGGGGCTTTGGTATCCATTCACCTAATTCGCATGCATATTCAATCATTCGATTAGTGTTCAATTCATTATTCACTTTTTTGAATGCCCTCTTCTTCTTCTTCTTGGGAGTCAGTTAATGTGCTATGTGTGTGTGTGTGTGTGTGTGTGTGACTGTACGGGAATGCGTGTGTAGATGCTCGATATAATTTATCAATCACATTTTCTTGTGTGTTTCCTTCTGTATATAAGTGTGTGTCTGGCACATCTGTGTGTATGTGTGTATATCTATGTGTGTGTGTGTGTGTGTGTGTGTGTGTGTTACCATTTGCTCTTCCTTTTTATCTATCGTATTGTTCTATTATATTATGTATTATATTTAATATATATATTTAGTTTTTTTTTTTTCTTTTTGCAGTTTCCTAACGCCCATCATTTGTTTTTGTTTTTCTTTTTGTTTTTACTTTTGCTTTTGCTTTTGCTTTTGCTTTTGCTTTCTCTTTATTTTTTATTTTATTTTCGTCTCTGCTTTCGGTTTTTATGCGGTTCGACTAATAAGTACAATATCATAAAAATAACACTGTATATTTTGTTCTTTATTATTTAAATTTCGTTTCGTTAATAATTTTTATTTTTATTTTTATTTTTATTTTCAATTCATTTTTCTTGTTGTTGTAAATATAAATATATATAATATATATCTCAGGTTTTCCATTTATTAAATACAATATAATATAATATAATATAATTCATAACACGCTTGCGGCTAGCGAAAGTCCCCTTCCATCTCCCTCTCTCTCTCTCTTTCCCTCCTTCTTTCTCTCGCTTTCTCTCTCTCTCTCTCTCTCTCTCTTTCTCTGCCTCCCTCTCTCTATTCTTTATTCAGCTTTTGCCTCCACATTTTGGGGACATTAATTCAAAATTCAATTAGCCTAATAGCCCAGCCTCCCCTTCCGACCACCCGCCGCCAACACCGTCGTGTTTAGCCACCGTATCAACTCCCGCATCCGCATTCGCATCCTCATACACATCCGCATCCGCATCCTCAACCGCAACCGCACCCGCACCCGCACCCGCACATCCGCTCTCCGCTCGTGTCACCTGTGTGCGGCATTTGAAAAATTCGTACACTTCTTTTTATTAGTTTTTGTTTTTTTACGTTTTACTTTTTATTTTTTATTTTTTGGTTTTATTTTTGGTTTTGTTTTTGGTTTTGTTTTTATTATTTTTTAGGCGTCAGTCTTGTGTAAATTAAATTTTACTTCAAAAAACATTTAAACGCACGCACACACAGGTATTGACGCACACACACACACACGCACACGCACACGCACACAACACATGCATTCACAGACACAGACACAGACACAGACACACACACACACACACACACACACACACACACACACACACATACACACAGCACATGCACACACATATACACACGTGCAAGCCAGAGGGACGGCGTTTCGTCTGGGTTGTTATTTTTTATTATTTTTTTTTCTAATGGCATTCCCGGGGGAGGGGGGAGGGAGGGAGGCGTTGATATAATCTTTTTTCCCATCTGAATCTTGTTTCGTAGCCCAAATGCCGGACGCGCGTTGTGTTGTTATCAAAAAATTTGATGCTCGACATGCATGTATATATATGTATATGCATATGCATGTGTATATGTATATGTATATGTGTATATGTGTATATGTGTATATGTGTATATGTATATGTATTTGTGTATAGTATATATAGATATATATTTATATTTATATTTATATAAATAAAATGTATACATATATACACATACAATGTATACACACACGTGTGTGTGTGTGTGTGTGTGAGTGTGTATGTGTGTGTGTGTATGTGTGTGTGTATAGTATATATAAGGTTTACTTCAATTCACACGTAGACGTTTTTTAAAAAAATGCATTTCTTTCTTATGTAAAAACGATTTTAATTAAGTAATATAAATATTTGTCTTCTTATTTATCTTTATTTTTATCTTTGTATTTATCTTTATCTTCATATTTTCCATTTATATAATTTATTAATTTATTTTGGTTTTACTTTGAATTTGTAATCTTTTAGACGCCATCGAGATATTGTTCTTGTACACTCATATATTGTATTCGACATAGATATATAGATTTATATTTATATACACGTATATATATATATATATATACATATATATATATATATATATATGCAATGTATTATATATACTTTATTCTATTCAAATCTGTTTGTTTTTGTTGACCTGTTAGCCGCTGGGGAAGAGTCGTGAGAGTTGAGAGAGCAAATAAATATAATTGAACTACATTCAGATAATATATATGTATACATATATATATATAAATAATATTTATGCATATACATATATATATATATATAGGCTGCTTTGAATATTGTATAGTTTATTATGTATATGTATATGTTTGTGTGTATTTGTATATGTATATTTATAGCTTTAAAGTTATAGTTGTAGCTGCGAACTCTTTTCTCTTGCAGGTGCCAAGTAGGCGTCTTTTCGCATACCACAAAAGCCCCGGCAGATCCCAACACTCCTGTTGCCTCCTTAGGCTTCTTCTTCTTCTTCTCATTCTTAAATCTGATGGCATGATATACATATATATGAATATATAATCTATACATATATATATATATATATATATATATTACTTATATAGCGCGAAACCAAAAGTCGCCAATTGGTTGGTATTTGGAATCGTTGGCTTGATCTGCTGGGGGATTAACATGTCCAGGGGTCTGCCCGAGGACAACTCACCTCGCCTCACACCTCATGCTCTCCTCCATTTGATTTTCATATATTATAGCTAATTTGACACAACCGTTAATTCAACTATTTAATCATATAAATCCTTCAATTTAGACACGACGACTACGGTGTTACCTACTACACAGAAAGAAGATTCGTTGCACGTTTTTATTCTTGCATCCTGAAAGTAGGCTACATTTTTTTTAAATGTGATGCGACATGTACGTATTACGTATACGCCGCGTGTGCGCGACTACTGTGCGTATGAGCTCAAAACGATAAATCAAAAATAAAGAACCAAATAAATAAAGTATTAAAGTATTGAATACAAATGAAAAGATTGAATAATTATTGTTTCTGGCTTATTTGATGTATTTATTAATTTTGATAATTAATATTTCTAAAATTTAGAATTAATTCCATATACAATAAAACAGATCGGGATCGAGTTTTGTCGCAATTGCGCATTTACGGCTATAAAAGGTCACAATTTAGACGTGGAAATGGAAATGGAAATGTTCATGGGATGGGGGGTGGGGGGTGGGTTAAGCTATTCATAATAGCTGTAAAAATGTACAAGAAACATTTAAAATTTGGAAATTTACTAAAATTTTAAAAATCACTTATTCAAGCGTGAGTTATAAATGCCAAAACAAGTTAATTGCTTTTTTTTTTTAATTAATCAAAGTTGCAGAGTCACCGACGAAGTCTTCCAATTTGCTTTATATACATAAGCTGGCACATAACATACACATACAAATGTACACATACACATACACATATAATATACATACATATATACATATATATATTTATACTTTTGCATGTATATAATATGCGTTCGTTTATATATATATATTTATTGGCTTGGATAATTTGGGGGGCTGCAGTCAGTCCCTTGAGGTGACTCGCTTTTACCGTTATTCGACTGTCATTTTGTTTTTTAATTGTTTTTTTTTTTTTTTTTTGATTTTATGCTTTCAGGTGTAGGTGGTTCAGGTTTAGGTTTAGGATAAGGTTCAGGGGTTCAGTTTCTGGTTTAGGTGTCTTTCCTACTTGGAGAAGTTCGGGTGTATTTAAAGGTGTCGGGGAGAATCTACGGGGGGGCGACGCGAAGGCCTTGTGTTGTTTTTCTGCGGATTTCGCAGCTGATGAAATTTTTGGAAAATATACATATATACACATATACACACACACACAGCAACACTTTCACACACAAGTACACACATATATATACATATAGTAGGTGTACCTGCATGCATCTCTGTTCTTTGTATCTGTGTATGTATATGTGTACATACATACATTTAACATGAGAGTAAAGGATAAAAAAATAAAATGACGGAAAGGGGGTGGGGGGTACAGATTTGGGGGGGATTTTGTTACGCGTAAATTTAAGTTCGCCTTGGGTTTGCCGTCACTTCAATTTTGTCCTTTTGAGTCTCCTGTCTGTGGAACCTCTTGGCAGCAGTTCAGTCATCATTTTTGGTTGCTTTGTTTTGTTTCGTTTGCTTTGCTTTGATTTGCTTTTCTCTTCATTCTTCCTCCTGATGTACGTCCATTTCATTTATATGTATTACTTATTAAATTTATATATATTTTCTTTTGAATTTTTCATGAGTTTTGTTTCTGCGACTGGAGTTATAATAATTGTTCTACCGGTTCCGTGTTGAGCTACAAGGACATGCGCCAGCTGCCCGACATGTTGCGATTGTTGTTGCTGCTGCCCTCATCGTATTCCCATGATCCCCCATGGTGGTGGGGATGCGGCATCGGTGGATGTGAATCTACACATACATATATATATATATGTGTGTGTATATATATATATATATATATAGATAGATGGCGATTTGGAGATCAATTGGAATTGGAATTGGAATTGGAGAAATCAAAATCTAAAATCTAAAATCAAAATCTAAATTCAAGCTAAAAAAGCAAAAAGCAAATCAAAAAATACCAATGAAAAAAAGTTTTCTTCTTGTGTGTGTTTTTTTTTTTGCGTTTGTTTTATTTTTTTTTTTTGTTTTCGTTTTTGCTAAAATTTATTAAGTAGCTGCTGCTTTATTGTTAGTTCTTGTTTATATATTTTAAGTACTTATATATTTTTTATTTAATTATTTTTGTTTTTTAGCTTTCTGTGGCGCTCTTTTCGAAGAATAGATGTGTCTTATATAGTCGTTAAATAATTGTGATGATCATGTCGCGTTTTCACATTCTATACATATGTATGTATGCGTGTGTGTGTGTGTGTGTATGTGTGTGTGTGTACGGATATATATATACATATATATACAGATATATATATATATATATATATATCTTTATCTATATAAAGGCTCCACATATGGAGCCCAGAGTTAAACAGAGTTTCTTTTGCAATTTTTGCTTTTGTTTTTGTTTTTGTTTTTTAAATTTTAGGTAGGTTGTTACTTAGGTTCTAAGACATTCTTTCTCTTTCTTCAATACTCCCCCTTTCTCTCGCTCTCTCTCTCTCTCTCTCTCTCTTCATCTCTCTTTCTCTTCCACTTGCTCTGTTTTCTTTACTTATTCTGAGCTGCACTTTTTAATAATCAGTTTCAAGTTTGCCTATTCATATATATATATATATAGATATATATATATATATTGCCTTTTGCTCTGATATATGCTATACATATATGTATATATATACACACATACATATACGTATTTATATACATACATTCACATACATATATATTTATGCAAATATCGTTTCTCTCGTTTGACTAATTTGTTTTCCTTCCTTCCCTCCTCTGATATATATATATATATATATATATATATATATATATGTATATATATATATATTTATATATACATATGTATATATATGTATATGTAGTATACAATATAAATATTCACTAATTTATATGTATATATATTATATAATTCCTTATATTTTTTTCTTTTCTTTTCTTTTTGTTTTTTGTTTTTGTTTTTGTTTTTCTTTTTGTTTTTCTTTTTGTTTTGTTTTTGTTTTGCTTTGTTTTTGCATGTATAAACTTAATAGATTTGACGATGGGACACAATCTGCTTACTGCGCTCAGTAAAAACTTAAGAACCTTCCCCTTCCTTCGGATTCAGACAAACTTTCATCTGCTGCCTTCTTCTCCTTTACATACTTTCTCTTTCTCTTGCTCTTCCTCTTCGTCTTCGTTTTCTTATTCATTTTGTATGTCAGCAAAAATGTTCATAATAATTATGCCATTTATATATATATCTATTTCCTTTTAATATTGTTTTTTAAACCTAAACAATTTTATTTATGAATTTTTGCTTTTTGTTTTTCAAAATATCACGTATATATCTTAAGTTACGCCTTGGATTTATTAGTTGCTGTTTGTGTGTATGCGTGTGTGTGTGTGTGTGTGTGTATCTGTGTGGGTGTGTGCGTGTTTGTGTGTGTGTGTGTGCGTCTTAGGCATGTCTGAAAGCCTGTCATTTTTCTTATTACAACAATTTTAACTATTCAATCTGTAAGTTACTTTCGACCCTAGGGTGTGTGCGTGTGTGTGTGTGTGTGTGTGACTATGTGTGTGTGTGTGGTTCTTGTTATTGTTGTTGTGTATCTTTCTGGTGGTTGTAGTTTTTAACTAGAGCATATCAATTATTTAATTATTGCTTTTATTTTCATTTCGTTTTTTTCTTCTTTGCTTTAATTTATTTAATATTTATTTCATTTCATTTCATTTTCCTCTCTTCCTCTTTACCTACTCATTCGCATTTTTCTAATTATTGTTTCGATTCGATTTTTCAAAATTTGTTTTCCATTTTTGTAATTTGTAATTTGTATTTTTTTAACAATGCAAATTTGCCAACAATTTGAATTAAATGCGGCGGGCGGACCGACAATCAGCTCGACAATGGCGTTTGGGGCGAGGAGGGGGAGGTGGGTGGAGGGTGGAGGGGGGTTAGGGATAATAATTTGAGAAGGGGGAAGGTGTGTTTATTGAGCACAAGAGGTGAGGGCTGAAGGGTGATGGCTACTGCTCCAATTTGCAGGTAAATATGTGAAACCTCTGGGTTTTTGAATTCTTTTGTTTCGTGTGTGTGTGTGAGTGTGTGTGTATGTATGTGTGGGGAAATTGGACAACAGATATTACAAAATATATAGAATATATATTTATATTTTTTTTTTTGGAATTTTCCTTCCCGTTGCCATTTGTCAGTGACCGTCGGCCTGTCCTTTGGATACCGCAAAATGTTTCAATTTTTAAAGAGTTCAGTTTTTTTTTGTGTTTTTTTTTTTTGTTTTTGGGGTTTTTAAATAATTAATTTTAACAGATTTTGTTTGTTTGTTTGTTGTTTGATTAGTTAATTGCCAAGATTTAACAATAGATTTGTAAATACCAAAAGTTCAATATGCGTACAAATGAAAAACAATTTTCACATGGAGATTTTCCTCTTATTTTCATAGCTTAAAATAAATTTTGCTTTAGACTTTTTCGTATTTAGTTTTTAGCTTTTAACTATTTATTTTTTACTCTTTTATATACGTAATGTATTTTATTTTATTTTAGTTTATTTTATTTTAGTTTATTTTATTTTATTTTAGTTTAGTTTAGTTTTAGTTTTAGTTTTAGTTTAGTTTTAGTTTAGTTTAAGTTTTGTTTTAGTTTCCTTTTAGCTAAATACTCGTGTAACACACACGTATTGAGTGTCTATGTATTGCTTTAGTTTATTTATTTACTTTAGTTTGGGTTTTAGTTTTAGTTTTTTTTCATGTTTTCTTTTTTTCTCATATTCTTTTTCTTTTTCTTTATCCCCTCTCCTCTCTCTTTCTTCTAAATAGTCTTGCTATTTACTAGGCATATAAGTAGTATATATATATATAGTATATATATATATATATATGTATATATATATGTATGTATATATACATGTATACATGCACATATATTCGTTATACACATACATATGTATATATGTGTATATATGTATAAGTATTTGTGTATATACTTGTTGCATATTTTGAATATCTTTTATTGTATAGGTTTTTTGCTTCCTCGTCTCTAGTTTTATCCTTTTGTTTCTTCTCATCTTTTTAAGGACTACAATTTCGTTCAGTTTTTTGCTTGGCTTACAAATATTCTTCTATATAATCTTATTTATATATATATATATATGTGTGTGTGTGTGTTCGTGTATTAGTGTGTGTGTGTGTGTGTGTGTGCGCATGCTTTGTGCTGCGTTTTTGATGCTTCCTTTTCATTTTTTATTTTTTATTTTTTTTTGTATTTCTTTTAAGCTTCTTTAAGTTTTAGTTACCTCTGTGTATGTGTGTGTGGGTGTGTGTGTGTGTGTGTGCGTGTTGTGTAACAGTTACCATCTTCATTTAGAGCTTAGTAACCATTTTATATCTATATATACATATATATATATAGAAATATGTATGCGTGTGTGTGTGTGTGTGTGTGTGTGTGTGTGTGTGTGCGTGTGTTTGTGTGTGTGTGCGTGTGTATTTTATATAAATTAATATTTATGCATAATTTATGTCTTTAATTTTCGTTCTGCTGCCCGCCCTCCTCTTTTGTTGCCGCCCTAAATTTCAGCTATTTTATTCTCATCATCATTCTCATCGGCATTCCCTTACCCCCCCGTCATCTCCTTCTCCTCTTTCTTCTCCTTCTTCTCCTTCTCTTACAACTGACTGCTTCCTTTCACTTCCTGCATTTGACTGCTCGCTTTAAGGCGCTCAAGACTTTCCTTTACTCATTTTCCAATTGCTGTTGCAGCTAACTGATGTGTCTGTGTGTGTGTGTGTGTGTGTAAGTGCGTGTGTCTGTGTGTGTGTGTGTGCATGCATTTTCAAATTATATTCCAGTTGCTGTCTTTCATTTGCATTTCGTTTCGTCAGCAGCCGCAACACAAAAGCCTTGCAATTACACGCATCCCACCCGTTACCAAATTTGTAATTTTCCCATTCTTTCCCCCTCCCCCCACCCCCACCCATACTCCTTCTTCCCTTCCCTCCTCTCATACCACTCTCCTCACATACCTCCACCTACGATAATTGCACATTATTAAATGTTTCGACCGAAACTGTCAGTTTCCTTTTTCCTAGCAACGCCCTAACCCCCCACGCCTCTTTTCCTCTCTTCATCTCTCCCCTCCTTCTTCTCCTTTCCTCTCCTCTTCTCTCCCATTCGGCAATCCACTTTGCCAGCTCCGTCAAACTCAAAACATAAGCAGCTTATTCAACAGCACTGTGTGTGTGTGGCTTGCGTGTCTGTGTGTGTGTGTGTGGGGGTGTGGGTGGTGTGGGTGTGTTATGTTCAGTTATACGTATATTTTCTCCCATTTTGTATCTGTGTATCCATTCAAAGTGTAGCTACATTTTCGTGTGTTTAAATACTTCGAAGGAGCAGCTGCTGCCGCCTCCTTCGTAGATGTTTTGTATAAATTCTATTGTTGTTGTTGTTGCTGCTGTTGTTGTAGTTGTAGTTGTAGTTGTAGTTATAGTTGTAGTTGTAGTTAGTAGCATCGTTATGTTCTTGTTGTTCTTGTTGTTGTTGTTGTAGCTGCATCCTCAAAGTTAACAGGGATAAATGCCTACAAGAAATATTCGAAGAACATTTGCATATTTCAAAGATACAAAAGGAAGATACTTTCCGTGTGTGTATGTGTACGCGTGTGTGTGTGAGTGTGGTGTGTGCTTTGACTACTACATAGATACATACATTGGCTACATACACAACAAGCAAACAACTAAATAATTTCTTTAATTAATTAATTAAGTAAATGGCGCAAAACGAGAAGAAAAATACAAAAAAAAAAAGAGAAAAAAAAAAAAAAGAATTTAGAGAAATTTTTTTTTTTTTTTTTGGCTTATTTTCCTACTGCCCTAAATACAACAGCGCATGGTGTGTATGGGCGTGGCAATTCACTAATTATTTCAACGCCTATCGCGTGCATGTGTATGTGTTTTAAATAAACTATAATTATAAATAAAATTAGCAATTAAAAATTATAACTAAATATTTCTTCTTCTTCTTCATTTGCTTTTTTTTTTTCTCGTAGTTTTGTGCGGCTGCGGGCAACAGTTGAGCTTTTGAGAGGGCTGGGGGGGTGGTGTGTTGTGCGGGTAGGGAGATTAGCATTGTTCTAGTTGCTGTTGTTCTTCTTCTTGTAGTTGTAGTTGTAGTTGTAGTTGTAGAGGCTGCTGTAGTAGTAGTAGTAGTTGTTGTTGTTGTTGTTGTAAATGTTGCAGTTGCTGCTGCTGCTGCTGCTCTTCGGGAAGCTCAATGAAAAATGATGGCGACTATAAAAATGTATATCTTTTTGTTGTTGTTGTTGTTGTTCTCCTTGTTGTTGCTGTAGTTGTAGTTGTAGTTGTAGTTGTAGTTGTTGATGCTGATGTTGTTTAGATATTTGTTGTTGTTGTTGTTGTTGATGTTGTTTTTATTTTTTAACCTTTAACGTTGAATGTGGTGCAGCAAGAACCGAACGAAAGAAAAGAAAGAAAAGAAAAAACAAAGCGTATACAAAGAGGTGTGTGATAAACTACGCCAAAAATACAAATACGACAAATACAGCGAGCAAGCGTCTGTAGTAGTAGTAGTAGTAGTAGTAGTAGTAGTAGTAGTAGTAGAAGAAGAAGTAGTAGTAGTAGTAGTAGAAGAAAGAGACAGGCGAACGGTGTGCAGGCAGTGGCAGAGAGAGTAAGTGAGACAGGCAGAGCTGCCCTTTTAATTACCTTGATAGTTCTGAGGCCAAATGGTGGGTACATTCTGTATGGGAAAGAGAGAGAGAGAAAATATCAAAGTTTGTCGGTGATTCGTTTTGTTTTTTTATTCCTTACTATTTTCTATAAATCCCTATAAAAATATCTACAAATTGTATTTTGTAAGCAAATAAAATAAAAAGCTTGAATTTCCAATTAAATCTCAAAACTAAAAATATTTGAAAATTCAGACAAAAGCAAAGATTTAAACTGGGTATTAATTAATGGAAAAAACGGCAAAACTTTATATCTCTTCATGTCCTTTTTTGTTGGCAAAGGAACACGGTAAGAAAATGCATTTAATATTTTATAAGAAATTTAAAGCGTTATCAATAATTTTTTTATAATATAATAATTTATATTAATGTATTTTAATTCATTTATTTATTTATTTTAATTTATTTATTTATTTTAATTAATTTATTTATTTTAATTAATTAATTTATTTTAATTAATTTATTTATTTTAATTTATTTATTTATTTTAATTTATTTATTTATTTTAATTTATTTATTTATTTTAATTTATTTATTTATTTTAATTTATTTATTTTTATTATTTTTCTTTATATATTTATTATCATTTATTTATTTTTATTTATTTATTTTTATTTATTTATTTATTATTTATTTATTTATTATTTATTTATTTATTATTTATTTATTTATTATTTATTTATTTATTATTTATTTATTTTTATTAATTTATTTTTATATATTTATTTTTATATATTTATTTTTATTTATTTATTTATTTTTATTTAAGTAGTTAAGTAGAACAAATAATAAAAATAAATTTATAATAATATTTTTAATAAATTAAATTTCATATATTTATATTTATTTATTTTTATTTAATTTAATTTAATTATTTATTTATATATTTTATATATAATGATTTTTTATTTTTAATAAACAGTAAAAATAATAAAAATAAATTTATTTTTTTATATTTATATTTATATATTCATATTTATTTTTTTATATTTATATTTATATATTCATATTTATATTAATGTATTTATATTCGTTTTATTTAAATATTATATAAATATTAATTTTTCGCTCAGATTAGAAAGAGAACTACACTGAGATGACGCATATCCTATTTCACAAAACATGCGATTTTATTTAAAAAAGGAAAATATATTTAATAAACTATCTACATTCTTCAAACTATTGAATATTTAATATTTTAATTTAATGTATTTAAAAATAAATAAATAGCAAAGGGATTTTTCCACTTTAGATGAGTTTCTACAGAGGAGATTAACAATTTAGGGATAGGTACCTCTCTTTAAGGATATGTGCATGGATATATATATACCGTTACTCACCATTGGCACACTGTAGTATTGATAGAATGGCTGATATTGCATGGCTGAAGGTGGGTAGATGGCTGGAACGCCCGCGGCTGTAAAGTCAGTAACTAGTTTTGGTTAATTTGTCCGGCGTTAGGGGGGGTTTTTTGTGGTTTGTGGTTGTTTCGGTTGTTGTTTTGATTATATTTTATATTGTTGTAGTAGTAGTTGTTGTTGTTGTTGTGGTTGTTTTTGTAGTAGTGGTGGTTGTTGTTGTTGTGTGTGTGTGTATTGAGGAGAAAGAGAGTAAAATGGAATATAAAAAAGAAAATATTGTTTTAAAAATAAAACTTAAGCCGAAAAGCAACTCAAACTTATGGAATACCACCAACACATCATCGGGAAGATGGAAGGGGGACAACAAAGATGGGGAGGAGACGGCATTCGATAGTCCTTGCATTGCAATCGATAACTCACCTGGCGGATAAACGGCAGCAGCGAACTGATCCATCGGTATATTGCCAATCGGTGCTGGCGGCGTAGTTGTGTAATAAACGGCTCCATTGGTGGCCACAATCGATTGCAGAGGATTTGGCTGTGGGAATTGAAGCGATAAATAAATCTGTACCAATCGATAAACGATAGTCGATCGATAACTCACCTGCTTCTTAATAGCCGGCGCGATGTTCAGCTTGCGATCGCGCAGCACAACACATTCACCCTGCGAGTGAAGGAGGAGGAGAAGAGAGAGAGAGAGAGAGAGAGAGAGAGACAGAGGCAGAGACAGAGACAGAGACAGAGAGAAGAAGTGTAAATCATATTATTGTAAGGCAATTATATCAAGGATAATACATAATAAGAACTTTGTGTGTGTGGCATTATCAACAGACAAGCCAAACGATAAATTCAAATTGGAAATATCAAATTCAAAATCGAACGCAGCAGCATTAAAAGAAAGTTCTCAAAAAGTTAATAAAAAAAAAAATAAAATCAAATTATTTATATATTTATATAAATTTTTATATATATATATATATATATGTATTAAAAAGGCGCAACGCTGTCTTTCAACTGAATAATTTTTAATTATTCTTTTTTTTTTTGTTTTTGTGATGGCAACGGCACAGCCCAAAAGTTGGCCAAGAAGATTGAAGAAAAACACGTGCCAAGCCAAAATACCATTACCAAAGTACGTATACGTATTATATAGATGTGTGTGTGTGTGTGTGTGTGTGAGTGTGTGTGAAATGTATAGATATATATCTGTGTACATGTTGTGTACTGGGAATTATTATAAAGTGTGTGTAAGTATACATATCTATGTGTATGTGTGTATGTGTGTATGTGTGCATGTGTGTGTGTGTGTGTGTGTGTATGTGTGCATGTGTGTGTGTGTGTGTGTATGTGTGCATGTGTGTGTGTGTGTGCTTTATTACAGAATGTCATGTACTGCAACTCGAATTGGATTTTTGTTGAAATGAACAAATGTTTTTTTTTGGCTTTGGTTTATCTTTTGTTATTGCATTTTTTATATTCATCTGCGCGGCACACAAAATCAACAACAACAAAACTCATAATAAAAACGTACAGGAAAAAAATATAACTGTATATTAAAATTAAGAACCACACATATAAAAAAATGTAAAAACTTAACTCGAATGATTATTATAAATGAACTCATGAAAAGCGATTTAAACAAAGGAAATAAAATGGAAAATAAACAAGCTTTCGTTTCGTTCTGCCAGAGACACTCAATTTTCACATTTTCGCATTTTCGCATTTTCACATTTTCACATTTTCTCATTCTCACATTTTCACATTTTCGCATTTTCGCATTTTCGCATTTTTACATTTCTATTAAACAAACACCCGTAACACAATCCAATTCAATGAACAACTAAATAAATATATTTATAATTTATATATATGTATATGTACAGGATATACATATACACATATATATTCAGGATCAATTAGAAAAACACCAACACCAAACTCTTCAAATTAAAACCAAAAATTATTTTTTATTAATTGTCAGTTTGTAATTTGTAATTTGTAAGCTTGTAATTTGTTATTTGTTATTTGTAATTTGTATGTTGTAAATGTACAGTCCCAACAAAAGCTGAATGTGTGTACGCAACTGTCAAAACTAGCCTCGAGATTCGCTTCGTAGATTTAAATAGTTATTTTAAGCTTTAAAAAACAAAAGTGAATGATGTCCTTCTGGAAATCTAGCCGCTTCTTCGAATAGTCAATGGTCAGGATCACTTCACTTACTAGTCACTAGTCACTTCAAAACTACCGCCGACATAGACGCCCATTTTGTTGGGTACCACGCCTTATGATGGTTTTAGGTAGTTCATTGAAAGCTAAAGTGAATGATTTCGTCTTTTCAGAAATCTAGCCACTCCTTCAAATAGCCAACGGTCAGGATCACCCGATAAATCATTTAATCGATAGTCACTTCAAAACTATCGCTGACATAGACGCCCATTTCGTTGGGTACTTCAGCTTACGATGGTTTCAGTTGGTTCTCATCTCTACTTATCAATGCTATCGATAGTTCCTGCCACGACAAAACTGCCACTACTATCGATATTAACTTTAAGGGTTATGCCCTGCAAGGATGACCTCTCCTGCATTTCTATTGATGTTAACATAAAGCTACAGTCTCTATAATATATCACGGATTGCCATCCGATAATCCAACTATCGACTAGAACAACAGTTTATCCATTTCGCCAGAGCTATCGATACTATTGATACTATATCCCAGCAACTGTGACCTACAGAGATGTCCTCTTTTCCTTGCGATTGTGACCTACAGGGATGTCCTCATCTCTACTTTAATGATCAGAGCTTTATATTAGCGACCCTTGATATATACATATATATACATCGCTACAATCCATACCATATCTCCGACTATCGGCTGCTCTGTCACAACAAAACTATTGCTACTTCCAATCCTTTTCCTTATTTAATTTACTTCATGTCGCCCAGTCAAACAGTCAGATTTATACTAATGAGAAGCGTGAGCTATATTATAATCCTTGTGATTTCTACTTAGGGGACTGTCATCTCTAACATTCCCAACGAAGGATATACGTCTGGCATCCTTGGGCACGTTGTCTAGTTTATCTTTAATTGGCAATTAGACGGTGATAGCGGCAGCGATTTGCACTTGATGTGCATGAAAGGGCAACTTCCCCCAACCCCAACCCACCGTCAAGACGGTTACAAAAGAGGACGGGCGTGGCGGGGGGAAACGGACGTCATGTCCTAAGCAAATGTTTGCGGACAGTTCCCGTGGCTGCTGCTGACGCTTATAATGACGCTGCCTGCTACCCGCTGCCCGCTGGCCGCCAACCGCCAACCGCCACCCGCCACCCGCTCCATATCTCCGCCTTTTTTGATGTCGACCACTGCCTCTGACGGCTCGGCTACAGCTGCTGCTTCCTTAAAGTTCTTCCTTCAACTGTAGGCATGTCCTTTTCATTTTTCCTTTCCATATATATTTTTATTTTTTTCCGCTTTCTGCGAGTGTTCTGACGTATCCTTTGACCGCCGCAGGGCAAACAGTCTTTTCATTTGCCCCACTCAAAGAATAAAAGACGTCCAACGACACGAAGGATAAGCATCCATAACAAAGGACGACCCACAGCGGTGTAAAAAAAAAAAAAAAAAAAAAAAAAAAGAGAAAAAAAAAAGTTGAAGAAACGTATGCAAGGACCACCGACCGACCCACTTCTGTCTTGGGTGAATTTAATTAAGAACCCTCTATACACTGGCGGCTCTCCTCCATGCTGGGGCCTCTGTTTCGCACAGTGCACACACAAAAAAGGACAACAAGAGGCGGTGCTTTGGTCCAGTGCCTTAAACATTTATAAAGGGAGCTTCACCACTCGCAGCCCACAGACCCCAGACCCCAGGCCCCAGCCCACAGCCCACAACCCACCAGCCCACAACCCACCAGCCCACAACTGACCATCATCTGTTTCGCTTTC
Source organism: Zaprionus lineosus (assembly GCA_035044505.1). NCBI lineage: Eukaryota > Metazoa > Arthropoda > Insecta > Diptera > Drosophilidae > Zaprionus > Zaprionus lineosus. Next base: position 5,623,167 of record JAWNNX010000694.1, on the reverse strand, counting down.
AACCCGCTCAGTCCCAACCCGTTGGTGGTACCAATACAAAACCCACTTCTCCCATTGCAAGCCTCCACTTGCCTTTCATTCTCAACCCCTCAAGCCTCACCCCGCCCATTGCCCATTGCCCATCACCCATCACCCATTATCCTTTTGGCCAGTCACTGGCATTTGAAATGCGCATTAATAAACGCATTCAAACCAAGTCAAAAGGTAACATTTCAATTTTGATATCGAGAGAGCGCTTTGAAGTGGTGAATGGAAGGGGTCGGGTGACGGGCAATGGGCGAAGGGCAGCGTAGGACGGGGGATGGGGAAGAAGAGACGAAGACCAAGACCAAGTAAGTGGGTTCAGTCAGCTCAGTGGTCGTGTTTATCTGCTGTGTGTTCTATACTGTAACTGTATATCTATGTGTGGTGTGTGTGTGGTGTGTGTGTGTAGTGTGTGTGTGTGTGTGTGGTGTGTGAAGTGTGTGTTCTGTTGGCTTAGTAATTATGTATACTAATGTGTGGATTTAGTTAACATATACAGAAAAGTAAGTACACGTCGGGAGCGGATGTGTCTGTGTGTTTGTAGGTACATGTCTGTCTGTCTATCTGTGTGTGTGTGTGTGTGTGCGTGTATAAGAGAGACAGGGAGTGTGAAAGAGAGCGCTTTAATTAACTACAATTTAATGGAGGAGGTGGCCGAGGCGGTGTTCGTGCTGAAGTTGGTCTGCGGTGGAGGTGGAGGTGTAGCTGGGTGCTGTCTGGCAGGTGAAGAGTGGCGAGTGGCGAGTGGCGCGTTGCGAGTGGTGAGTAGCAGGTGGTGGGTTTCGGGTTGCGGGGGGGTTGTAGCAAAGGTAACTATGCTATGTCTGTAAGGCTGGACTCTCTTTGGCTGTTCTAGCTTAAACTTAAATGAAACTTTTGGTAACCGAAATTTAATTAGTGCAAAATGTTCAGCTGTATTGGTATGTGTATGTGTGTACACATGTGGTGTATATATATATGTGTATGAGTGTGTGTATGGGTGTGAGCTGTATTCAGTTGTGTGCGCATTAAAATCTCGTTAAACGTTGCCACGGCTGGCAGGCTCCATTGTGTACAGAGTTCTTATTGTTGCTACTCTTGCTCGGCCTGCGGGTTGTTGTCGGGAGCGGGACACGTTTATAGGGACAAAAGGACACGCTGGCATCTACACCTACAACCACGATGTGTGCGTGTGTGTGTGTGCATCACAGAAATGTGCAAAACGCCAGCGGCGCAATAACAATGCACATTTAATGACAAGTGGAAAACTTTTTCACTTAATGTATGTCACACAATGGGAAAAGAGAGGAAGAGAGAGAAGGAGAGAGCGATGGAGAGATAGAGAGAGAGAGAGAGAGAAGGAGAGTGAAAGAGAAAAGTGGAAGAGAGAGTGTGTGTCTGTGGGACCCAAGGCAAGCTGTCCCCAGAGGGGAGCCCATGACGGGGGTCACTCTCCGTTCAAGGCAGCGGGAAAGTGAAAAAGTGGGAGAGGGGTTGGGGGGTGGGGGATGCAGGCGAACAGAGGCCACCAGCTGCCAGCAGTTATGCAATCTCTAATCAAAATGCGACAATGAGACAAGTTAATTTCTAATAAGGCTCACATCAAGCGTAAACCCCAAGCCCAGATCTTGACTTTATTTAGGCAAGAGAATCGACACGGAACCCGTTCTGCCTAGACATGGATGGATTGGGGGTCGCGTGGGTTTATCGATAAATTACTGCATTCCCTAATTGAGATGAGCGATAATTGTGTGTTTGCATTGTTGCCACATTTCACGAGCACACAAAACAAATAGAAAATAGAAAATGGAAAATGGAAAATGGAAAATTGAAAATGGAAAATTAAATTAACTTCAAATTCATCAGAAGAAAAGGAAAATTGAAAAATTCGAAAAATAATCGATACTCAATTCTGTTCCAGTCCAGCTGTCCCTGTCACTGCCACAGGACAAAGCTCCGTTACACAAGTTAAGAAATAATATGATATTTGAATTTAATTAAAACGAAATCCATATAAAAATAATTATTCAAATAGCAACTGAAATGCAATGCATTAAAGGTTCTATACAAGATCTATGAGGTCTACTCTACACACATACACATACATACATATATACATATATACATATATATACACATATATATATATATATATCGAGAGTCGAGCTGTGGCAAATGGCTAATTGCTAAATTGTTAAAACTTGCGCATAAATCGAAAAAGGAATACAATTAAAAAAAAAAGAAAGAAAATAACGGTGCAAGGAACTCAATTTCAATTTTCACTTTGCTTGGGTTTTGTTAACTGTAACTGTAACTGTAACTGTAACTGTAACTGTAACTCGTAATTTGTAACTCGTAACTGGTAATTCGTAACTGTAACTCGTAATTTGTAACTGTAACTCGTAATTTGTAACTGTAACTTGTAACTGGTAACTTGTAACTTGTAACTGTAACGATAAACGCTTATTGATAACGTGTGTGTTTATCGGACACAACTGTACGTATAGAACACAAGAAATGAACAAAGGGACAGCCGTCGCTAACGAGCTATCAAATGCATTACAAGGACTTGCAATTTATCGATCTATAACTATGTTAAGATATATTCAACGAGTGTGTGTGTGTAAGTGTGTGTGGTATGTGTGTGTAAGTGTGTGTGGTATTTGTGTGTGTGTGTATGATAAGTATGTAATATAATGTAATGTAATGTAACGTAACGTAACGCAACGGAAACTTAACTCGGAAACGTAACTCAACAAAAACGCAATTAGAAGAATACAGAAATACATAAGAATTACAAGTGCCGTTCGTACCGTCGATACATCGATAAATCACATCATCGTGCGATATATATTGCGAGCGATAGACGCACGACATATATACGATAGTTGTCATATACATACATATATACGCGTATACATATGAATGCATCTGTATATATATATGTGTGTGTGTGTGTGCGTGTGTGTATATATGCATATACACACACACACACACACACACACACACACGCATATGCACGTGTATATTCAGAGGCACGCTCATGGTGCAGCAGTGGGTGTGGACGGCGTCGCTGAGTGTAGTAGTAGTAGTAGTTTAGATACACATACACATACACACACACCTGGGGACTGCACTGCTGCTTTAACTGCTAGTTATCGTTGTGTGTGCGCGTGTGTCTGTGGGTCAGGTAATGCCCTAAAAGATCGGAGGCACATTAAAGCGTTTCATTCTCTTCCAGCTGCTGCTGTATGCGAATTGTGTTTGTATATGTATGTGTGTGTGTGTGTGAGTGTAAATGTGTGTTGTGTGTGTATCTGCATGTAACTGCATTTGTATATTTGTGTCTGTGTGTGTGTGTGTGTGTGTGTGTGTGTGTGGTGTTTCAATGTATTTGTTTGTATGCATCTCCCGCACAAAAAGCATCAGAAATGATAATCGATAATCGATAAATTAACACAGGCGACATTAGCAACAGACTCTGAACGTGAATACTTACATCTGCCTGCAGTCTTTGAGCCTCCTGCTCAGTCTCGAAAGTGACAAATCCATAGCCCTTGCTTACGCCAGCGCGATCCACGATGATCTTTGTACTCTTAACACTTCCATAGGCACTGAAGACGCGCGTTAGATCCGCTTCGGTGGTGTCTCCACTGAAAACGGTGAGGGGAAAGGGGGGAAGAAGAGAAGGAGGATTCAGTTAAAATTTTCAATTGATCGATTTATATATATATATTTACCTGATGCCGCCCACAAAGATGCGGTTGGGTATCAGTGTTCCATATTTTGGGGCTGCCACTGGCGCTTCCAGTGCACCAGCAGGCGCTGTGGCAGGAGCTGGAATACCTGCGATCTTGTGCATCTCAGCTGGTGCCGTTTCCAGGCGAAAATTGGCTCCGAAGGGCAGAATCTTGAAGCTGTTTCTCTATAGTTCTGGGCAACGTCAAATTATCTCTCTGCACTCCTTCTTCTTCTGCTTCTTCTTCTTTTTTTTCTTCTTCTTCTCTTTCGCCTCTCAGTATCCCCCTTTCTCTTTCAGTTGCTATCAATCTCTTTACCGCTGCTTTGTATCTGTATCGCTTGTATCGCTCTCAGTGCCGTATGGAACACACCAAGCGATTGACCAGATTTAAGTTTTGATTTTATTTTTTTATTATTTTTTTTTTTTTGGTTTTTTTGTTTTTTCTTTTGATGGAACAGCTAAAACAGTCAACGGACTTGAATCCTCTCGTGAGTTTTCAGTTTTCAAACTTTTTGTTTCCGAAAAGATTTGAATTAATTTTTGAAATCTGAAATGAAGAAAGAAAACAACATTTTTATTAAGTGAGTGACTAAGTGAGCGAGTGAGAGAGTGAGAGAGTGAGTGAGTGAGTGAGAGAGAGAGCAGAAAGGCGAGAGAAAGATCTGCTCGCCGGCGACGTCGTCGACGTCTGTCTGAAAAATTGCCCCCTACATTTCGAAATGCATCTATTTTTGGCCCGCAGGCCCGACATATGTCACCCGGAGAGGCGGGGGGAACAGGGTAAAGCGACGCTGAGGTAGCTCTGGCTAGCGACATGTGTGCACCATAAATTCCACCTTCGGAGGCAAATAGCGCACAGAGTTTAAAATTAACAACAGCAGCACCGACAACGACAACGACGTTGGCAGCAGCAGAGGTGCTGGCAGAGGCGGAGACAGAGGCAGAGGCAGAGGCGAAGGCATAGACAGAGACAGAGACAAAGGCAGAGGCGGAGGTAGGACAACAGCGGCTGTGGCAGATACAACACAAAGTTGACTGTCAACAACAGCGGCGGTAGAAACAATGAAATGGTTACAATAATATATCTAACACACACACACACACACACACACACACACACACACACGCACACACACACACACGCACACCACAAACAACAGCTCGCGGCGGCATTCAATTAGAGACGAATTATCATGTCCAAGGATATTTGAACTATCAAATTGAAATAAGGAAAAATACATGTCAGGGAGGAACTGCATTTGCGTGTTCTGCCAACCTCTATAATGTACCTCCCCCTACCCTACCCTACCCACCACTCCACACAATAACCAAACGACCAACCAACCACCCACCCACCTCCTAATGGCGCCTCACGCTTATCGCCCGACCGCTCATTTATCTAGGCGCTTGATAGACTCTTGTCACCTAATTATATTTTCATTAACAATGTTTTTGGGAGTCCAACTCGAAATCGGAATCGGAATCGGAATCGCTCTTTATCGACTTCAATTCTTGTCCAAATAATTTCTAGTTAAGTAGGTCTCTGTGTGTGTGTGTGTGTGTGTGTGCGTAGGTGTGAACACACGTGATTATTGCTCGCCATTTCGCCTAGATATTCGTTCTCTGATCGCCTTGGCTGCCAAATCTTTCAGTTAATAAATCAAATATGAATAACACCAAGGAAAAGCCTTTGACCGACTAAAAAATACCGTGGAAAATGATCCGCATAAGGAGAAAGCAAGAGATCGAATTTTCCTATTCAAATCTCTTGCTTCAAGTTACTCCTATCCCCCCTCTTCCCTCTTCTTCTTGCATATATTTCCTTGCTCTTTCTTCCTTCTTCAGTTATCAATCTCCTTTACAGATATATCCCTTCCCCACCCCCTCCTCCTCCTCCTTTCCATCCCACCCAATGAGGTGACATATTCACCACCCGCTACAGGGTATACACGAGGCGCGAAGAAGTGAGGCTATAAATAAATATGAACATGTTCTTAAAGCATAGAATACTAGGACATGCACATCTTTCTCTCATTAAAACGCGTCACATTTTCCAAAGCGTTTTCCTCACCAAAAGTAAAATGAAAAACTATATTTTTAGAAAAATGGAAAAAAAAAATAAAAAAATAATTTCGTTTTTTTTTTCTTCTTCTTCTTTGGATGACGTTAAAAACAGCTCAACCAATTCTGTCACACACACACACACACACACACACACTCACACACACACACGCACACACATAGACACACAGGCTCACACATATGCACACACTTACACATAGAGCATGTTTGTTGGTTTTTCATTTGATAGAAAAAGAAAAACAATCACAAGAGGAAAAACTACGCCAACTAAAAGCTTTACCAAAAAGATTTTTCTAGCGGATGTTTCCCCCGACTCATGGCCTAAGTGCCCCTGACATAAATCATGCAAGGAGAGGGTGTAGGGGAGGACGAGAACGAGGAATGGGACTGGGACTGGGAGTGGGAGTGGAAGGAAGGATGGATGGAAAAGCTAGAAATAATTTGCACGATTTGCTTCAAGAATTTCGTTTGACTTTTCAATTATTTATATAAAAAATAACGGTTTAAAGTACTCCCCCAGTTGGGGCTGTGCCTGTGCCTGTGCCTTTGCCTGGACAGCATCATAAAGATCCTAGCCAGCCTCCCATTGCTATCGTAGAGAATCGGCCAAACTTTATGACCCAACAAACTGCATTATTAATTTACTCATCAAAGGCGTGGGGCCGGCCCTGAAATTGGCAAAGTCAAGTGAGGGTACCTCATAAAAGGGAGCCAGGAAGGGCGGCTAGAGGAGGAATAGGCGAAACGGAACGGAACGGGAACGCACGCTGACATCGACGGTGACAGCAGCGGTGGCGGTCACAATGCTGTATGACGACGAAATTGACAGTGAGTGACAGAGCGAAAGGGAAGGAAAAAGAGTCGTAAAGGGAGAAAGAGTGGAAAAATGTGTGAGAGAGAAAGAGAGGGGGAGAGAGAGAGCGACTGCGCCGCTGGCAGAGGTCAAGCGGAAAATCACAGTAACACGACAACGTCAACGGTATCAGTGGAATTTAATCATCAGCAACGGGCAAATGCGGCCAGCCACTCCGCCCCTCTTGCACCACCAACCACTCCCCCGCCTCTCAGCTGCCAACCCCCCTGCCCCCCTGCATCTAGCCACACGCCAACTTATCCCATTGAATCCCATGTCAATGCAATGCCATGCGAGTAATACCCTTCCCCCGCCCCTACCCCTAGGCCATCATTTCATCACTCCACACACGCTATCTCACTCTCTCGCTGTCTCTCTCTCTCTCTCTGTCTTTCTCCTGCTCTCCTTCTCATCGCTGGGCGGACCACACAGAGCGACCACTCGACAATATTGCAAAATTCCACGTGCGAAAATTGCACGCGTAATGCCAATGAAAACGAACCATCAAAGAATTTAATAACACATTTCCCATTCGTGTGAGTGTGTGTCATTATAAGTGTGTGTGCATGTGTGTGTGTGTAGTACATTGACTAGGGAGTATACACTACACATATAAAAGAGTTTAATTAGATTCTGGCTACATTTTGAAGTGAGTTTCATATTAATCGAAGAACTGGCAGAGTACCTCAACAATCGATAATTAATCGATAGGCATGTTTTTAAATTTTATTTATCGATATTTTATTTTAGTTTAATTTAAAGGAGAAGATTAGATTCTGGCTACATTTTGATGTGAGTTTCATATTAATCGAAGAACTGGCAGAGTACCTCAACAATCGATAATTAATCGATAGGCATGTTCTTAAGTTTTATTTATCGATATTTTATTTTAGTTTAATTTAAAGGAGAAGATTAGATTCTGGCTACATTTTGATGTGAGTTTCATATTAATCGAAGAACTGGCAGAGTACCTCAACAATCGATAGGCCTGTTTTTAAGTTTTATTTATCGATATTTTATTTTAGTTTAATATAAAGGAGAAGGGTATTTGATCTGCGGTATAAGCCAACACTCCAAAAGAGCGCGAATCATAATTCTCAATTATTTTCCCATTTCCATCATTAAAATCGATGCGAAATCCGAGCTTTAATTAAATCAACTGCGATGATAATCATCCATTTTACTCGAATTTCTGAATTCTGATCTGCCGTTACGTTTATTAAAAGAGCGTATATACAATATATAAATATGCACTATATACACCCGCACACTCGCACACCCGCACACCCACCTACAGCCACCCACAGCCACCCTCAGAGTGGACCAAACATTTGTGGCCTTCAATCGATGAATCTGATTGGTCAGAGGATATAAACAGGACTCGCAATCAAAAAGGATGCAACAATTTTGAATGCTGCTCCTTCGAACGAGAGATTTTCAAATATTTCCGACTAAAGCAGGGCAAATTTTCATTTCTATTTTCATTTCAGCTTCCATTTCTTTTCTTTCTCGCCTTTTACTACGATTTTATTTTTTTTTTCTACTTTTTTCTGTTCTTTCTTCATTTTTTTTTTTTGGCACAATTCAAGCGTAACTTGGGCAATTAGGGCAATGCAATTAGTAAGCATCAAGTTTCTGACCCCCATCCCCCATCCCCCTCTCCAACAGCCATTCACCAAAAAGAATGAAGCAAAAGGGAGGAAGAGAGAGAAAGTAATGGGCAGACAGTGCACTCAGCGAGAAAGTGAGAGGAGGTGAGAGGCGATGAATGGAGGTGGAGACAGGGGAGGAGGCGGAGGCGGAGCTGGAGGTGAGTGGAGTGGAGTTAAAGCGTGTGCAACATTTGACCTATAAAAATGGCAAAATGTGTGCGCTTCAAGTGGCACGGATAGCAAAAACAGAGGAAGAAGAAGAGGCGCAGGCAGCAGCAGAGGCAGAGACAGAGGCAGAGGCAGTGGCAGCGGCAGTGGCAAACAGAGAAGCCGCCACAGGATGAGTGCACCTCAATCTCTGTACTACGTATCTGGGCCTCCCCCAAGGGGTAATCTAAACTGCCCACATGAGACACACATCCGCGCACAACCGCGCACATTCGCACACATCCGCACTCAAACACACACTCAAACACACACACACACACACGCAGCCAGAAAGTTGTAGATAAAAATAGTGAAATGCTCAGTGGCACTCACCTGGGCGCCGACGGCGTGTCCTTGCCAAAATTAAAAACAACTAGCACTGAGTGAGAAAGGATGACAAAGGGGCAGGGGGAGATAAAAAGAGGACAAGCCAAGGCAAACGATAGTCGAAAGGCTAATAAAAGCAACCATTATGCTGGCGCAGAAGGCAAAAGGACAGGTGAGGTAAGGGTGAAAAGGGGAAAAAAGGAAAGGAGGCAAAAGGAAGGGAAAGGAAGCAACGCCTCGATTTACACACAACAGGAAGAAAATGGACCACACAGGAAGCCAGGCAAGAGAAGGTGGACGGAGGCAGCAGCAGCCGATGGCCAAAGGAGGCAGCAGCAGCCGATGGCCCAAGGATGCACCAGGAGGAGCTGGCGACGGGCTGATAAGCGTATGTAAGTCACATAACGACAATTAGCCAAAAGCTCAAGATCAACTCTTTTGGCAGAGGAGCAAAATCCCAAATCCAAAATCCAAAATCCAAACGGCAAACACGACTCAGAGAAAATCCAAGCGTTGTGCGTGCTGCCGCATAACTTAGCCAAAATGTTCATAGGTCATAAATGGGATGGGTGAGGGATGGGGAGGGGATCAGTGGAGAACGGTGGCAAATGTGGGTCGCGCACGCGTCAGAGGGAACGGAAAGGAAGTGTAGCTGAAGCAGTGTACTCAGTCAAAGGTCAATTGAAGTTGCGGCCAAGCAGACAGCAACGACAGCAGCCAAGTCAAGTGTAATATGAGAAAGCGCAAAAATGGCACACACACACACACAAATATATATAAGTATATGTATACACATATACACATATATCTATAATCACACACACACACACATAGAGGCCGCGCTCACATCCATTGCCACAGATGCTGACTGACAGCGGGCCGGAAGTGGCTGCCATTTCACCTAACACCACCCACGCCCCAAAAAAAAAAAAAAGGCGAAGCAACAAAAAGGTCCAAGTTGGAAATGTTGATTTAAGGATTGCTAGGCGGTAGCCTATCCTGTAGCAAGCAGTGCCGCACAAGCAGTAGCCAAAGGCGAAGCAGTGCAGGACATGCAAAATGCCCGCTTCAGTTGATTGCTTGCAGGGTATAAATGGAAAAAAAAAAGGGCCAGAAACATGTTACACAATCCTTGTGTATGGATGCCGTGCAGCGGGCAGCGGGCACGGGCAAGGAAGCGGATGAGGACGAGGACGAGGACGAGGACATTTCTGCTGCCACTGCTGCTGCTGCTGCTGCTGCTTTGGGTGTCAGTCAAGTGAAAGGAAATTGTAGCTAACATATACACACACTCAACCGCAGCACACAGACCCACACCCACACCCACACATATAAGGATGAGGCGGCACGAGGATGGCTGTGGCAGACATACCAACAGACAAACATCATCATGATGAGCCGCTTGATGAGTACGAGACGCTGACGATGCCGCAGAGCAGAAGCGAGCAAAATTGATGGCCTGCCAGCATATCAAAGCCTCGATTCACCCCCACGCATACCCAGCATTATGTGTGTGTGTGGCACACAAAAATCCATAATCCTGTGAGGACGCAGCAGCAGCAAAGGGGGAAAAGCGACAAACTACAAAGCGCGAGCCAGAAAATAAAACATAAAAAAGTTGCCACTGAGTGTTTGTCTTTACGTGTGTGTATGTATTGGTATGTGTCATGTTAATATTGAAGAATGTGTGTGTGTGTGAGTGTATACTACAAATGTGGGAGGCGGGGAGCATGTGTGTGTGTGTGGGAAAAGCCAAAGCAAAGTTGTATGAAACAATGAAACTTTTCTGCAGCAGCGTTAAATTATTTGATGTGTGTGTAACCCTCGCAAACAAGCTCAAACACACACACACACATATGCTATGGGGGTTACGGTGTTGTCCAACAGTTTTGTATTTGTATTGGTTTTCAGCAGCTTTAGGTTCAATATTTACACAGCGCATCTCTCAACTTTAAGAAGGCTTACAATTTTTGGCCAAAAACTCGGTTTCAATCAATTTCCCTGCAATAGGAAAATTCTATAGATATTTGTCACGCCCCCCCCACAGCCCCGCCTGCTGTATATATTCCCTAGCATTCGAACAACACATATATTCTATATATGTATGCATGTATGCATGTGTGTGTGTGTGTGTGTCGTCTGTGTGTGGTTAAAAAGTTAGCCAAGCATTTTGCAGATGATTTATTGCCAGAGCAGCCACAGAGATGGGGGAAGGACAACGATGGATGTGGCTCCTGCGACAGGATAAGAGCAACACTGACACATGCAAAGAAGGATTTAAGTGGCATTTGATATACCCAGGGACAAGATAATATATATATATATATCTACTAAATGCCGCGCCAAATTAAGTCATTAAAAAGCGATTGCGATTTAGTTTCTCCTTAGGGGGATGAGCGTCAACGCTGCGTATGCGTAATATGATTCAAGGTGCGTCTTTAAAGCGTCAAAATATGCAAATTTAAGGGCAAACAGGGGGCGACTAGGAGGGGGGCTAGGGGCGGGGTAGGGGCGGGGTAGGTGCGGCCATTTGGGTACCATAAAAAGCGGTACAGCAACGTGCAAAAAAAAAAAAAAAAGTACAAAAAATAAAAATAAAACCGAAAGGAAAAAGGAAAAACGAAATGCAATCACGAAGAAAGCAACGCAAAAGGCAACAAGGCAAACGTAAAGTGTAAAGAAATGGCCTAAAAGTGTGACTTGTTTGCGAATGCGAGTCAAGCAAGAAGGGAGGGGGAGGGCAAGGGAAAAGAAGAAAAAGGAAGGAGAAGGGAGGGAGGGTTGTATAGAAGGGGTGGCAAAAATAGAGGATTGTTGGGGTAGCTGAATGGGAGGAGACTGCCAACTATTTTCTGTAGACGCAGCTGCCTCTCCTTTGTGCTTGGCCTGCGTCGTTGTTCCTTGGGCCAAGCATAAAATTAAAATGCAAAAAGCGAAAAGCGAAAAAAAAAAACAGCAAACAAAAAGTAAGAAAGGAAAATAACAGACAATGTAACGAGCGGGAGGAACTGGCAGTTACAGAGGCGGGGCCAGAGCCAGTGCCAGAGACGGAGATGGAGGAGCACCAGCACATAGACAAGATATGTGGGTAGCTGGTTGGATGGTTGGGTGGTTGGGTGGTTCGGTGGGTGGATGTTCGGGCAGGGTTGCGTTTTTGTTAAAGTGAAAAAAGCGCAGCTGAGAGGACGTCATCAAAAGTGTCTCTAGTTGCCCCGCCCCCTTGTCGACAGGCTCCTCATGGGCACACCATTGCCTATGCTGTCCCAGCTGCTGTTTCCTCCGATGCTACTGCTGCTGCTACTGCTGCCTTCTCGCTGCTCCGTGCCTGCACTTCAATCAAGCAGCGCAGTTGGCAGCGCTGCCACCGCCTCCTGGCCGCATCCACCACCCGCATTTGCATCTCCTTCAATGTATAGACACGTACGCAGCCAACCCCCCACCCACCCCCTCTATTTACTACCATCAGCAGCTACCCGCTTGAAATTCATCTCTACACACATACTGACACACACACACACACACACACGTACTTAACACTTCGACAAGCGCGCGGCTAAAATTTTCGCTTTTGTTTCAGCTGCAACAACAAAAATTGGCATCGTTTTTTGGCTCGTTACAAATTTGCGCCTCAACTTATTTGTCTGTCTATCTGTCTATCTGTGTACCTGTGTGTGTGTGTGTGTGTGTGAGGCCGCTTGTGGCCCACTTGAATGGGTTGTGGGAAAATTTTAAAGCCCGAAATCTAATTACGACGTGCGACAAGAAAATTCGTTTTAGTTAAGGTAAAAAATGTATCTGTATCTGCATCTGTATATGTATCTACAAAGTAATGCAAATGAATTGCAACCACTAAATGCAGCTCAAATACTTTACACACACACACACACAGCACACACAGCACACACAGGCACACACAGGCACACACAGCACACATACAAGTAGCTACGCAGAAGCTTTGCCGTGTGGGTGGAACTTGACAAAAAAGTTTCAAGTCATAAAACACAGAAACATATGAAAATATATGCATGCATGTGTGTGTGCGTGTGTGTGTGTGTGTATGCAAAACATGACGACTTTAACAAAGTATTTCAAACTCAAAATGATTCACTAAAAGATACCCAGTAATCAGATTTGATCAACCGAAAGAGACTCATCCCGACTTTTCATCGAGTTGACTTATATATCTCCCCCCATATATATATGGATATATGTGTATATATATATACTGATATTTTTATCAGATATCATAGATTAAGCTGTTGACCCAAGCCACCCCGCCCCTCGTCATCACTGGGTATTCCCTCCCATTGAAATACTTTGCCGACAAGCTAAATAAACAAAATATGAAAATATGAAAATATGAAAATATGAAAAAAAAAATATATTGAAAGGAAAATAAATTCATTTCGCGCAAATTTAGTAATTTTTTTCACGGAATTTTATTGAATTTCATAGCAGACGATCGTAAGTGCGGATCGGAAGATCAATGGTTGTCATTACCCCCCAGCCGGTCAATATCGGGCAAATATATGGCCAAATGGAACGGATCGGATAATAAACCCATTTTATGGAGCACTTCTATTAGAGAAAATAATTTCAACTGCCAGAGTTTGATAAATAAATATATATAGAATATAATATATATATATCTTTATATATATATATATATATATATATATCTGTATATATATCAGCTATATATATTTACGACCATAAATCGCAGATCTTTATCAAGTTTCGTAAGGTCAACGTCGAAGTTCAGTGCTGCCCACACAGGAGCACATTTCATGCACATCTGTTTACACTGTGCAACATAAATAATTCTAATTTTGATTTTGCTTTTCTACACTCTATCTCTCCACCCGCCCCTCCTCCGCCTCAGCTCTCCTTGCCCCCTTGCTCATCCTCCTGCGGTGTGTATCAACTTTTGCTAATTGTAATGAAGAAAACTTTTGAAGTCGCGTTGAAAACTTTGTCAGGTGGCGGCTGCTACAGAACCTACATATGCACACACACACACACACACACGTGCGCGCACATGCATGAGTGCGTATGTATGTATCTATGTATCCGTTGTTGGTGGGCAGCGCGACTCGAAACCGTGAAAATATGCAGATAACTAATATTAACTTTTTGTTTGAATGCATGAATGAATCGTGCCTGTGCTTGTGTGTGAGTGTGTAAGTGTGTGTGTGTGTGTGTGTGTGTGTGTGCGGTGTGTAGTAAACAAAAAATACTGAATGAATTGAATAGAGATTGTTAACTTGGAGGCCTGGGAGTGGAGGCCCAGTCGATTCACAGCAATAATTGCCCATGTATCTCATCCATCGGATACAATAAAGACCCGCAGAGCCCAGAGCCCAGAGCCCAGAGACCAGGGAGCAGAGACCAGAGACCAGAGCCCGGAGACCAGAGACCAGGGAGCAGAGACCAGAGACCAGAGCCCAGAGACCAGGGAGCAGAATGTCGCGCAGTGCGTGCAACGGTGCACGTTGACCGACTAAGCCCCTTCTCCCCTGACCCCCACACCCACCGCACGCCCTCTAAACGAACATTGCCTCTGTATACGAACTGTGGCTTGGTTCTATTTATGGCCAAAATCGAGCGCTTTGAAAGCCACACACACGCACAGGAAAATGGAGATTAGGTTGTTCCCCAGGTGGGAGTCAGTTGCGGTCCAAATGATCGGGCCTTTGCCCTGCACGCTACACTGCAAACACAAAGTCGGGTCAGTTGGATAGTCGGACAGTCGGACAGCCGGACAGTCGGACAGTCGAACAGTCGGACGGCCGGATAGTTGGTCAGTTGATGACTTAGGGGAGTAGCGCGGGGGGTTGGAGGGCGACCAGCTGCTTGGCTCTCGCCGTCGCTCAATACCGCTGACCATTTTGCATGTGGGCGCAGCTGAAGTTCATTGGGCAAATTGGACACATGGTGGAAAAATGGAGAGGAAGAAGAAGTGGCCATAGCATGAGAGTGCGGGAGGAGGAGAGGTTGAGCAGAGGAGGAGAGGGTAGAGTAGCTGACGCTTTATTTTGTTTTGGTTCTTTTATTTTATTTTTTTTTTTTTTTCGTGATTTTTGGAGCGTTGCCAGCAAAGTCAAAGTTATGTCCCAACACGAATCCCAGCAAAAAGCTCTTTTCGGCATTTATTTGATTTTCTTTTCGTTTCGTTTTATTTTGGCTTTGCCTTTGCCTTGGGCACAGATTTTCTTCATTTTCCATATAGAAGTTTTATGCCATTTTGCGTAGCAGTTCAAATTTAGCCCCCAAAATACGAAAAATACGAAAAATACGAAAAATAAAAAAAAAACACCCAATGCGAAGCCAAAGGAAAGAGAAACCGTTTCGATAACAGCTCGAAGGCATTTTATTTTTATGACCAACAGCGACACTGGCAGAGGCAGTGGCAGAGGCAGAGGTAGGGGTAGGGGTAGGGAAAGAGTCAGGAGCAGAGACAGGGACAGGGACAGAGGCAGGAGCAGAGGCAGCGACAGCGACAGCGGCAGAGGCAGAGGCAGAGACACAGGCAGTGGCAGTGGAAGCGGATCCCAAGGCGTGCAGCAGTCACAGATCCCACTACCTTCTGCCACATTCCCTCTTCTTCACCATCCCCCATCCCCCACCCCTCTCTTCCTAACCCCCTTCGTGGCTATCTACTACTTAAAGGCAGCGAACAGCTGTCGCCAAATGCTGGCGACAAACTCTCAGCTAACGACAACGACTTATTTTTTGGCACCCAACGCAAAGACAAAAAGAATCGTTTTGGCTCAAAATTAAATGAAAACATATATGGTACATCCACACACACACACACACACACACACACACACACAGGCACGCATACTTAAGTACTTAAGCGTATGCTGAATGTCTCTGAGTGTATGTGTGTGTGTGTGTGTGTGTGTGTTATAAAGAAAATCTCTAAAGTAACACAGATTTTGCGCTTTGGCCTAGCGACAAGATGCAAAACCATCGCCAAGGAACATCGTGGAAATTGAAAAGCGTCGCATTTAATTTTAGATTTATATACAGGGTGCTCCACTTTCAGCCAAGCAGGTGGGCACATGCGCCGGCTGTAATGGGGTGCTGCTGTCTGTTTCCTGATTCCTGCACAAACGTTGCTGCTACTGCGTTCAAAAATTTTTGTTCACTTTTCAAATCCTTCAAATCCCCAAGTCGCCGCGGGAGTCCTTAAATTCTGCCTTTCGTTTTTTTTTTCCTTTTCTCAATTTTAAGATTCAAAATTTTATTTTTTGAATTGATAAAAAAATAATTAAATATTTTATTTTAATTGAAATTTCACAGGAGGGGGGGGGGGGGGGGGGGGTCGATCTCCATTTAAAATGAATTCAATTCGAGTGCTGCATTTCATTTGAATGTCCTGTCAATTGGCTTAAGGCGCAATGCTTCTGCTAGGTGAAAATTCTTGGGAAACTTGTTTGTAATTTTCATTTGGAGGAAAATCAATTTTCGAGACACTCGGAGAGACACCCCTTATCATCGGAAGATCTTTCGGTGCTGCTTGTGCAGTGCAGTCATCACTCGGTCCCTGGCGACACGTTTCCCCAGTGGCAGCAGACACGGGACCCAAACAAGAATTTTCCGATTTTCCGATTTTCTCGATGCGCTTCTCAACGCTTCTTAATGTTTCTGGGTTTTATAGAGACGGGCGATGAGGTGGGGAGGGGGGGTCGTCGCGTGGGTTATTTTGAATCGCTTGGCATTTCGGCGGAGTCCAAAGAGTAGAAGATGGGGGAGGAAGAGCGAAAGAGAGCGAGACAGACTGAGAGACAGATAGAGAAAGGTAGCAAAAGAGAGGGAGAGAGTAGGGGAGGGGGGGAGATAGGGGAAAGCCACACTTTATGCGACTTTTGATTTGGTCGAGAATCTCAAAAACGAAAATGCAACTAAAAATAAATATTTCTAGATCACATTTTTACCTTATTTTATTTAGTATTTTGTATTTTGTATTTGGTATTTGGTATTTTGATTTGTGTTTTCCTCTGTTTTTCTCTTTTTTGGGTTTTGGGTTTTGGGTTTTCGGTTTTCGGTTATCTTTTCCTTTGTTGCCACGGAAAACTTTCCACTCGCCGTTCAATCGCTCGACTTTAAAACTTCAAACTTGAGGCTCTTTTATAATAAGCCCTCTTTTCTGTTAGCCAAATATTTAATGGCAGCTTAAAAAAAAATTAGCACCTTTTTTTAAAATTTTCTATTTTTCGTTATTTTTTTTTTTTTTTTTTTTGGTTTCTTAGTTGTTGTACCGGAACGCGCTTTAGTATTTATTTTGAAGTTTGCATGAAAAAAAAATATAAAAAAAATCTTAATTTAACACATTCGGTGCGTGCGTGTGTGTATGCGGGTGTGCGTGTGTGCGGGTGTATATGTGCGGTATGGAGATGGCGACTGATATTGTGGAGTGGGCGGTGGTGGGGGAGTAATATTAATCTGGCTCGTTTATCAACTAATCAAAGGGCAGTCAAAATGCCAACTTGAAAAATAAACGAATATTTCTATGCGCCTCTCCGTGCGAGCAGCTCCAAGGAGCAGGAGCAGCAGGACCAAAAGAAAGTAAAAGATAGAGAGAGTGGGAAGGGAGGGAGAGAGAGCAAAAGAGAGAGAAAGAACAAGAGAAAGAGGGAGAAAGAGAGTGAGGAGAAAAGGAGAATGAGAGAGAAAGAGAGAAAGAGAGAGAGAGAGAGAGAGAGAGAAAAAGAGAACAAATCTGAGAGATGTGGCGGGACTGAAGAGAGGTTGAAAGCAGCGTAAGGGTATAACGGATACTGAGTTGTGTATGTGTGTGTATGTGTGTGTGTGTGTGTGCGTGTTTGTGTGTGCGCGCGCGTTTATAGTTGTTGTTTATGGGCATTACGTTACGTATACGCAACGTGTGCGAATGGCAAAACACAAGGGACGACGCCGAAGAGGACGTTGAAAGCGGACTAGGACGAGGACGAGGACGAGGACGAGGACGAGGACGAGGACGTGGACGAGAACGGGTCCGAAGGCAAGAACGAGGACTAGGACGAGGGCGAGGACAAAGACGAAAACGAAGACTAAGAGGAAGACGAAGAGGAAAAGGAAGAGGACAACAAGAGAGTCGTCGATGGTTGTGACTATTTTCTGTGCCGGATAGTCGAATGGTGGGGTTTTGCGGGAATGGGGTGGGGGGATGGTCTGTGCTTTTTCCCTGATGGGTATATACACAAAAATTGTTTCAATTTGGTGCGTTAACAACAACAACAACAACAACAACAACAACAACAAAAACAACATTGGCAGCAATAACAACAACAAC
>JAWNNX010000694.1:5482500-5600000 GCA_035044505.1 Zaprionus lineosus | reverse complement strand
AACTCTCTCGACATGGCAAAGCGAACGTTGCGCGCGTTTGACATACTGACCCAATTCCTGGTTTCGATTTTCTGGTTTTTCTTACAAATACACGTTTTCCGCTGGATGCACACACACACACACGCACACATGCACTCACACACACCCAAACTCATAGGCATGCAACATCTGTGTGTGGTGCGTGTGTTCCTCAATTGTGAAAAACAAGTTGCATGCATAGAATTTTCGCTACTTATTTTTTTTTTTGTGTCTCCGGCAACAAATCCTAGGGAATTGAAAGTTTTTCCCCCCAATTTTGAAGCTTATCGTTAATCATTTATAAAAAAAAAAAAAAAAAAAAAAAACAAGAAAAGAGCTCGTACTTACCGTTATATAGGATGCAATGGTACTTCTAGCGATTCCTGTTGTTGCACTTCCTTCAACAAAAACACACACGAGCAATTTTGAAACGTCACTGATGTTACGGGATTTCAATTACGGATTTTTTTTATAGTATTACGGACACGTTTAAGTTATTTAATTATTATTCAACAAGAAAAACGATTGCCGAATGGATATTGGTGTTTCTTTGGGTATTTATGTTATTGTTCTTGTTGGTGTTTCTGTGTTGGGTTTCGGTTTTAAGTTAAAATTTTATTTTATTTTTTTTTTTTTTTTTTACACTACTAGAGATCTTACTTCCTACGAATCACAATTACAAGTGAACATGAGACCCCAAAAAATAACGACAGGTACACAGACACTAAAACTTTTAAAGCACCGACTACTTTATGTTCTGTATGATTTCCTCGAAAAAAAAACAAAATATTTCACACAAAAGTTTTATCAAGACATGCATGTGCACGTAATATATATAACTGTATATTAGAATGTAGAAATGTGCTTCTAATTTTTTTTGTATGCGTGTATTCTTGTGCAGCACTCGCAGCGCAGCACATGCAGCGGACGCGTTGTCTATAAAAAGGTACCGCAACCGCTTCTGGGGGAAATCAACAAAACAACACACACACGAATTTTCGCACCGAAATTTTCATGTGACGTAACAATTCTATGTGGGTTTTATTTGGCCTGCAACTATCTAAATAACTATACTAGCCTTTGGGCACGTTTTAAAAAATTTGTAACGGTGTTTTTAATTCTAATTCTGGCCAAGAGTCAGGAACGAACCCTCACAGCACCGCACCGAATTATTTTTAACGTAAATAATGTTTTGGTTGTAGTGTTGGGTTGCGGTTAAGTAGTTGGTGCAGTGTTGACAATTACCGTCCAAAACAGATGTTGCCTTCAAACTCAATTGTGTTACACCAAAATGAGTAATGTCATGCTTAGTATGCTAAAATGTTAGATGCAAACAATTAAATGTGCAAGCAGTGCAATAAATACTTATACAATATATTTTAAATTATCTAAATTAATAGATCTTTTTTTTTATCTATTATATAAGAACATTGGAATACATTTTATTTTTAATTCAGTTTTATTTATTTATCCGATTCCGCGAAACTTGTAACGTGCATGCCCGCCAAGAATACTGATTCTTTTTTTTTTACCTATACTCCAATAGATGGCGCGAGTAGTTTGCCAAATGTTCGAATTTCTCTAATTATTTATTGACGGCTGGATTCATTCATTCATTCTTTTGACATCCCCACAATTTCTCAATGATAAACACTCAACAATTTTCAACACACCAAACACTGCTTTTGTGTCGTTTTGCATCCCAAAAGACATACAATTAATATCAAAATTTTAAATTTTTGAATTTAATCGATAACACGATTAAATTAAAAAATATCTTAAATTATAATATCAATCAATTATTTCATAATTATTTTATAACAATTTATTTTGTATTTTACTCTGAAAATTAATTTTTTTTATATATCATCGTTTGCATTTATAAGTCACACAAAACAACGTTAATCGGGTCGGCCACTGTTTTAATAAATATTTACATACATATATAATAAAAATATCACGAAATGGGATGCACCAGATCCAAATACTTTATATTTTAGCAATTAGATACTAAATGTTTAATTAATTTAAATTTGGTATTTTTTTTTTTAAAGTGTGTTTATGTTATTTACAGAAAATGTTATTCGTTGTCCGAACAGCTGAGCGCCTCCATTTGCGAGCAAGAAAAAAAGTAAAATATTTAAAGAACAACAACGCAGTTAGTCTTTGCAGAAGAATGCTTTAAAAGAGCGCGATAACATATAAAAATGTCGCTAGTGGATCATGATTCATGGTGAGCAGCTCATGAGTAAACAATTAATTGGGTTTATTTAACGTCAAATAAATTTTTAAAGGGAAATCGAATATAAGGGCTGTGAGAATTCACAACATGAAATTCTTGTGCTGATTAATAAGCGTTCGCAAAATGCAGAAGCTACCTCAACGGAGTATGTGTCGCTGACCAGCAAGATAACGACGAGTCTACAGCAGCTGGAAAAGGATGTGGCCCGTCTCAAGGTTTTGCTGGATAATGATATCACATTTGAGGCATTCGATGAGGAGGAGTTGCAAAACCGAAAAACCAAGTGGGACAAGCTGATGTCGCAGCTGCGGCAAACCCAAGCCAAATTCAAAACCACCACTCACTCACAGCAGTATGCGGCACTTACGACCAACAGCTCCGTTTGGCAGGACACGGGCCCCACTAGTGCATTACCAGCTCGTCCCACTGATGTAGCCACACTGCAACAAAGGCAAGTGGATATTCTTGATCAACAGAATCGTGGACTGGAAGCGCTGTCGGCCACACTTTCGCGACAACGCACCCTGGCCACACGTTTGGGCAACGAAGTCGAGGACCAGAACACTATCCTTGACAACCTGGCCAACACAATGGATCGTGTTGAGTCCGGTGTCCAACGGGAGACAAACAACATTGGTCAGGTTAACAGACGCGACAGCACCTGGGGCTACTGGCTTGTGATCGTTGCGCTGTTCGTTGCCATTCTAGTGGTAATCCTTCTGTAGACACCAATCCAAAGGCTATATATATAGATATATAGATATATATATCTATCTATCTATCTATATAGCAGTTATACAAATATTCTATTCATATACATTTCTATTTATATATATATAAAATATTTCTTTATATATACGCGTCGAACGGTTGTTTCGTGTGTTACTGTGTGTGGATGTGTGCGTCCTGCTCCAGCTGGGCCACTGATCACTTGTTCCGGGTCTTCGATAAGCCAATGTTTTTATAAATTAAATTATTATTGCGATTTATGAATGAAATGATGTGTAAAGATGATGCAAATTCCATAATTAACCTTCCATCACTTTTTGTTTGCTCCTTAAATTTTCGGTTTCTCTTTCTCTTTTCCGTCTATCGCCCGTCACATCATCTATGTTTTCGCATGCATTATTACTCTTCTTCTTCTTTTTGTTTCTAAAACTAAAGGGAAATAAAAGTTTTATTTTACTCAATAAAATTAAGGTAAAAATAAAACCACATCAGTTGTTGCATTTGGTTATCTTTTCCCACAGAGTTGCCCGCCAATCCTGGGATCCTAAGGGAGAAATTGACAAGCCGTCGAGTTATTGAATCGATGTCGTTATTTTTAACAGTTTTATTTCGTTTCTAGATTTCTCCGGCAGGGATTAAATTACATTTACAGATTACAAGATTATCTACTTAAGCCAAATCAGAAGCATAGGGGACATGCTCCAAGTTGCCGATGGCGCCAACGGAAAGCTTGGAACCAGCAACCTTCTTGGCAGCCGCCTGCACCTGTTGCACGGAAATACCATCAATAGCAGCGATCAGCGAATCGGCATCCACCACGGATCTATTGAGCGCAGCCTGGGAGGCGATCTGCTTGATGAGGCCGCTATCGGTTGAATATTGGGTAAGGGTACGTGCTTTGAGCAGAGCCTTGCCGCGAGTGATATCCTTCTCAGAGATATTGCCAGACTTCAGAGCAACAACCAGATATTCAACAGCCTTGCCAATGTCCTTGCTATCGGCAGAGGCAACAAAGCCAAACAGACCGGCATCAGAGTAGCTAGCGTTAAGGGCCTTGAAATAGACTGGGCCCTCTCCGGCACAGGCAACAGCCTGGCCAAAGACACTTGCTGAATTGCCACGTTTGGTGGCTGGGCTAGCCCCGATGGCCTGCTCAAGGATAGCAAATGCCAAAGCCTCCTTCTGGTTGGAAGCAGCACCACCTTGACCAGCAACGGCAACAACAGCACGATGACCAGATGTGTTCTTGCGTGCATCACCTCCAAAGTACTTAGAATTGGATGCACCAACAGCACCACCACCACTTGGGAAGCTTAGGGTTTGTGCAAAGCCTGAAAGTGTGTTATTTTCAATGCCAACACCAACGACAGCAGCCGTATTGGCGGTGAAGGTGTTTGCCACATAGTGCAGAAGGTTCTCGGTAGAGAGCTGACCCAATTGGAATCGGGGAACGTAGATGGAGTTGCCCAAGCCCTTACGGAAGGCTGCCTTGTGGACTAGCTCAATAGCGCGATCCTAAAATGCTATAAAATGTAAAACAAGCCACTATTCACATATTTTTATGCACACCTCTGTGGAGACAGCATCCAGTTGGTTTTTAAGGGTCTTAAGGCTTTCCTTCAATTCCCATGGCTTGAATGCAGGTTGGACCAGATCCTGCAGGTAGCGCAGGCCGGTCTCCACATTCTCCGTGGTTGTCTCGACGGTGTAACCCACAACTTCACGGTTACCCCAGGTGCTCAATGTGCCACCTACTTGTTGAATGTGGCGTGTAATGGCAAAAGCAGTGGATCTCTGCGTGCTCATGCCTCCGGCCAAACGCAACAAATGCGAAGCGCCAAGGTTTTCGTAAGTTTCATAACGTGATCCAGCACTAAAAAAAAAAAACAATAAAATAGCATTTTAAGCATTAGGTTGACCCAAACTCTCACTCACCGTAGCACAATCGATACACGAGAGACGGGTACGGTTGCCTCAGCAGTGGCCACCACCAACTTGTTTTCCAGGACGTTCACGTTAACGGCAGAAATGTCGCCGACGGGGCGTGGGGAGGTGGCATAACCGCGTTTCTAACAATAAACATATTCATAAATGCATAAACAGTTTACCTAAAGTGCAATCTTAACTTTTACGTAACACGATTTGGCCAAACGGAAATTTGTAGTGAATGGCTGAATTTGTTGGTTAAGTTGCAGATAACAAATGACTTACAGCGATAGCGCGCAACAAAGAAGTCTTGCTTGCGTTACAGGCCATTCCGTTGATTATTCAACTAATTTGCGTTGCCCTTTTATTATTTAATATTTTGTTCAATCTATCGCACTGAGCGACTTATTTTCCAACCGTTCGTTCCCACAAATTAGTGATGTGAAGAAATGTCAAGTTACTGATTTTTAAGTAAGCGATGAACTATCGATTAATTTATCTAAGAACTATCGATGGTGTTATTTTTTAATTTTTAGTTTATTTTCTTCACGATTTTTTACATCAGCCATTACATCAATGAAATAGTTTTTTTTTTTTTACCAGCTATACATAAACAATATATCAACTTGATTTTACTGGATTTACGAATTTACTCTGAATTTTCATAAATAAAAGAATATTGTTGCTGTATAAAATCTTAAACTATCATCTCCAAGTCGCGCGCATAGCTGAGTGCTTGCTCGGCCAGCTCCTCTGATGGTAACACCTCCTTAGGTTTAATACCTCTATCCGTAAAGCTGTAGTTGCCGTTGCTCTCTAGTTTCCATTGCCGCTTCTCACCAAATGCCTTAATCTCATCGGGAACACGTAAATTGAGTCGTTTGGCTGCTTCGTTTGCAGAAATCTTCTCATAAGACATTTCAATGCAGGCACCAATTTCATCCCGAACCGTTTCCACAAGTAAATCCATAAAGTAATTGTAGACCTCTGCTGGCATTGAAGATTTTGCTTGGAATATCTTGTTGTACCGTCCCTCCATTATGTATTGTTCGATTGCTAGAATTGGCCTAATATATTGGTTGTGTTGAATTATATCAACCGAGAGAAGTTCCAGCTCGGTGTGAAAATCGGACACACGATTTCCCGACAGTAGGTATAGCAGGTTAAGTCCCAACAATTTGTACTTGCTTTCCGACTCGCCAATAATTTTAGCGTAGTCATAGTAGTAACATTTTAATTGTGAAATGTAACGTTCAAATGCGTAAAGGTCCTTGTTTATTACACTAAACTCCACAGCAATTTCCAAAACTGAACGGGCTAAAATAAGTTGTTTCTTGGAGTTTGGGGTACCATTTCCGTCGCTGGGCAGAAACGCCAATTTGACTAGTTCAACTTTAGCCTGTTCCAGTAGCTGCCCGCATTTGGTTGTATTTAAAGGCTTTTTCGACCACTCGGCTGTAAGTTCCTTGAACAATGTTTCCACCGTAGCCATATTTTACACAAATAATAATTATTCCAAACAAAACACGGCTCGCGATCTGAGAATGATTTTTGCTTTTGCTCTTCTTCTTCTTTCTGACATTCACACAACTTGACAGTTTTTCATATAAACTATATTTGTTATCGAGTAAAAATATCGATATGCAAGCATATATGCTCCAAATAAAATTAAGAAACTAGCGCATTATATGTTTGTTTCATCGATTGTTTTTTACATCTCTATTTTGAAGATTGTATCGCCAGGACAAGACACAAACGATTTGAAATGTCTGAGGACAAGAATATTTGGGACGATAGCTTATTAATTAAAGCGTACGATGGCTCCGTAAATTTAGCCCGAGAAACATTGGCGCGTCGAATTGCAGAAGCAACCAATCGTCGTGATAATCTTGAGGAAGGAACTGACAACAAAACGGATCCAACCTCAACACCAGAGCCTGAACAGGATAAAGTTTACAAAGTGGGCGATTTTGCGCGAGCAACATATAATGATGGCCTAGACTACGAGGGCACTATAATATCAATAGATGAAGTGACAGATACCTGCATTATACGTTATGTTGGCTATGAAAATGAGCAAGAGGTACCACTTACTGAACTGTTGCCGTCCTGGGGCAATAATGTACGCCGTGAACAGTTTTTGTCTGTTCAAAATTTAGATGCCGATGAGCACCAGGAGCAACGTCCTAAGACGTCTAAAAAATCCACAGCTAAGTCTAAATCAAATGCAGGCGCACGTACGAGTGGTTTTGGAATGGGACTTACCATGCCCCCAATGCCATTGGTTCCACCTATGCTGTCCCGTGCCGGTGGATTGGAAGGTGAACCAGAGCAGGATTTCATTGCAATGCTTACCGCCTGGTACATGTCAGGCTACTACACAGGACTATACCAAGGAAAACAGGAGGGAAACGCTAAGAAGAAGGCAACATCAAAGAAATAATTGAAAATATCTCTTGTGGAGATTGGGACGCTGTATTCTTTACATTAATAATAAATATACTTATTAAGATCTAAAAAAAAAACTTCACGTTTACTGGGAGGATTACAGTTGCCTTATCTAATCGATAATCCAATTGATCGATTTCCTACGAAGTCGCTGATTCCTTAAAAACTGTTATCGAAATCGGCCCCCGAAATTCCTAAGAACAATTCAGAAATTTTGATTAGCTTGCAAAATACAGGAAACTGCGCAGAATGTTCTCGTCGCATGAGCTTGACTTTGGCGATCGACCACAGCCCATTGTATTGAGCCACAAGGATGCCAAGAAGTATCACAAATGCAGAAGCTATGATAGAAATCCTGGCAAAAACTGGATAGAGTTCAACATTCATCATGAGGGAGCTCTGCACTCCACTGGCGGCACACAACAATTGGTTCTGGATGCTCTCTTCAATGCTGTGGAAGGCGAAGAGCTGTTCCCCGTCAATTACAAGGTAACCTTAACCCTAAGTTATCTTTGTTTAAACATAAATTAATTGCATCTTACAGCCTGGTCGAAAAATGGACTCTTTTATCGCACGTGGTTGCAGGGCAGCTTTGGATAAGCTTTTCCAACGTCGCCTGACCATTCAAATGGCCAGCGGACTCGAGATTTATTTAACGATCTGGTTCGATATAGCGGCTTATAAGGGGGATCAAATTTCACCAACTGTGATTATAACAAAGGTAAACGCTTTGGACGATAGAAACCCCAAGCACTGAGTTGATGTTTCCAAATCTTACAGGCCATCAATGATCTTATGGACAACCTGGAGCAGCATCAGGGTGTTAGGGGTGTTCTTAACTTGAGCAGTTTCAGTGACAGGCATTATTTCAAGAACATCGTGGTCAGACTCTCCAACTTGGCCACATTTCAGCTCATTTGCAAGACAATCATTAGGAACGAGGATCGTTTTCCGTTTATGAAGGGTCTTAACTTGGCCAATAATCAATTAAGTGACCTGACGCCGTTGCAGCTTCTCAATAATGCGCATTATAGACTCTTGGATCTCAGTGGCAATTGGGTGGGTTTCCATGCGCAAATCTGCTCCTAGAGACATGAGCTTTAATTGTTTCGCCTTTCGTAGATTACCTGCTCCGTGCGTCTGTGCAGCGATCTGAAAAGGATTCGGGCCAAGCAGCTGAACCTCGCTGACAATCCCATAACAAAGTTGCCCACGTACCCCAAATGCTTGAATCCGTTGAAGCCCAACTTCGAGCTTGTGGTAAGTAAAGAAGAAGAAGAAGAAGAGTTTATAAGTGATTGGAATAATTAATGAGCATTCTTGGTGGTCGCAGGATGGAGTGTCCTTCGACAAGTTGCACAACATGTACACACCACTTACCAACCAGATTGATGTGAACACGGATGGTTTCCGTATCGACTGGAGTAACAAGTCAAAATTGGCCCAGTTCAGGGACAGCCAGGATTGGCATGCAGTCCTGGTGAGCAGATTGATAACATCTTAAAAGTTTATATTTTCGCAATACTGAGGTTTCTCTTTAAGATTCCCGACTTGGAGCATGAGTTTTCAAAGGATGTGCTTTTTGATTACTTTTTCATATCCGTGTGTCCAGCTCGCAGCGAGATATATCCCTGCTACTATAAGGTGAGTAGCCCGATCCTTTGACTTCACTTTCGTCTCCTACCCGCCTGGAATATTGCAGTATATCGAGGGTGAACATCGCTTCCTGGTCCGCAAGTGCTTCGATCAGATCGAGCATCTGGTGCAGGAAAATAATTTGCAAATAAAGATACCACAACTGGTAACCAGTGGCGACGCTCAGGAGGTGGGCTTCCATCGATCCATTGCCTACTACTTGCGCATGAATGTGAACACCTTCCAAGAGGGTCAAGTCCAGCCGAGGAGTTGCATTGAGCGGGCAATTCAAAAGCGCTTCAATGCCTCGAATCGCGTTCTCAACTTGGAGCAGTTCCAAACGTCAAGCGATCTGGAGAATGTGGTTGTCCATCTGAGCTCACCCAAGATTCTGAACAGCGTGCTCACCGTGGTCTCGCGCAAGTTCTGTGGCAACATCATAGATCTACGTCTGTGCAATAATAAGATTTTGAATCCCAACCACTTACGCTCCTTGTCGCTGCTCACGAGTCTTCAAGCATTGGACATGGGGCACAATTGGATTAACTCGCTATCCGAGATTAGCTCGCTGGGGGATGTGCCCCTGAAGTCGCTGCGCCTACACGGAAATCCTGTTTGCCAAAAGTATAACCTACCCAGCGAGTACATCAAGGCAGTCAAGGAGATATTTCCGGCTCTCCTTATCCTGGACGATGTGGAGCTATGCAGTAATCCGGGTCTGGCACCGCAGAAGGATTTCCTGTGCGACACCGCCGCCTATGAGCTGACGGGCGAATTTCTCTATCCTTTTCTGCGAGAATTTGAAAATTTGGATACGCGCCTAAACCTGATCAGGTTCTACTGCGGTACCTCCATGTTCACATTGACTTCTAGCTTTGACATGAGCCGATGTGCGGATCCAACTAATGCGCTTTTCAAAAGGATCAACAAGTACAACTATCATAGCAGGAATCTCTTAAAGAACTCGCGGGATACCTGCAGGATTAATGTTGGAGCTCTAGATATTATGGAAGTGCTCATGCAGCTCCCCACTGTCACCCATAGCTACGTCTCTCTCCAAACCGATGTGATGCACTACAACTCCAAAATGGCCGTCATCTACGTGAATGGAGTGCTCCGGGATGAGCCCGACCTGCTACTTGCATTCAGCAGGCAGTTTGTGCTCAAGGTGGATGAGGACGGTTTGGTGAGTAAAGGCATCAGCAAATATATCCGTCTCTTTCTATATCCAGTTTTCTTTGCTTAAAGGGCGTCGGTAGAGGAGCGCGTCGCGTGAAGATCATAAACGAACGCCTGAATATAATGAATCCTACGAAGAAACAGGAAAGAGATGCTTTTAAATTCCATGTGCTGCCGCCGAAGATCGAGGACGAGGATATGACAGCCGATGATGCGGACGTCAAGGAGCACAAGCTGCTCATATTCCAAGAGGTTACAGGGCTGCGACCGCGATGGTGCAGCCGCATTGTCCAGGAAGAGGCCAATTGGAATTTCAAAATTGCTCTGGAGCAATTCTTACGTATGCAATCGGATAACGAGTTACCTGACGAAGCCTTTGCCTAAGAGGCAAAACGATAATCAGCAGTAATGACGCACTTAAGGCTTTATGAAGAAATTCATGGCCCGTAAACAGAAACCAAAGCGATAATGTCAATTACCAATCTCAATCTCAATCTCCAAAGTACCAGTATACCAATTTCATAATTGCTATGATTCCTTCAAGTGTCTTCCAATCTAAACGCCTGTTCAGAGCTGGAGCCACTACAATCTCTGTGATTAATTGCATTCATAAGGCTCGTCCCGATTCCAGGCTTTGGGTATCATAAGATCTCAATCAGTAAAAGAAACAGGGCAGAGCCAGTAAGTTTTCCATTGTTTACTTATCACTTTGCAATTATAACCCTATATAATCGTCAACCCATAGCTATTCACGTATATATAGTATATATAGTAACTGTATAATCAGTTTCCTCAATTCGGATCTATTGCTCTTCAGAATGGTTCATTTCTCCATTGCACTTGTGAGCATCTCTTTGCGAGCACGAGCACGAACACGAGAGAGAGCGAGCAAGCGAGTGAGCAAGTGTGAGTCTACAAGCCTCCCTTTATCAAAAACACACACACACACTTACTGTCTCTCTCTCTCTCTCTCTCTATCTCTCTATCTACTTTTGTGTTGAGCTCGTCTGCTATAAACAGGCGCGCAATTTGTTTTTCGATTTAGTTTCACATTAGACGCGTTCGCGTGCGGTTACGTTTGCGGCTAATTTTGAACGTTGACTGTTAACCGTCTACCGATTGAACCGTTACGAAAGTGAATCGGTTAAAAAGTCTGCAATAACGAGTCTCAACTTGTCCAGCATTCACGCTTTTTAATATTACAGTAGGTCTGTTCATACATTATATATACACACATATACACATATATACATTATAAATGTGTCTGTTGTCCATTGTAAATGCCACTTTTTTTTCTGTAATTTTTTTTAATTCCCATATTCAAATTTGCATCTCTTGTTTGTTTGGCCTACGGCGCTCATTCTCATAATTTGTCAATTAATAATTGGCGGTCAGCTTGTGACTTGTGCTTTTCTTAGACATGAATGCCCAATAGTAAAAAATATCCACACGTCGGGTTAATTGAGGGAGACAGAAAAGAGAGAAAGACATATAGTTTGCATCTTGTTTGAAAATAAATAAATAACGGTTAATTATTCGTTTTTTGCACATTTTAATTGTTAATTTATTTAGTTGTTTACACATTTAAATAATATATTTTTTATTGCGAATGCAATTGCCGTGCAATGCGACTTATGTTTATTTCTAAAACCGATCCGATCGAAATCGAATTTGATGTCGATGATGGGAAAACCTGTTTAACGAGTTCGTAACTGTTTTTTCTAATAATAATCGCCCAATAATTGTTATTATATAATAAAAACACGATTCGCTTAGGAATCAGATTGACACATTGTTTGGAACAACAACAACAACGGAGTTGCTAATTTTTGTTTTTGTTTTTTCTTTCTGATGAGCTCAACAAAATGTTTACCTGTTTTTCCCACCGACTTTAACCTCTCTCTTCACCACCCTTCCCACCCCATCCCCCCATCCACCACTCCACTCTCTACATACTCGGTCCTCCTTTTTGCATATGAATGAAAACCTGTGAAATTTGATTGCGGAGTCGTATTAATCACTTTGGGAACATTTCCATTTCGTGTTTCTCTTCGCGCAGCGTGTGACCTTTTTTTTTTTTGAAGTTTTTTTTTAAAAGTTTTTTTTTTTTTTTAAAAATTCTGAAATCTAGTGGAAATATTTTTCGTACCCAACTCGAGCGTCTAAACATCAGCGCTGCTGTTTGGGTTCAGTGATCTATGTGATCGCTGGCAAACATGTTAAGTATCCGTCTGGGATGGAGAGGGGAATAGGGGGATTGGGGGGTTTGGGGGAATTCAAATTTACGTTGACGTAACTTTTTTGAACAACTGCCAACTGACAGCTGAGCTTTGTGTACCTCCTATCTACCTGTTCACTCGTACACCTGTCCTTCTATCGTTCTATCTTTCCGCCTAATGTAATCACTTAAGTGAAAAAACGCTTTCGCGAGTCTCGCGCGCGATTTTAAACGCCCCATAATTAAGTGGCACTTATAAGGATTGGAGGAGCCTTTGCAAAAAGTTACAAATCTTGCGCGAAATCAGGCAATGAGTGGGAACGAGAGAGAGATATGCATAATAAAAAGGATATGTTGTCACCGAACAATGCCCAGCGATTAAAGGACCTTCCATTTGCATGTCCACAAGATAGGTTAGTAAGGTTGCTGGGGTGGGAGGGATGGGGGATGGGGGATGTTACCCCTTACTTTGGCCAAAAGTCCTGTACCCAAACTGAAGGAAAATTGTTTCAGATTTATGACTTGCGGCTTGCAGTGCGTCACGCGACCAAAACCAAGAGATTCCGTTAGATTAGATGATTTAACTAATTAAACACGCCCCCTTCGCATGGGCGGGGGTCTCATTAAATTAAAGCCGCCTCGTAATCAAAACAGAAACAGAAACACAAAACGTTAACAAATTTCTTCAAGAATGTCACATATTTGCCACAAACAAATTGACACACACACACACACACACACACACATACATGCATTTGTACACACATATGTACACACATGTTTTGGGCGTGTTATTGACGCTTCTTATGGCAAGCAGCTACCTAAGATCTCGACTCGCCTCTGGGCCCGAACGACTCGTGGTTTCAGCTGCGACTTTATGAAAATTTGTTCAATACAAAAAAAAAAAAAATAGAAAATAAAAAGAGAAAAACTAAAAAAAAAAAGTAAAATTGTGTGGGAGCTGAAAAACTGGTTTAGGCCCGCATTTAGACTTTATTTTGGCTTCTCTCGCTCTCCCTCACATTTTCACACTCCGCTCTCGCTCTGCGCTCTCTCAGTCTCTGGGCCGTGTTTACCTTTTGAGCCGCTGTGGGGAAATCTGATAAGCGGATGCCGAGAGACTCGCAATATCAGTGGATCGATTTTCATATTTAAATAAATAATTTATAAATATCTAAAATTGCAGAAACGAAAGTTAAAAAAAAAAATATATATATATTTTTAACTTTCTATTTTTATTTGTTTTCTTCCGTTTCCTTGGCGATCTTCATTTCTACAAGTTATTAATTATTTGTTGAGTCCCAATGCAGGACCCGTGATTCCTTAATTATTTTTAAAATTCATTTATTAAAATTTAAAAATGCCGAAAGCGCAATAAATTAAAAATTATTAAATTATTTTTTTTTACTTTAATTTTT
Organism: Zaprionus lineosus; assembly: GCA_035044505.1. NCBI lineage: Eukaryota > Metazoa > Arthropoda > Insecta > Diptera > Drosophilidae > Zaprionus > Zaprionus lineosus. The sequence continues at coordinate 5,586,187 of JAWNNX010000694.1, read as the reverse complement.
TTTTCTTGATTTTTCCGCGCTTTCGCGACGATCTTCATTTTTAAGGAATCAAATTTATTTGCGCAGTCCCAGCGCAGGATCCCTGAGCTTTAAGTTTTTTAAATTAATTTTTAAAAATCAAAAATTTAAGTTAGAAAAATACAAAATTTTTAAAAAACGTAAATTACACATTTTTCCTGTGTTTTCCTCCTTCATCTCCTTCCTCGATGGCTTTGATATCCAAGGAATAAAAATTAATTGCTGAATCTCTGCGCAGGATCCTTGAGTGTTAAGTGAAAAGCTGCCAAGGAGTGTCAAGATCAAAGACGAAATTATTTTATTTTTTATTTTTTAATTATGTTGTTTGGACAGACAAACACCTCCGCCATCCGAGCGATGGTGTTGAGGGATTTGTGGACAAGTTCCATATTTTTCACATTTGTCGCGTCATAATTTTGAAATATATTTTAAAATTTCAATTCAAATAGTTTTCCCCATTGCAGGCGTTTTAAATAAATTGCAAAATTTGTCAAAAATTTTGTATTCGTATTTTAGATAATTTTTTTAGTTTTTTTGGTTTTTTTTTTATTTTTTTTTTTAGTTTTTCTTTTTAGTTTTGGTTTTTTTTTTTTTTTTGGCCCCGCTGCCAAAATCATTTTGGCAATAGTTTCTAGTGGCAGCTCCTGCACTTAACCTTAACCAAACGCGAGTCGAACCCCTAAGTCCGCCGCCCCGTCGCCACGCCCACCAACCTTTGCCACAAGCTGCCCATTTCTCATTTCCTTCTAATGCCGAAAATAGCGTTTGATGTCGAAGCTTTTGATTTTTAATGGGAATTACTTAATATATTATTCAATCTATTAAAATTGCTAAAAACTTAAATGGATCCGAGCAGAGAGCGAGAGAGAGGGAGAGTGAGAGAGAGCAGCCCATCGGTGGGTTATATTTGTATTCCTCCATTTGCCAAAAACCATTTTCCACTTTCCCCCACGAAACCAGCAGAAATTCCGATGTGTCTACAAGAACTCTTACAGAATTCCAAAACATGCCCGGCACTCAACAAATATTTGTGAGGAAATCTGTTGCGCCCCTCTCCACACACCCCTTTCTCATCTTAAGTATCCCCCCCGTTCTTTTTTGTTTCCAATCCTCGCATCTCTCTCTCTCCCCGCCCCTCCCTCAAAGGTCAACGCTACACACATAATTTATGGCTTAAGTGTGGGCAAGCGGCAGGGCGACGGAGAGGGGAGGATGTTGAGAAGGTCGTCTGTCCTCTTGGGAGCCTATCAATACACACACACTTATAGAAAGAGAGAAAGAGAGTGGAAGAGAGAGAGAGAGAGGAAGAGGGTGGGAGAGGGGGAGTATTACAAGTGATAAATTAAATGTCTAATACACAGACCGAAGATCAAACTGATCATTTGGGAAATGTCTGACGTTTATGCGTTTAATTTAAAGTGTGATTCGAGACAAAACTTCTCGCTCTCTCTCTCTTTCTCTCTCTTCCTCTGCCCCCTCTCTCTCTCTTCCACGTCTTTCCTGGACCGATTTTATTGGTTTCCAAAGGGCTCTGCTATCTGTCTTGCATATTAACTAGAGACCTCGAATTTTTATGTTTCGTCTAGACGCTCTTTTGGGTCTCTTGTCCTAAAACGTCTGTTTTCCGGTCGCAGCTCGGAGCGTCGTTCCCAGTCCCCAGTCCCCAGTCCCTAGTCCCTAGCCTCGGGGATTAGAATGGTAATGGGGATGGGGTTGGGCAATATTACAAATATTGTAATGATCTGGATGGACAACATATGCATGTACGTGTGCACACATACATATATAGAAAATTTTCTATTCACTTTCCGTTGACGTGTTTGGCATTTAAAAACATTCACGCTTCGCTCCTCGACCTCCGCCTCCTCTCTCTCCTACCCTCCCCGTTTCCTTCCCTACTCCCTAACCCCATAGTTAGATATTCACATAGTTCCGTTAATTAATATACATTGCATTCAAGTGCAAAGTAATTTTCTATCCTTCACTTTTGGCTACTCTCCGAGGTTTTTGACAAACGCTCGCAAATTAAGCGCTGATGACTTGGCATCTAGCGTTTAAAAACGCTCGCAAGTCGCGCGAAAGTCGCTCCCTTCGGCCGCTTACACACATCTGGCTCTCACCTTTGGCTGCCAAATACTCAAGACCCAAGATCTGGGCTATCGATACGATCGACAGACACTCTCCATATAGCACTCAGTGGCATTGCGTAATACTCCGGGAACAATAGATCAAAAGACAGTTCAATGATCTCTAATTTTTAATTCTATTTATTGGATAAATTATGTATAGACATATATCATTTTTTTTTGGCTGGCAGGGCCAATCAATGAAGGCTCCCCCCGCCCTTAGATAACAAATCAATTTAAATTTGATGGTATATATATATATATATATATTTATGTATATACTTGGATGTAGCTTCTTTGGGTTGTGGACTGTGGGCAGTGGACTGTGGGCAATGGGCAGCTCCAGACTAAACGCTGCGATGGGCCATAAACTGTGTGAGATGTGTGGCAGCTGAAAATCTGTATTTGATTTATTGCTCTGCTTGAGGAAAAACACACAGTGGAAAATAGTGGAAAACGGCACGAGGGCATTCCCGATACAAGTTTGGAAAACAAAACAAAATCTCAAGAATTTGCGAAAATTAGCAAATGTCACGTAAGCCTTAATGAAAACATAAATAAAATCGTAAATCTCTTAGGAAAATATTAAATATCCGAAACTAGTGAAAAACTATAATTACATTTTTTTCGTTCGCTATTTTAATAAACATTAAATTTGTAAAACACACACACACACACACACACACACACACACACACACACACACACACACACACATGCGTACGCACGTACGTAGGCGGCAGTGGGTGATTCAAGTAGAGAAATGCGAGTGGATGCTGATGGGTTTGGTGACGAGGGGTGAGGCGGTTGGTGGGTGGTGGGGGGTTTCTATGCACAAGTTCATAAAGTGAGCTAAGCAAATGCTTGGCAGTCAATTTGGAATTTTAATTTCGCATTGAGAAAACAAAGGCGACGCATTCAATTGCATGACAACGCACGGACAGTGAAGTGGGGGGAGGGGATGGGGCTAGGGAAGGGGGTGCCATAACCGTGCGAATTTACATTGGCAATTACATAGAAGCCTCCGCCCCTCCACTACCCAACCCCCCACCACCAACATTCAGCTGAATGTGAATTTAATGGACGCGATTCGCGATGCTCTTGAAAGCCGTCAATTGGCTGAATCTTCGATCCAATGATCCAGTAGCCTCTCCGGCCTTGGGGCATCCAAATCGGCATGAAAGATGAGAAGCTAAAGATGTGTGTGATATGGGCATGGGATTGGTTATGGATATCGGTAAGGCAGTCAGTCATCTGTTGCTCCAAATGGGAAATGGGGAAATTGAAAATTGAAAATTGCTTAGGATTGTGGCAACTGCCAGCCAGCACTTAGGGGGCATCCTCCGCCGCCTGCCCATTACCCCTGCCCATGGCGCTGTGCTCGCCACCGACACCGCCACCGCCACCGCCGCAATTACGGATCTTGCCACAGCCCATGCTGACGTCACTGGCGCAACAAGTTGCACAATTGCAGCGATGAGGCAAAAGTGTGTAAACAACGCCATTTGCTTGCGGCAAGGAGGAGTCCGCCCTCCGCTTCTGGCCAAGATTATACCCTGTACTCCCTGTGGGAACTCTCTTTATATTATTAGTTTATATTTTTTACTTTATATATTATTTATTATTTATTTTTTTGTATTTATTATTTTTTTATTTATTTATTTTTTTTTAAATTATTTTTTTTTTAATTAATTTTTTTTTAATTTCTCTTATTTATTTATTTTTATTTATATATTTTTATTTATTTTTATTTATATATTTTTATTTATTTTTATTTATATATTTTTATTTATTTTTATTTATTTATTTTTATTTATATATTTTTATTTATTTATTTTTATTTATTTATTTTTATTTATTTATTTATTTATTTTTATTTATTTTTTAGATTTTATTTTTAATTATTTTTTTTTATTTAGTTTTTTTTCCTTGCCTGAAATTTGTTGCCTGTTGCAGCGCCATTTACAGGGTATCTCGATAGTCGGCGCCTGTGAGTCGTGTCTATTTTTAGTTGCATTGAAATTAACAAATTTTGATTTGTCTTTTGTTTGTTGATCTTTCGATGTGGCTTTGTGTATTTTGATTGGCAGCCACGCATTTGGCTTGCAATTGGCCCCAAATGCATGTGTCCAAAAAGTCGATGCTTTTTAAATGAAAATTGTGTTTATTCGAGCTGCACGTTTGGACCTTCAGATGACTGCAGAATTTACGTTTCCACAAACACAAAACTGGACGAAAAACAAAAACAAAAAAATATTAATAAAAAAATATGAGGAACCAATATCAGGGGGGGAGGGGGGGCATCTGGAGAAAGGAGAAAAGGTAAATTCATCATTAATCGGGCTGGGCTTGCCATTTGGATGGTAGGGGGTAGGGGGTAGGGGGGGACTCACCCACTCGCAGCTGGGACGACATCACTTCTCGTCCTTGGGATACTTCGTATTGTAGAGCGGAATGTAGTTGGTGATTAAGCGCCAGTCGGTGTAGTAGATCAGAGCCAGGAAGCCGGCAGCGCCATAGTAGGCGGCCGAGGGAGCGCTGCGGTTGGAGAAGAGGTATCAATCGAAGCTATCGATTATTGAGGCTGATAGAGAAAATCGATTACTCACAGGCCGACGATCGCCGCCTTCTGCTGCTTGGTGGGCGTCAATGATGATATTAATTTCTTGATACACATTTTCAATATTATCCAAATTTAGGGGCTTACAAAATGATGTCTGGGAATGACTCAAGTCCGGGTGCCCAAACGATGTGGTGTTCCTTTCGTGGCCTACTGCCTGATTAATGTGTTCATTGGGGCTACAGGCAGACCAAGTCAATTAGTCCATTGTATCATCATCGTCGTCATTAAGAGCGTGTCGCGTGGTTGGGGCGGGAGGGGGAGGGGGGAGGGGCTTTGTGTGTGTGATGATAAGTCAATTTGGATGCGGGTCTGCGATACGTTTCATCCCAATGAGTGACTTGTCCGCAGCCACGGGCCTGGCTACGGGTCTAGCCACTACCCTAGCCACGGGCACGGGCACGGGCACGGGCTACAAATTGAACAATTACACGGGTTTTATGACCAACCCAAGTTCTTGCGCCTATCTTTGGCGTTTTCTTGACCCATTTTGAGGGCTTGGGGTGGCAGAGGGGGGGTGGTTGGTTGGTTGTCTTCCTTTATGACTCAGGCTCAGGCGCAGGCTCAGTTGGGGTGGTGAAAAAAGCTAAGGATAACTGCAGCAATTTGTCAGTCGCAAAATCATTAGCCTAATTTTCCAGTCACAGGTGTAAATTTGTATGTGTATTTGTATGCGTGTGCGTGTGCGTGTGTGTGTGTGTGTGTGTGCGCGCACGCGTGTATGTATATTTGTGTGTGTGCGTGAGTGTTGGCATTTTCTTTGACTAAATTTTCGTTGGAATTTTGCACAGGACAAAAGCGGATCGAGCCCTTCCTTTATTGTCTTGACTCAACTCCTTGGCAGACGCCAGCAGAACAATTTAAATGCCACACCTTCTGACTGAGCTGCTACGCCGCTCCGCCGTTCCGCCGTGCCGCCGCTCCTCTTGCACTGCTTTCCCGCTCCCCCGCTCCCCTGACCCACTGCTACCCTGTACCTTTCCTTTTTTTCTGCCCTGTCCGTGTGCCTGGCCGTGTTTCATCCGTTAGTCTGGACACGAGCCACATATGACACTTGGCGCAACTATCGGATTGTGGGACGACAGTTCAAGGATATCGACAAAAGGCTGGGCCTTGTAAATTTCATACGCTTTTCCTTTTCCCATTTACAGTTATGCGTCTGGTTTTTTTAACGGCGCTGCTAGCGCTGCAGGATTGGAGCCAGGCGAGTGCCCAGGAGGATTATTGCTTTGGCAAGGACACAGACCGACTGCAGACACGTCAGTTCGCCTCAAAGACAGCCTATCAAATTATCAAGGGCACCAACATTGAAAAGCAGTACCAGGTGCCCGGCTGCGAGCCCAAAAGGATGTGGATATTCCACAGGCATGGCACCAGATTGCCAAGTGCGGCAAACATTAAGGAGGGTCCACGACTTGAGGAGGTACACCCCTTCCCCTTCCCCTTCCCAGCGTAATCCTTATTTCAATTTTTAAACATCACCCTCTCCCTCCGCAGCTGCGAGACAGGATTAAGAGCAACTACGATGCGCACTTACAGCCGGACAGCGATGCGCTCTGCGCTGTGGATCTGATTGGCCTCCGTATGTGGAAGTGGAATTCCAGCATAACAGTTGACCTGGAGCAGCACCTTACCAGCCAGGGATACGAGGACTTGCGGGGCACAGCGAAACTCTACCAGCATCTGTACCCCACGGTGCTCACAAACAGATACAACGATTCCTACTATCTGGTAAGCCATCCCCACACTCACACACACACACATCCGCATCCGGATATCCCTTGACTTCCATCTACTTAATTTTTCAGTTCCGTCACACCGACACACAGCGCACAGCCGAGAGCTTCAGGGCCTTCACTGAGGGTCTCTTCGGCGACAACAGTGTGGCTCAGGCAGCTGAAATACCGGACAAGGATCTTCTGCTGCGTCCCTACGACTACTGCTCAGACTTTAAGGATAAGAACTACAAGGGCGAGGGCTCCGAATACCACAAGTACATCACGAGTGCCGTATGGAACCGCACAATGGACGACATTACCCGTCGACTGGGGTAACTAAAGCTTTAGATCCTTTACTCCTCTATGTATCCTTGACTAACTGTGTTTCTGTAGTTTCAAGGTTCTAGCTCAGGACGATATTAGGCTTATGTTCGACTACTGTCGCTATGAGCAGGCTTGGCAGGTGGACCGCACAAGCGTCTGGTGCGGCGTCTTTCTGCCAGAGCATGTGACCGTCATGGAGTATGCCGAGGATCTCAAGTACTACTATGAAGCGGGCTATGGATTCGAGGAGAACAGTCGATTCAACTGCCACGCAGTGCAGGACATGCTGGCTCGATTGAGCAGCAACTCGACCCCCAATGTGGCAGCCTATTTTGCACATTCAGCGGGTCTGCAGACGCTCATCACCGCCTTGGGCATAAGCAAGGATGATGTCAAGCTACGTGCCGATAACTATGATGCCATGGCAAGTCGTCGTTGGAAGACCAGCCAGCTTGATGCCTTTGCCAGCAACTTCGTTGCCGTCAAATTCAGTTGCCCCAACGAATATGAAAAGGAGAAGGCGGTTTTCTTCATCAACCAAAATGCTGTCCAGCTGGACTGGTGCAACGTGGGCCTCTGCAACTGGTCGGATGTGCTGAAGAAGTACACGGAGTTCTCTAATGCTGATTGTGGGGAGTACTACTGCCGCTCTGGAGCGGCTGCTGGTCAGGCTTCAGTGCTGGCCACCGCCTTAGTCGCTCTTATTGTCTACTTAATGCACTAAATGATCTTTAAGCGGCAGCAGAGCATAGTTAATAATATTTAATGTATAAAATTTGTACCAAAAAAGGCGATTAATTCGTCTAATCGATTGCAGTTTAAGATGCAGGTGCAGAAGGCATTGAAGTATTTTTTCGTAATTGTACATTTTCTACATTTAATGAGCACAACAAATTTTTTTAAATAATATGACATAACTAATACCAAATTTGGCACATTCAAAAAGATCGGTATCTAAGCACACGGAACACACACACAGATTTGGTTAGTCACAAAAAACACAAGTCGAAACTTTTTTCCAATTTACTTAACTTTTAAACTTCGCTTATGAGAACTAATTACAGATGTAACAATTAAATAGCTTTATAAACTATGTAATTAAACCAAAATAAGATATTTTTATTATCATTAAAATAATGCAATGTCCGTTTTATTAACTCAAATTCATTCCTGCTTGGTCAAATATTTCAAATTTAAATTTAAATTTGGCGCCTCTTCCATCTATCGATTACAAGCTGCCGATAATAAAATGTTTAGTATTTTGTGATTGGCAAATTTAGTGCTGCTAAAAATGGCAACGTTGCTAACTGCGTGGGTATTTCAACAAAGCTAGACAATTTAGTTTTACAAAACCTTTATTAAAAATAAAGTTAATTTAAGCTAATTAAACGACAAGCAGTTTACTATATTTATATTATTAATGTTGAGCTTTAAATTCTTATTTGACACGCTTTTCTACTTATCGATGAACATAACGGAAAAATCCCAGTGAATGGCCAAGGAAAAGCTTTAGTATGGCAACGCTGCTTAGTTTTTGATCATGTTATGTAAAAGTGCGCGTGAATTTGTAATTTATTTACACAATCAGAAATTGTAGTCGTTTTTCCTAAGCTTTTATGTTGCTACGAAATAGAGTGTATGATTCTTATAATGATTTTATTTTGCCAAACCTGTTGGACAATACAGTCGGCGTTTTTTAAAAGTGAAAAAGTGCAGCCATAGTGGTGCTTTATATTGGGTGAAGGTGACGTGTTAAATTTTCTCATAATTATATTTGTTGTAACGATTTTTGTTTTTAGGCGTTCTTTAAGAATGATGCTGCTTTGTGTTAAATGTTCTAACAACCAATATCTGGCTACAAGAGCGTTTAACAAAAAATTAAGGTAAGCTACATTCTTATTATTTTTTAACTTAAGCTTGTAAGTGAATTGGTAGCCGGCGTCTTAAATTAAGAAATGTCACGTGAGTCAACGGCACAAACTTTGTTATCTTTTGATCTTTTGTAACTGTATGTGTGTGTGTGTGCATGTGTGAACATGCATAATCTTGTTTGCGCTTTGTGCGAACTTTGTACGAAGTTTCTGGTAGTCAAGGAATTGACTTTAATAGGAATTAAATTTGAGTATTTTTTTTTATTTATTTGATATATGAGGTTTGAATGGATTGCTAAGTGAACTGTAGTTTTAGGACATGACTTTAAAACTGACATGACAAATCTTTTTGGGACTGAAAACTGTGTCTTTGTGTGCTTGACCGAGCGTTTTAAGCCATCACGTGCTACCTGTTAAATGCTCTAATGATGCGTATTAGACCTGGCTAAGTGCCACTCATAAGTGCCGTACGCACGCACCTGACTGTGGCCGCCTTTGACATTGGCATAGGTATCGACATCGGCTTCTACTTCTGCTTCGGCACCGGCACCGGCACCGGCAGAGGCATAGGCATAGACATCCGCATCGAATTTTACGCAATATGCGTTTATTATTTGACTTCTTAGTTGCTAGTGATTCTGAGCACTCGGCGTTGGTCGCTGGGCACAGGGCGTTGGGTGCTGGGCACCAGTCGTTGTCACGGCAACGAAAGGACGCAGTCCGAGCTAGAAAGGTCGGCGTCCAAAAAGACTACCTGAGCACACCCACCAACGCTTACGCCCACATACATTTTGGCTGTCTGTCTAAATTTGTCTGTGCGTAGCTGAGTCCCAAAGTGCTTTATAGTTACTTAGACGTGAGCTGTTCCCCCCATCGGGCTGGGCGGGTGGATGGGGTAGTGTGGACGGACGTTTGTACGTGTTTATATGCCCAAAGCAAGTTGTTATCTTTGGGCCCATATTTTGGTAATTTTTGCAGCGTTTTCATTAGCTTAATACACCCTTGCCGTCACTCCACACTTGTCGGGAGTTGGAACAAGTGCATAAATCAGCTTTGTTATGTTCTCAAACCTCGGCCCGGATGGTGTCTTTAAGGCGCGTGGCATGTACCGTATTCAGATTCACGTAAGTTGCGCGGTATTTTGCACAAAACTTTTTAATTCCCAAGTGTATAAACATTTGAAATAGGCCAGAAACTCGCAACTGTCCAGTTGTCCGATTGTCCTGCTGTCCCGCTGTCCTGCTGTCCCGCTGTTCTGCTGTCCGATTGTCCGTTGCAGAGCGTGAGGCTCTCATGTACCCAAAAACAGACCCAAACATCTAGGATACTCATCTAGGGATAGTTTTTATCGTGGATTAACTTAATGGCCGCTCATTTGGCCTGCACTCAGCTATGAATAAGCAATTCCTGGCCTGCAAATGAAGGTTGAAAAGAACTTTACGTTTTGGGGCTTCGTTTAAAGATGTAGCAGAACATCAGGTAACATCCTTTCCTGGTAAGCTGAGCCATTTTTTCGGGCAACCGGATATGGCCTTGGCTTTGAAGTTCTGCTTTTGGTAATTGGTTAATTATTAGGCTTCTATTCTCCGGGCAAGGCCAAAAGTCTCCTGCGTTCGACTTTGGCTTAGGCTTTGACTTTGACTTCGACTTCGGTTTCGGTTTCGGCTCCGACTCGTGCCATGGCCATGGCATTTATTGCTTCCGGCCCAAAATGGTTGAAAGTAGCTGGACAAAATTTGCTGCAACGTCCTTCTTGGATTACACAATGGGCCAACGATGAACGATAACTGCTTGTGTGAGGACTTCGCCCAAAATATCCTGCCACTAATTGCTGGCCATCTGCAGCTCTGAGTTAAAGACAAAATTGCAAAACTTGGCAAATTACACGATTTTTAAATGAAAACTCGTAGGCTGCTCAAAAATAGACATTTCATGTAGGCGTTTCGGACCTTTACAAGATTTCAGCTCAAATTGAACATCCCTCCATACACACATACAGACACACACTCAAACACAAATGCACAGATACTGACATAGGCACAGACACAGACAAAGACACAACCAATAACATTTTTCATTTTCGACACATTTTTGAGGACTACTTTGAGAGCTTGAAGTTAAAGTCTGAAGGTTATAAAATTAATAGCCTGGCCACAAAATTGTGTAATTTGAGGTGGATTTGGGCTATGTACTGGTCGAGCAACAACATGCCGCATGTTGTACATTCTACACACGCTCCACATGCCACATCCAAGACCAATTTGTGTGCCAGTTATGGCAACAATACACTTTATGCTGCTGCTGTTTTTGCTCTAGTGTCTCGTTTTAATTAAGTTAAAATGTTTGTTGACATTTACAAGCAAAGAAGGATCAGGAACAGTAACAGTAACTGTAACAGTAACAGGAATAGGAATAGGAACAGGAATAGGAGCCAACGCATATTTCACATGCGACAAGTGAATATTTTTTTCTGCTTCTGATTTTTTTTGTCTTTTCCTGCATGACTGGTAAATAATATCCCTCAAACGAACTATAAGCTCTAGAAAATTCTTCTTGATCTCAAAAAGGGAGCACGGCTTACGGGGAAGGAAAGGAAAGGGAATATACGAAGCTTGGCTCCATTATATTTTCTGCTCAGAGTCAATTCAAGCTGAGGTTGCCACAAATTAAGGCACCTGTGCGTGTCACTGGTTAAAGAAAAGTCATTAAAACAACGCTCAAGTGTTGCATTAACGCCTAATATATTCTTAATATTGTCAGGATAATGAAGAACGTTTTAAGGACGACCGACAGCTCAAAAGGTATAGGGAAGTAAAGAAGAATTATTGATAAATTGTAAAAAGTTTTTCACTTCGCTCCGAACTGAACGTGTGAAGGAAAATCTGGAAAGGAATCTAATTTATAAAATCGTGACTTTTATGGATATTAAAAGGGATATTAAATAGAAAAGTTTTAAGGACGTATGTAAATATATGGCCATATAAATGTGTGTCTACTTTTAACATATATGTATATATATATATAAATATACAAATATACAAATATATATAAATATGTGTGACATTTGGAGCACACTTTATTGTACATACACATCGTAAACCTCACAAACATACACACATACACAGTATTCAGATATGTGCAATCAGTCGCTTAAGCGGGGACCGAAAGAACAACAACTCAGTGCATTTCCTTATCAGTTTAAATATACAAAAACAACATACACAAAGGGTAAAATGCATATGCGCACTTGTATTTCTGTTCTCTTCCAACTTGTGTGGTCGCTCAATCCCAAGACAGAGTCGCGATGCGCTGCTTTTGTTTTTTCCTCTACTCTTTCTTAAGTGGATTGCTTGGTCTTTTATTTATTTAAAGACATTTAAGCATTGGTCGTACACAGAATGTATGCAAATCTTGTAGAAGAGTATTTCCAGTGCGGCTTGTGATAAAAGTTGGGGCTAGATTCAAACTGGCACACAATTGTAACAAATTTTGCATTAGTGTTGTGTAAATGGCAAGCTGATAAAAGTTGTAAGTTAAGTCGCTTAAAGAGAAGTTTAAAAAAATAAAATAGACCATTCCGTAAATCAGACATGTATCTGTACACACATGCATACATACATGCATGCGTATATATATACATGTTTAAACAACTCACACTTTTGGCATTAAGCGTAAGCTCAGGTTTCCTTTGGGTATGGATATGGTTGTGCGGATGAGGCTACAGGGAAACACACACGCATATATGTTGACTACATATACACTTACATAAATATGTATATATGTGTACCTATACACTCACAATGAAGCTCGCACTCACATGGCCTGCAGTGATTTTTGTTCATTTTAAAGACCGCGTGTGGGTGTATTCATGTGTGCTCCTGTATAAGTTTATATCCCGGAATGTGTGTGTATATGTTCGACTGTGTGTACGTGTGTGTGTGTGTGTGTAAGTGTAAGTGTGTATATATATATAAATATGACAGGCTGTAATGCAGAAATTAAATTCATAAATATGCAAAAGTTTAATAACATTTCAGTTGAAGCTGTCAAAGAAAGACAAAGGCAACAGATTCCCAAAAACGAAATCTCATCGATTCCGATTGGGGATTTATTGAGGTCCTTGGGTTGCGTTCGTAAATAGACTGAAATTGGTTGTTGGAACATTGAATGACAATTGTTCACTTAAGAGACCAGAGATTTTATGAAATTTTTATTATTATATTGCAGTCACTTTGAAAGACATTCCCACGGCCACACACTTAGTTTCGACGCCCTCTTCTTGTTTCCATATTTATACCCACACACACACACACACACATAAATATGTAAATATATATGTATATTCAAATATATATACTATATATATATAAATGTCCTTCCGGCTAGTCCTTGAATGATTGTTCAATTTTGTTGCCTGTTGCCTGTTGCTGCCTTCTGGTCGCTGACGGTTATTTGCTGCTTGTCGGTTGTCGGTTGTTGGTTGTTGCCTGTTGGATGCTCGTTGTTCGTTGTTTCTTGCTGGTTGTTGCTGTGCTTTGATTACAGTTGCTGTTCATTTTGACATTTTGCGACACACGCAAATTAATATGCAATAACCGGGCTGTCAGGGACAGCAACTCGAATGCCCACCACCCCCTTAAAGTGGATCTAATTCCTTTGCTTTCATCCGCCCACATCTTCGAATTTTCGATTGTCCCTAAAGTCAACTCCATTTCAATTTTGTTGTTTATCGTTTATTTCAACCTAAATAACTTTCCCATATACACACTGTGTGTGTGTGTGTGTGTGCGTGTATGCGTGTGTTCACTTGTGTGTGCATTTGATGGATTGGCTTTGGTCGACGGTGATTGGTTGTGTGGCAAATGGTTGAATCCTATATTAACTTTTACGGCTTAAATTACTTACAAATTGTGTGTCCTAGAAAATATTGTTAAAAATAGAAATATATATTTATATATATATATGTATATATATATCGAGTTTTGTTTCTGTGATTTGCTGCCCCGAAAATGCGGGGAAATTTAATCGAATTTTCTGCAATTGATTTCGTTATTAAAATTGGCGCAAAAATAACAGCGTCAGCAACGGCGGCAACAAGCGATGAAAGTGGCAAAATGTGGAAAAATGTTAAGCTTCGAATTATCTGTGATTTCACTGGGAATTTTCGAAGTCGCAGCTGCAACAGGAATGCCAAGAAGCGGTAGCAACAAGCGATAGCAACAAGATGGGGCACGTGGACTCCAAAAGCAACGTCAATAAGCCAAGTAATTTATCTTGAGTGCTCACTTAATGTTGTTGTTGTTGTCGTCCTCGTCTTTCTTATCCTTACTGTTGTTGTTGCTGCTGCTGCTGCTGTTGTTGTTGCTGCTGTTGTTGTTGTTGTTGTTGTTGTTGTTGTTGTTGTTGTTGTTATCTTTGTTGTTGTTGCCATTGAGTCGAATTAACGCGCAAGTGCATTAATTAAGCCTTAAGGGCAACCATGGCAACGTGTTCCCGCAGTCCCACAGCGGCATGTATATAAAATATCCTTAAATGCCGGCCATGATTTTCATATCGAATCGAGGGAGGACTTTAGCTGAAGATGAGGGGAATTGAGCATAAATTGCGCTAATTGATGCCTTTTTATTGACACTAATTTTCCTGTAATAACTCTGTACACCCTCCCTCTTCTGTTGTACCCTCTCTCATGACTTACCCTACCCTTCGTTCACACTCCCCTACGCACTTTCCCCCTTCCTCTTCCCCTGCTCTTCCACTACTTCTACTTCTCTACCCTAAACAAACCCATCCTGGTCAACGTTAAAGTGGCCCAAAGGCAACACAAAATGCGAGCAACCAACAAGTAGAGTCAGTGTCCTTGCTGCACATTGCGTATACGCAACGTTAACTGTATGAAGCACCCTCGTAACTAGCTGCACATAAAGTGGGAAATATAAAAGTTAATAGCAGTTAAATTTTCTCCGAAACCATTTACAAAACTTTGCATACAACGATGCATTTTCCGCCTTTTCTCTTTTCCTCTTTCACTCCTTGCATCGCGATTTTCTTTTCTCTGTTCTGCCTTGACAAGGGCAGCATTAAATCAAATTAAAAGTACAACAAATGAAAAGCCGACTTCATGGAAAACGTGTATATATAGTATAAATATATAAATTACTTAAGGGATCAATGAAAGTAAATTATTTTTTAAAAAGATTTTAATTTATGGCAATAATTGTCTGAGACTTGCATCCTGGAAAACAAAATGCCGCTGAAAGGATTTTCTGTATTCAAGGAATCCTCTCAAATTTTTCAGTTCATCTCTTGATAAAGTTTTCCTGGAAAAGTTCATTGTTGCGCTGCTTTATTGTTCGACTTTCGTTTTCATGCAATTCATCTGTATCTCTAAGAGATATCCTTGAAAGGATTCTCTATCCCAAGGTTCTAGATATGATTCAAGAATATCAAAAACATAGATGTAACCTAGGAAAGTTTGGTTTTATCTTATGTACCGATCCACATCCTTTCCTTCAACTGTACAACATTCTCAGCATATTCGTTCATATCCTTTAAAAATACTTTGGGATTGAGGGAACAAAAATAAGGATTCGCTTTATTTAAAAAAGAAAAAAATCAACAAATATTTAAAAAAAAAATTCAAGTGAAAGTCCAATCTCGGAAAAAATCTAAAATCTGTAACGACGGATGGCGCGATACTGGTAGCCATCCTTGGTGAGGACTGCGGTCTCGCCATCGGCTGGTCCTTCGGCTACTACGTCAGCTCCGAGTGGCGGCAAATACTCCCGGGCTGCTTCTTTGAGCTCCACAGGCATCTCCATGGGTTGCTTGTAGTGGTACCCATCTTCTCGTAGCTCTGCGGTGGGCACATCCGCCACACGGACATCAGCTTCCGGCTGCTCCTCGACTGGTGCAGCATCAGCTTCCTCTACGGGTGCCTCAGTGCTGGGTGCGGCCTCATCGGTTGGCGGCAAATACTCACGGGCCACCTTTGGCTCCACCGCCGACACAACCTCCTCGGTGTCGTCGGCCATCTCAGGCACAGGAGCGGCTACCGTTGTTGGTGCTGCTGCCGGTGGCAAGTAATTTTTGCCTGGTGGCAAGTATTGACGAGCTGGAGTTGCCGGATGCAGATGGGAGACATCCCGACGATTGCGATGACGCAGCTTTAAACGGCGCACTGTCCGATACTCGTAGCCCTCCTCACCGCGCACTGCAGCAGGGACCTCGGTGACATCCACGGGTAAATACTCCGTTGCCGGTGGCACAAAGTCCATGGCTGAGGCGTCGACGAGTTCCGACACATCACGGCGTAGTCGAGCCGCATCCTGGGGAGCACCTAAGGCGACGCTGGCCACAGCGGACAAGGTGAAGACACTGCTAAGCGAGAAGATTTTCTGCGAGAGAAAGGAGAAAGGAGAAAGGAAAAGACGGAAAGCGATGGTGAATTCGTGTTGAAGCGTTTACAAATATCCTGTGCAAGTATTTTGGCTGATGTCCTAACCATTTTTTACGGATTTGGGTGGGTTGAATGCGACTGGCAATTAAAAGTTGCTTGGACTGTTTGATGCCTTTCCTCCAGCGAACCGCTGAATTTATAGCAAAAACTTTGAGATACTTTGCCAAGAGATTCAGTTTCCAGCCACAGTGCTCCATCTCCATCTCCATCTCCATCGCCATCTCCAGCTTCAGTTGAGTTCACTTCGGTTGAACTTAATTAAAAATCTTCAAAAAACAGAAATACGCACAGCAAACTGAACTTTGGTAACGACGCTTAATATACCCTGTAACACGTATAAAATATAAGGATATAAGGATTGCCTATGCAAGTGAATATCCTGGCGGGTCTTTCAAGGGTCTGATGGGCATTTACCTATAGAGACTTACAAAATGTGTAGCACATCATAGCCTCTGTTTGTTTAGAGTGTAATTACAGGGTATACATAACTGGCTGACTGCTGGACTGACTGAATGACTGACTGACTTTGGGGGCTCAGTTATTGTTGCTTTTGGATCTTTGGAGTGCCACTTGAGAATCTATTGCGTGGTCAGGTCTTCATCTTCGTCTTCATCTTCAGCTACAACTCTTCCATGTGCCTTTTGCCATTGCCATTGCATTTGTTGTTGTTGTTGTTGTTGTTACTTTACTTGATGTTGTTGTTGCTGTTGGTTGCTGTTGTTACTGTTGTTGTTGCCGTTGTTTTGATTGCAATGTCAAGACGCGCACGGCGGCCTTGTTGACCTTTCCATCGGTTTTCTGAGTTGAGGCTTCAACTTGGCTTATGTTTCCACTCCTTCCCATCGATTGTAAGTAGTTCACTTTTTGTTATTGTTAAAAGTGTTAATTTTAGCGTCAGCTGAAGATCTGCGGAAGTACTTATACCTCGTGTATTTATTATTATTTATAGACCCCCTACCCCTGGAGCCCTTCAATCAATGAGAGCTTAAAGATTTGTTTTATTTTCAATCGGTTTTCCGCTTTGGCTGTGCCTTTTTATTTCTGTGATCTGTTTTTTGTGTTAAATTAATATAATATTTATTTTAATTATTGCTACTATTATGCCATAAATATAATATTATTTTTTTTTCCAATATGTCTGACATTGTCAGTTGCACCTGTGTGTGCGGCCGCGGGAAAGGGGAAGGGGAAGGGGGCTATCAAATAGCAATCAATTCGAAGGTAAAAACTTGTTGCGGAAATTAATTATTGATTAAAATTTTCGTGCTTTCGGCGGCTGTTTTTCCGAAGCACTCAATTTAAATACAATGCAAAAAGTTATTAAATAGTCATAAGCATAATTATGCCATACACACACACACACTCACACACACACGTTGTATATATGTGTGTCTGTGTGTACCCGCGTAATTTCGCAAATTGAATTCGACGGCTTCCAAAAAACCGAGCAATGGACGCCGAGCTTGTAACTGTGGCTTTTGTTGAATTGTTAATGAACTAAAGAGGACATGGCAGGGACGAAGCCGTAGATGGGTACAGGGGTTGCAGATAAGAGGCGGCGTGGCAGCGTGGCAGCGACATGCAAATGAACCACTAAACTGAAGAGGGAACAAAAAACTCTGATGTTGCCTTTAAAGTCGCACATCTCAAAAAACAAACCCCTCCCCTCGCCCCGCCCAAACATCCTTCGAAATAATCTAATAAACGCGTCAAGGCAGCAAGTAAATCATTTGCTATCTGACTTCATCGTTGTGTCCCTTTCACTCGCTTTGCTCTGGCATCTCCTCGTGCTCTCTCTCTCTCTCTCTCTCGCTCTCTCTCTCTCTTTGATTCATTTTGGCTGACTAAAAGGCGGCCACAACTTCCGCATGCTACGCAATGTTGCGCCGCCTAAAAGTCGCTTACAAACATTTCTTGTTTACTTTTTTGTTGCTTCTCCGGTCTCACCCGCCCAGCGACTTGTTGCTGCCACATCGAGAGAAGCTGCTCGGAAAATGTTTGTTCATTTCTTTAGCTCGTTTTGCCCGAAAGCCACTCATGTGCAATATTTTATGTGCCTAGGCTTCTGGGCGAGGGCATAATTTATAGCACTAGCAACAAAAAAGGGAATGAAATAAAAAATAAATAAAAAAAAAAAAACACACAGAATAAAATATATGCTCCGGGCTATGAAATACTCGGGAAGATAGCCAAAATTAAGCAAGCATCGACAGAGAGTATCGAGTGTCGAGTGTCCATGTACGTGTATCGAATGCTGATGCTCAACTCTGGATGAAGGGTAGAGGCGGCCATGCGCTTAACTCGTTAAATGATTAAAAGGATAAAGGCGAGGCACAGTCTCAAGGTTGTCCATTCGATGGCAGGATTCGATTAGAAATCGGCTGCCATTAGCTGCTCCACCGGACAGCAGTGTCCCAAGGATGATCGGTAGTGAGTAGTGAGTCCTCGTATAGAGGCCGTTTAACTCCTCTCATTTAGATACTTGGCACTTATCTCGAATATCCTTGCATTAAAAAAAAAAAAATGGACATATTTTGTGGTTACTCAACTTGTCACAGGGTATCGAAGCAACAATACATTCCGATACATTTTCCGGAAAGTATCCGACGAATCTGTTCTGCTATAAATTGTGCGTGCCTCATTGATTTTTGTGCGGCTCTCGACTTGTGATTTTATTTAAAAGCGATTTTTATTCTTCTATTTTCTTCCTCTTTAGGCGTTTTTTTAACCCACAAAAACTTTGTACTCGCTCTCGATGGTGTCTGTGTTGAGGTTCAATTTACATGTTCTCAACTCTGTGTGTTTCGCTGTGTATATGCGCACATGTGTGTGTGGATGTGAGTGAATGTGTGTGGATGTGTGTGTCTGTGTCTGTGTTTGTCTGTGTTTGTGTAGTTGGACCGATAAAAGGCAACAGCTTAAAGAAGCTCCCAACGGCTCATCGACCATTAGCCGCTGTAAAGTTAACCTGAGCTGAGCTCTTGCCGCCGTCTGCACCGCGTCCTGTGGCTCCTGTTTGGGGCTCCACTGGCGGGAAGTGAACGCTTTAACCGGGCAACTGAGTTTGGAGCTAGAGTCGAGGCTGCAGCCGCGGGCTTAGTTCAAGTTGGAGAATGTTTGCGTGCCACGCCATGGAAAAGGGCAAACAAACAAAACAAATTCTTGGCCAACGGTGGTGGTGGTGGTGGTGGGAAGGGGGGTGGATTGTCGGGGAATCAAAGGCAAAGGAGAGAAAAGGCAAGTTTCGAGTCCTGCCTTAGTTTATGTAAATGTCTCGTAGCTTGTGTGTTCAGCACTTGTTTAAGTTTGAGGCAGGACCTGCAGGCGCCAGCCGAACTTGATGCCGCATTTATTAAGTTAAAATATTTATATATTTTAAATAGGCAAAAAAGGAGCAATATCCTTGCCCTTCGCATAGTTCTCCCCGCCATCCCCATCCCCATCCCTTGCAGTCGTCCAGAAATGGAAAAGGGTTTTTGCTTCACGTTTCCTTTTTGTACTTTTCTTTTTGTTTCGTTTCATTGCGTGTCCCATTCGTTTTTTTTTTTTTTTTTAGTTTGAATTTCCTTTCCTTTTCCTTCTTCTCTCTTTCTCTCCACCGCCTTTCCTTCGTTCTGCTTTGGCTTCTTTCTTATTTTGGGCTCCTCTTATTTGCCTGTCATATCGATTCGGAAAATCTATTTACGAAATTTAAATTGCTTCTTTAGAGCGCGAAAACAGCTGCTCCTTGAAAAAAAAAAAAAACACTTCAATGCGTTTGATAACATGAGAATCCTTTTTGTTTTTACAAATTCTCTTGCTTCTGGCTAGGACCAAAACCAGGACCAAAACCAGGACCAAGACCAGGACAAGGGCAAGGACACAGACAAGGACACGCATTTGCCATCATTCAATTTGTTGCTCATTAATTGAGCTATAAATTCACTTACTCCTCTCTCCACCCACACCACACCATCGGCCTTCTTCTTGCTGCCAACTGACAGACCTGACAGCTCCATTTAATCTGGCTGAGATTTTGGTAGAGACATAAGCAAAAGTCACACGTTAAAGTGAAGTACATTTCATGCATGCCGTCCCACCCCCCAAACATCCTTAGCTACCCTGCTGAGTAAGGTACTACGTACCTCCTGTATCCCTCCCACCTTGGAGCCCCTCATCTAATTAAGACACCGATTGTTAACACGCCCCCAAATTGGCGGCTGAAGAGAAGACAGACAGCTAATGTGCCACAAGTCACTTTGGGCTGACAGGACTATTGAAAAATTGATGAGCTGAGAGAATGAGAAATGATAACACATCCTGACATCATAAAACGAACCCTCAATAGGCATTTCCCTCTAGCAGCTGTCACTGCAAAGGACTCGGAACACATTCACGCTCCCACTCACACTCACGCTCCTCCTCCTGGTCCTCCTTTTTTAAAGGCGAACACACAAGAAAAATGAGATACCCGAAAAATTGATTGAAATATTTGAAACGAAAATGTCATCAGGACTTGTTCTCGGACTCCTCGCTCAGAAAGTATCGAATGATGTGAAGGGAAATCTTGAAAATCTCAAGGCTTATGCTTTCCATCTATAAATCGTTCTTGACATGATTCAAAAATAACTTCAAAGCGTTTCAATGAATTTCTAATGATACCTTGTAATCCTATACAAATCTTCCTTCCAAAGGAGCAACAATTAATTGAGATTCCAAAGTGTTCCTGAATCAGTTTTAAACTGAGGTTTGGGGGGATGACTGAATCTGGGGTATCGAACTGAACTTAAAACTGAACTCTGAAACTTGAATTTTAAAAATTCCTCAGGATTTTATGATTTATTAAATTATTTTGAAATCTAACTTGAAGCCATTTCAAATCTTTTCAACTTTAGTTCCCTCTAAGCCTCAACTAAATAAATTGAAATTCAGCTCAGGGAATTTCAATTTAGGATTTAATTTTATATAAATTTTGTATACTTGAAACTTTTCTTAAGAAGTTCCTTGGGCTTCTCCTTGTGTCATGTAAAGTTTCGAGAATTCAATTTATTGATACAAAGTAATTCAATTGAAGGCCTGTCCAAGTGGAATTACTAAGAGATTAAACCTTTTTCGGAACTAGTTCCGAACCGGTGTAAAGTCCTTAATGCGATTACTTTGAAATTTCTATTAAGCCTTTAAAATGGATTACACTTGTTGGAATCTATGCCTCGTCGATTCATTACTTCATTCAATTCAATGCAACATTGTTGCAACATCTGTTCCGCAGTGTATTTCCTCTCCCTCCTCCCCCCCTGCCCAGTCCACAGTCAGACACATTCAGGTGCTGAAAGGCAGACTTCATACAACTCGACCGACCATAAATATTTATAAACTTTAAGAGCCGCAACGAGTCGAAGGGCCAAAAATCGATGTCGATGCGAAGAGGTGGGCTCCTAGTCGACACGCCTCCTTATTCCAGGCTGCCTACATGGTATATGCCCGCAGGCTCAAGTTGTTATTTTCATGGCTGTTGTTGTTGTTGTTGTTGTTGTTTATGCATATTTAAAATTCAATTTAAATTTACGCAGCCCAAGAAAATGCGTGTTAAATAAAAATGAAAATCGAAGCTAAGCAATTATTGAAGAGGCACGGATAAGTGGGGTAAGCGCACACACACACACACACACACACACACACACACATACACATATACATACATACGCAGGACATTGTCCCATGTCCTTGGTAAATTTGGATACAATTTTATGTCTATATTTGGAAGAGGCTTCGAAATTCTCCTTCAAAGCAAATGAAAATGGATGCTAAAACTACGTAATCCATCCAAGGCTGCTCGACTACTGTATACCCTAAGTATTTAATATGACCATGGGGCATTTCACCTCATTCACCTGTCTTTTACACACACTCAAAGCCACACACACACACATAACCCATTTTGAATGAATTTCTTGGTATAAAAATAACACATACAAAAATTAAAAAAAAATAAAAATAAAAAATAAAAAATAAAAAAATAATTGAAAAATGTAAGGCAAAAATCAACAGCAGAGAATAAAATGGGCTTTGGGCCAAAGGAGAAATGTATCCTTGTTCTTTCAAGGTGCTTCAATTAGCTGTGCACTCAGCTGTAATAATTAACTCGAATCCTGGAGAGAGGATTTTATAGCTGAGCTTCAAGCTGCTCAACGTGGCGTATACGCAATATTCTCCAAACAGACCTCAAATTCATTCATTGTGGCTGACTTTGATGGTTGACTGTCACTATGACTAGGGTGCTTCCATCTACGAAGTCATATTTCATTAAAAATCAAATGCGGGGTGCAAGTGGCTGGTGGGTGGTGGGTGGTGGGTGGTGGGTGCTGCTCCTGGCGGCCATGGAAGTGAAGGTGCGAGTGCGGGCGGGAATGGGATTTGGTTTGGGCGGCTGTCGCACCTGAGGCACTGTTAATTTCCCCAGACACCTTGCAGCAGTTCTTGTATATGTCTGTTTATCAGTGTATGTGTGTGTGTGTGTGTGTGTGTGTTTAGGTGTGTTGGTGTGTTGCAGCTTGAAAGAAGTCGCCGCTGCCACTGTTGTTACTGCTTCTTCTTCTTCTGCTTCGGTTGTTGCTACCGCAAATGAAAATGAAAACAAACACAAATGAAGAACAGACGGAGGGAACCCCAAACGTTGCTCGCAACACAACAAGGGTCAACAGGAGCTGCCCCAATAGTGGCAGCAGCAGCAGCAACAACATCAACAACAACTAGAACAAAAACAACAAGCAGCAGACGCAACAACAATAACAATTTAATTTTTGTTTGCTTGGCCGTTTTGCCTGTTTTGTTTGTTTGTCTGTTTGTCCGTTTGTCTGTTTGTCTGTTTGTCTGTTTGTCTGTTTGTCTGTTTGTCTGTTTGTCTGTTTGTCTGTTTGTCTGTTTGTCTGTTTGTCCGTTTGTTTGCGCTGCTTAGTAATTTGCCTTAGCTTGGATGCATTAGACATAACAGTGGGACGAAGAAGAGTCCTTGCTTCGCTGGGGTGAGGGGTCAAGACGGATGACCTGTTGAAGCCAAAAGCTGAACTTTTGGCTATTTAATTTTCACGCAACATCCTCAAAAATTTTGCAGCTGCAGCGAAAAGTTCTTTATGGGTTCATTGAACAGTAAAGCACAGACAGGATAATGACTCCGTTTCAATTATACAAGGCGAGAGGAACAGGACATTCACAAGTATGATGAAGGGGGGAGTAGTTATGGCAGAGAGAAAGAGAGAGAGAGAGGGAGAGTGGGGGGTATTTTTGGGTATCAATTGAGGGACGTAGATCCGACGCTGCCCAATATCCTTCAAGTTGGGGAAAATTCAACGATTTATGCTTTTTAATTATGTTTCCATTTTGAAATTCGAAGCAGACGTCTCGACTTTCACTTTCATTCGTCTTCAATTACTTTTAATTATTCGCCATTTGTTTTGCTTTTCACGCCACATTTTTATACATAATATGAAATAATTGTACCACTACAAAAGCAGCAGCAACAACAGCCACGACAACAACAACAACAACAGCAACAACAACAACAACAACAATAAGAAGACTATAAACAATTTGTCGTGCCACTTAAATGAGTTTCGTGCAGCGCTGCCTCAAATTCAATTTAAGTGGCAAACAGACAGAAGGACATGGGACATCGGACATCGGACAACAGACATGGGACATCGGACTTTGGACATCGGTTACGGACATCGTCCATAGGATACACGGAACGCTACTTCGGATACGCTTGAAGCCAAGGAGCCAAGGCACAACTCTCCTCGCTTGTTTGTTTGTCAGTGTGTCACTTTGTCAGTTTGATTGTTGTTGTTGTTGTTGTTGTTGTTGTTGTTGTTGTTGTTGTCGTGTTGCTTTTGTTGTTAGAGGCCAAATGGCTTTCAATTAAAATTGTAGCCCAGCGCCAGTTGTCGATTTAATTAGTTTGCAAAGTGACGTGCGCTTATGAATGGAGCTCCTCACGGCTGCTAAATACAGGGTGCAAAGCGGCAGATACAGGGTCCATTACGTAAATATTGATGCTATTTGCCGATTACTTTCATAGTTTCGACATCAATAGCAGTGGCATCAATCGCCACAAGGATATGCAATATGTGAATATCAGAATAGTTTCACAGGATACTCGGTCCTTTTAACTACATAAATAAAGGGTGCGCTTTAAAGTTTGTATTGCTTTTCATTGGATGTGCCTTTCAATTGTCTTATCCATGTAGCTTAAAGGATGGAAAATAAATTAGTTATATAGTTCGTGAGTAGGTGGCAAATACAGGGGGCTGATTCGCATATATTAACTGCATACAGGGTGCATCATTTGGTCTATTTTATTTGCAAATTCAATCATAGCCTCACATTCGCTTACAGAGTATCCTTGGGCGGGCGGTGCACGGCGCATGCATCTTAATCCTGACCCATTACGTCTTCTCTGACAATTGCAGTGGCAGTGGCAGTGGCAGAGGCTGTTGCAGCGGTAGGGCCAGTGGCAGTGACAGTGGCAGTGGCAGCGGTAGGGCCAGTGGCAGTGGCAGGGGCAGTGGCAGAGGCAGTGGCAGTGGCAGAAGCTGTTGCAGCGGTCAGAGGCAGTGGCAGTGGCAGTGGCAGTGGCAGTGGCAGTGGCAGTGGCAGAGGCAGTGGCAGTGGCAGTGGCAGTGGCAGTGGCAGTGGCAGTGGCAGAGGCAGTGGCATTGGCAGTGGCATTGGCAGTGGCAGTGGCATTGGCAGAGGCAGTGGCAGAGGCAGAGGCAGAGGCAGTGGCAGTGGCAGTGGCAGTGGCAGTGGCAGAGGCAGTGGCAGTGGCAGTGGCTGAGGCTGAGGCAGAGGCAGAGGCAGAGGCAGTGGCAGTGGCAGTGGCAGTGGCAGTGGCAGAGGCAGTGGCAGTGGCAGTGGCAGTAGCAGTGGCAGTGGCAGTGGCAGGGGCAGGGGCAGTCAATTTCTTGCAGTGTAATTACCTTGTGTCTTACTAAACAAAACAATAAATGCTTATGTAATCCCCAATGGGAATAACAGGCAATTGCTGGAGAGCTGCTTGTCCTTGTCGTGTAGGTCCTGTCGCCGTATCCTGCTCTCTGATTTTCCATTCCTTGTCTTCAACTGCCCTGCCCAGCCCTGCCCTGCCCTGCCCTGTCTTCGACTTGGAGGTCGCCTCCAGATCCATGTCCATGTCCATGTTGTTCTCTCGGTGCGTTTCCTGCTTGGCTGCGCATTAAATTGAGCTTAATTGGAAATTACAATCCAAGTGCTATTGTTGTCTTCACCCATACAACACACTAACACCACACACACACCACACACCACACACACACATGCACAGCACTTACATATGCATTACATAAACTGATTCCGTTGAGCGCCGTTGCTCTCAAGTTAATATAATTAATTTTGGTGTAAAATTATAAACGTCAACTACCAGCATTAACCCACACGCTCACACACTTGTGTGTACACAAAAATACCTACATTACCACACACACACACACACACACACACATGTGTAAGGTAGTCTCACGCGCTTGCAACACTCACACACACACACAAACAATTGACCCTGGCCGAAGCTTTTGCAGCTTAAAGGAGTAATATGAGTGAATTCTGTGGCTAACAACTCAAATACATGCATACCATAACTTACACACACACCATCACACACACACACACACACACACACACACACACCTACACACCCACACATTATTGAGAGGATTAAAGTTTTCTAACTGTCAGCCTGTCTGCCCACGCGGTTTTCATTTGCCCAAGCGCAGCTCCTCATTGTTACCCCCCCTCCCCCCATCTTTGTGCCACTGTCTCTCCATTTTTCCATTTGCATCCTCCACCCCAAACCCCACACTCGAACCCCACCACCACGTGCTGCTTTTCCACTTCATATGCATCCCGAATGCCGCAGGATATTTCCGTTCAATGTTTGCACAATTTCCTATATTTGCGCAACAGAATTTGTTGTTGACTCGCTTACCGTGCTCATCCTTGCCCTTAAATCCATAATTTAGTCCCCAACCACGCCCCCAAAAAACGTTCTCTTTGATTCTCTGATCCCATTCCCTGCCACCGCCTCCGCCTCTGTTCCGCCCCGCCCCCGCACTAGCGCCCCGTTAGTGATTATGAAAAATTTACATGCGTTGCTCACTTTTTGAATTTGGTAGGGAAATTTTTGATTATTCAACGCATCGAAAATTATGCGCAGCTAAGTGTAAAATTATCCAAATGACAGACCTGTACGTGTGTGACTCCCCCGCTCTCCCTCACTCTCTATAAGTGTGTGTGTGTGTGTGTGTGTGTGATGTGTATGTGTTTTTGCTGCTGCTTTTTAATTATCAAAAGTTGCGTATACGCCGCGTGGGAAAGCAAAAATGATGCCTGCCTGAAATTAAGTTTAAAGATCCGCGTTGGGATTTTGGGTTCATCTACCGCAAATTCAGATTAAGTTACATTCCCGACCGTTGTTTTGTCAGTAAGCACCCTGTATGTAAAGGGTGTCCCGAAGTACAAGTAATAACAGCTGAAATTACGCGCTTGGGGCGCCTCAGCTACAACTGAACGGCCTGAAGTCCTGAGGATGTCCTGAAGGGCGCACAAAAGTGCATTCAACTGTGCGTGAAAATGTTTGCGGCAACAAGAACAACAACAACAGCATGCCTAAGGATTTGTTCTGGTCCTGCGGAAGGAGCGCGGAATGCAAAATGGCCCCTGCCCCCAAAAAGAGTTGAGAAACTTTTGAAGTTGCCACAAAATTGCGTTAACTTTTTAGTAAGTCACTTGATTATTTAGTCGCCCACCGAAAAAAGGTGGCAAATGCCTCAATGAAGTTGCCTTCTGGCATCCTTCCATCCTAAGATATCCCCGCCCCCCCTGGAAACTGGCTTGATTTAGGTTTTTGCCGGGGTCTACGGTTCACGGTTGAAAGTTGTCGACAGTATTTAGCGCGTAATTGAGACAATTAAATTGACTTTGACAATGGGAGAGCAGAAAGAAAGGGCTGGGAAATATGTATGTGTGTGTGTGTGTGTGTGTGTGTGGCTGTGGGTGTAGAGAATATGAAAGGAAAACCGGTGTTAAAGTGGAAGCTTGGCAAATCAACGACAAACGGCAAAATATAATAAATAATCCTTGCTAAGGTTTTACGAGTCCTTCTCTGCCATTTTCCTATGACGTCCTTTTCTGGCCTCTGTCCTTTCCCCTCCCCCCCGAGTCTCTTTGGCTTTTCATTTGCCGATTTTCACAGCAGGGAAAACCTTTAAGTTGTAATTAAATTTTGTTGCGACTTTGGCGCAGATTTAGCTCTGTGGCATGCAAATTGCTTGGCTTAAGCTTTGGATGCCACTCATACATGCGAGTGTGTGTGTGTGTGTTTGTGTGTGTTTGTGTGTGTGTGAATGTGTGGCAGCTGCCTGTTGCATAACT
Source organism: Zaprionus lineosus (assembly GCA_035044505.1). Lineage (NCBI taxonomy): Eukaryota > Metazoa > Arthropoda > Insecta > Diptera > Drosophilidae > Zaprionus > Zaprionus lineosus. The sequence goes on along the minus strand of JAWNNX010000694.1, from coordinate 5,558,633 downwards.
GAACACAAGTTGTCCTCCTGCTTAGTATGCATTGCATTTCGTACTCCTTTGTGGCAGCTTAAGCCGATGCCAGGGGAATGAAGACGGAACAACTATATTGATGTACGAGATGCAGAAGGATATTAAGGGACTGGAATAGAGAGGGAGAGAGAGAGCTGCAGGGATGCAGAAAGGATGCAGAGATGCAGCGGCAAGGAACGAATACGGGCGACAAGCTGCCACAGATTTTATTATGCAGAAAGCGATACTCACACGACATAACTTTGAGCCTGGTCACGCCTCTTAGACCTCATTCCTACACACATATAACATAACATATACAACCCATGTTTATACTCTCCACCCCTTCTGTCCCTCTACCCTGCTGGCAACCTCAGCAACCGCGGCTCCTTCCGTCGCCAGGACGCGTAATTGGAGCGTAATGTGTTAAAGTGACAGTCACGTGAACTGCGTCTAATTTGCTGCCTGTTTGTTGGCTCTTGTTGTGCCCCCAACTGTTGCATATTGCATGAAGTGATTACATTATCTATTGGCTTTACAGCGACGATATAGATACATATACACATACACATATGCATATACATATAGCCATATACATATATATACCTTTATACCCATATACCCATAAACACATGTACACATATATTCATATATATATATACACATACACATATACGCATATACACACACACACACATACATACATACTTGGAGGTTCAACAAATGTGCGTGCAACGCATGTAAATAAACGTTGGGACTTTGGGAAAACACAAATCAAAGTTCAGGTTGGGCATATGTGTATGTCTATAAATATGAGCATATATATATGTATATGTATATGTGGATGTGTGTGTGTGTGTGGGTGTGTTGGACAAGTTGTGTTTAATGGAATGGAGTAGTATGGGGGGTGGTGGTGGGGGTAATCTACTGCTAGTTAGTTAACGATTTGGTTTACAAGGAGCCGAACAATAACCGAGCTAATTGTCGCCGAGCACAAGGATATTCATGGGATTTACAGAAGGGCAATATAATTACATTTGTAATTAAGCGCTAAGTGACGCTGCGGGTGTAATTACCTAAGCACCTCCCCAAGTGGCTCCTGCCTGGTGGACATGTAATTACGAGTAATTGAAAACTTTAAATATTCTAAAAATAGTAACTAACTAAATGAGTTTAAAGCTTATTAAATTTAATTAAAATAAAAAGTTTTTACATTCGCTTCGCAGTATGAAGTTTTTCAAGGATTGCATCGAAAATATCCTGTTTAAACGAGTTTCCTAAATGTGTGCAATTTCTGTATATTTACTTCTCAACTGGCGAACAGTTGAGTTTTTGTGTTCTGCTTCGTGTCCTTGTTTGCTCAGCAGCAGCAAAGGACTCTAAAGTTCAGCACATATAAACATCATTCGTATGCCGATATTGAAGCTTACGGCTATTTCCAAATACGTACCTCGTGTCCACCCACAACTTCCGCCCACAAATTGCATTGTTTGTTTTGTTTTTTTTTTTTGCTTTTTTTTATGTTTTTGTCGCTCTTGTTTTCCGCGTGGTCGCAGCTGCAATGGTGCAAAAAAATGTCCTTTTTTTTGGTCGTGTATTTTTATTGCAAAATTCGTTGTGATTTTGCAATCGAAAGACTCCAAGAGCCCCGTTGTTCAATCTCCACTCACGACTCAGTAACCCCTCAGGCCCCCTCCCTACCACCAACCCCTGCTCCATACCTTCTGGCATATCCTGTCAATCGATGCTAACGCCTATTTAGTTGAAATTCCCAACTAAATGTTTTGTTACTTTCTATTAAGTAAAAATAACTTTGGCCGAACAAAGCGGGGGTCGGCGAAGGGGAAGGGACAGAGAGAGAGGGAGCGAGCAGGAGCGAGCGAGATAGCGGTTACATCAGAAATCGGAAAATCAGCTCTCGCAGCGAATTTTCCAGCGTTTTCAATTTCGACTAATCCTCCGAAATAAAAATGAAAAAAAGTAGAAATTACATTGAATTTGAATGCGAGTTAGAAGTGGACAGAGGGGGGCTGAAGGGGATTGGACAATTGTGAAAATGCTTGGGATGAAGAATGGTATACGCTTTTCCTTTCATTTTCTGAGCTTATTTATTTTCCTTTTTAGGCTTTTGTTTGTTTGCTCGCCACGCGCCAAAAATAAAATAAAATTGCCCCAGATCAAAATTGATCCAAAAAATATGTATATATAAAGATATATATATATATATATATGTAGATATATACAGATACATATATAGTTATTCATATTCATGCATAACTGCTATGGATATTCGTCGAGTGAATGGGAAGAGTATTCATTTGAGTTAGAACTAATATTTTTTATTGACTGAATGAATTCGGTCTTTGACAATTTTTAAAATTGGTTTTTTGTTGCGTTTGATTGAGTTTTTCTCTGAAGCTTTTGCATACGCTAGAACCGCACCCCTTGCCTTGCCGCACCGCCCCTTGCCTTGTGGCACTACCCTCTCCCTGGGGGGGGGGAACAATTGCGTTCCATTTTCTTCAATTTTGATTTTGATTTTCATTTGAGGTGCTGCCCTAAGCCGCTTAAAGAGACAACGTGCCGCAAAGGCGATAAGTCTTTAATTGCCTCGTCATGATGCAGCAGCGATGGTCGTGACTGTCGTGGCACACACACACACACACACACACGCACAGACGCACACATGCTTAGTGAAAGAAGTGCTACATCATCGACGCGTGTAATTGTAGGGCCTTGCAGTGCCCACCTACACACGCATACACACGCAAACACAGACAAACCACACACATACACACACAAACTCACACATACACACACATATGCACACTCATAGAGCGACGGACAGTCTCAGGCACACACAAATTACATTTGACATTGAAATTAAATTGTTGTGGGGCATTGAAAATGTCTTTAGCTTTCGATCTTCAAAGGCGCCAAAGACACCATCAACAAACACTCACACACACACACACGCACACACACACACGCACACTCACACACGCAGACTCACACCCGTTCCCTCAAAGTTTGTAGAATGTGCGCACAATAAAATATTGACAGATTTTAAATATTGAATGCGAAATATTCTTCGGCCCAAAACAAACGGGCGAACAAACAAACAAAGCGAAGCAGAAACAATAACAATAACAATAACAAAAACCAAAGGCTAATCTTCAAGTTAAAGTTAAAGTTAATGTTAAGGCGAAAGATAAATAGACAAACATTTTCATAGAGAGCAAACGGTGCCCAGATTAGAGCGGGCCTCATGTACAGTACGCCGCCTGTCAATGACCATGCAGAGATGCGATTAGAGGTCGAGCATCACGCATCGCGCACCACGCATCGGGCATCGCGCATCGCGGATCGAACATCGAACTGCTGAGATGTTGTGTACTTAATCTCTTGCAACAGGTTTGAAGATAGCCTCCAACGGCATTGCGGAAGGTGTCGCTAAGTGTGTTTAATGAATGAAACAACAACAACAACAACACCACGAAAAATATGTATAAACATAAACAGAGAAAAAGAAACAGAAACAGAAATTGAAACTGAAACTGAAACTAAGACTGAGACTGAGGCTGAGGCTGAGGCTGAGACTGAGGCTGAGTCTGGAATTTCGATTTGTGATTTTTGATATTTGATTTTTCAAATTTAATGGTAAATTTGAGATTCCGGTTCGATAGGCAGTTTGTTCGTGTACGGCTGTCCGTTCGTCCGTTCGTCCGTCTCTTCTGTCCGTCCATCCGTCCGTCCGTCCGTTTGTTCGCATCGAACGTGCAATCTCTTGCTAATTTTTCTTATAAATACTATACGATATTTCACAAACCTCATCATAACGCAACGCCCTACAAAGCTATTCACAGCTCGTCGTCTTCGTCGTCTACGTCCTCTTCGTTGCCATCTATCAAGCAGTCAGCAGTCAGCAGCCAGCAGTCAGTAGTCAGCAGTCATGGTAAGTTCATTTGGGTGTCCCCTCAAGATTCCCTCATTCTTAACATCGACATCGACTCATGGGAATATCTGTCAACTTGTCAGCATTTGTATCCGAAATCCGTGCTTCCACTTTTGGCGCTTTTCTTCTTGGGTGTAAATGGCAGATCGCTACGTCTGGGCCGGGATGTATCGCACCTGCCGCTGGAGTACTTGCCGCCTGTGGTGCTGCCACCGCTGCCAAGTGGCCAGTATTTGCCACCAGTGGAGCAGCACGCGGCAAGCTTGCCGCATGTCTTGACGCCACCACGAGAGTACCTGCCACCTGTGGAGGAACTGAAGCTGAACAACGAGTACCTTCCACCCGCACTGCCACTCGAGGAGCAAACGGAACCTGCTACAGAGGCGAGCACTGAGGAACCCACTACCACCGCCAGCAGCAGCAGCACCACCACCACAGAGGCCTTACCCACAACTACTCTGCTGCCCGTGGAGGAATCACAGCCAGAGGAAGAAGAGCCTGTGGTGGAAACGGAGGCTCCTCTGGAGGTGAAGACACACGAGGATATTGAAGAGCCTTCTGGCGCTCTGCACTCTGACGGCTATCACTATCGCGCACCCGAGATAATTCCCGATCTGGCGCCCTCCGCCCCACCATCTGTGGAGGCCTACCTGCCGCCCATCGACGACAATGCGGTTGTTGCTGAGGTGCCACTGGGCGATGAGACTGCCGCTCTCCTGGACGATGGCTATCATTACCGCGCCATCAGGCGGTTGCGCAACTAAGTGACGTCCAGAGCCAAGCGAATTTTGTTAATCGACTTTTGTTGTTTATTTTTACACCTGCCACACGCACTTTCATACACACACACACACAGGCACACACACACAGGCACATATCAAGCATTAAGCTCCTGCAAAAGGCTTACAATAAAGGAATTTTCTATAAATACGCAAGACTCGCATATTTGCAACGCTGTTGCAACAACTCAATTAGGTAGCTGCCATAGCAGCGGAAGGGAGGCAGTGCGGCAGCGGAAGGGAGGCAGTGTGGCAGCAGAAGGGAGGAAGACGGAGCGAGGATAAGAAAAAAAGGATGTGAATGTGGGCGGGAAGAAGGTGGGCTGTTGATTTAATTGGATGGATAGGTGGGTGGGAAGGTTGTGGGTAGGAGAGGTGGGGGGGTGGTGGGAGGGTGTTCGCCATAACATTTCATTTGATATTGATGACAGGAAATTAGAAAAATGTTTTCATTCTGTTTGCCACACACGACGGCCACGCACAAGACATGCCACACACAACACAAACGTAAAACACAAACACAAAACACACACAAAGCACACACAAAGCGTACACATAACATAAACAGAGCACACAACATGCCACACACACACACATGCCACACACACACACACACACACACGCACACACCTACACATTAGGCATCATCATCATTATTATTTCTACCAACCACATTGCTTGTCATTATCATCATCGTCCTTGCTGTCGTCCTTCCTCGTGTGGCTTCACAATTGATTTGTCGCTTACACTTTTCAATCCTTGCGCTGTCAGGACGAGCGCCCTGCTCCTTGTTGACACAATGTAGTCCCTTCAATTTTTTTTTTTTTTTTATTGTTTTCTTCTTTACTTCCTTCTATTTTTTTTGTTCTGCCCTTTCGCATTTGTTTTGATTTGCCAAGTTTTGGAGTCCTTGTCGCTCCTTTATGTCAATAATTCTGCAATTTTCCAATTGGTCCATTAATTCTTCAGCTCTTTATAATGTTGTTAGACCCTTGGGTAATACAATTTTGTCACGAAATGTGTAACGCATTGTCCTTCGGCCAATTGCTTGCCGTCTGTTCGACTGTCCGACTGCCCAACTGCCCAACTGCCCAACTGCCCAACTGCTCGACTGCTCAACCGCTCGACTGCTTGACTGTCCTTAAGGACGGGCTGTCCTTTGGTCTAGCACGATAAAAGTGGAAGAAAATTTACTTTAGAGAATTTCTAGAAATTGACCAAAACTCAACTTCACTTCATAAAGTATTTTTTAGGTATTTCTCAGAGCAAGTAAATTATAAATGCTAAGGATATCAATCCCTAGGGAAGGATATATTCAAAATAAATTCTATTTACAAAAATAGGAAATTTCATTTCATTTTTAAAGCTCAATGAATATTCCTTTAACTTTAAGGAGTGCAAAATTCATTTATTTTATTTATTATAATTTTTATAAATATTTTTTTTTTTTTAAATTAAATTCGAATCAATTTTAAATTAATTAAAAACTTTGATCCTGAGAATTTTATGTAAAATTTATAGAAATTCGTAAAGTATTTTTTATTTGTGTATTTGGGAGTTTTGGCCGTTGAATCATATTTTGCATCCTTGTATCAAAACATTTGCTGTTGAATTATTTATAAATGATTTAAAATTGAGGATTGAACTAAATGAGAATCCTTGTTTTTGGCCAAGTTAAGGGCCACGCAACAAGTGGCAACAGTTGCCAGTTTGTGTCTGCAACAGTTGAATGCCTCAGAGACCCAGAGACGAACAAGCCTTGCGGTGAGCGACCTGAGCCCAAGTACAAAATGGGAAAAAAGTACACAATAATAAAAGAAAAACAAGAAAAAGAAGAAGCAGCAGCAGAAGAAGAAATAAAATGTAAAGATATAAAACGCAAAAGCAAAGGCCAAAGGAAGACAGCAAATGGACGAAGAAAGGAGGAACAGCTTTTACCGTTAGATGCCTCGCTGCCTCGCTGCCCCGCTGCATTGGGAATGGAAAGGCAAGTTTTTCAGTGGCTCAGTTCGTCGTCTTTATGGTTTTTGGCCAAAACAAACACCTGTAAACACAAGTCGCAACAGTGGCAACAGTCGCGCAACAGTCGCAACGGACGCCTTGAGTGTGCCTGCCACACGAAGCGCACAAATTGAAACGTTGAGCTTTCGGAAAAAGCTTACGGCTTGCATCGCGTATCGCGATTCGTTTTGAATATTCCCAACGAGCGGTGCCGAAAGGAAAACCGTATAAAAGGCCGATGGTTCGGAAAATTCAACTCAGTTACGGTTTCAACGTGGCCGAAAGCGAATGCTGCCCCAAATAGCGGCCAAGGCGACAACAAACTGAACACCCAAAACTGACAACCGACAACCGACAACTGACAACTGACATCTGACAAGAGACACTACGAATTCGAAGTCAAAAGTGAAAAACTCTGGTGGGGAAAATCCCCTGAACGCAGCTCTTGGAAAAGGTACAAAAAATGGACCAAAAACTTAAAAATTCTAAAATTATTGAAGTGATCGAAAGGTGAATGGCGATCCGAACGATGATCAAAACAATTGAACTTAAAAAAACTTAATTAAAAAAGAAAAGAAATTAAAAAAAGAATTAAAAAAAAGAATTAAAAAAAAAGAATTAAAAAAAAAAGAATTAAAAAAAAAGAATTAAAAAAAATAAAATAAAAAAAAAAATTAAAAAAAAATTATAAAGTTCTGGAAACACTTAAGTGAACTTCATTTAATAAACAATTTTCTAAACTTTTTTAAAACTGAGTTAAAAAAAAAAAAAGTTTTTTTTTATAATTTTTTTTTGTGTTGAATTTTTGTGCAAAAGTTTGGCAAACTTTAAAAAAACAAACATTAAAAGTTGACTGAAAACTGAAATCAACTAAAACTAAAACTAATATTAAAATGAATATTTAAATTAAAATTAAAATTTAAACTAATTAATATTAAATATCAATATTTGAGCTCAAGGAGAAGAGATTTTTATGGTCGACAGTTATGATAAATGAATAAATAAATACAATAAATCGGATATGAAATTTGAACGTTCAATTAAAGTGAATCTTCGAATTCCGTTTGGGATTTTTGCTGCTCGATGCTCGACGCTCGACGCTGGACGCTCGATGCTCGATGCTTGATGCTTGAGGCAATTAAAATGCAATTAAACTCCACAAATGTTGCATTCGAAATCAAATTAAATGTTACATAGAAATCCCCAAAAACTCTTTGCTTGCTGTGACAGCAACTGCTACAGCAGCCGCAGCAACAATCTCAAACAACGGCACAAACCTAGCAAACAACAATCTCCTAACAACAGCAACAACAGTAACAACAACAACAACAACAACAACAACAACAACAACAACAACAACAACTTGTTTGAGTTAGAAATTGAATATAATTTGTATTTTATACCCTAAAGCTTTTCCAGGCAAAGGGAGTTCTACGGTCTTGTGTGAGTGTGTGACACACATTTGTAGGCGTGGCAAGCCCTAAGCCCATATACATATAATGTATATATTGTATATTATATATTATATATATACATATTCCAGATAAGCGATATCAGTCGAAGCGACGTCACTGGGAATTTCGTTTATCCGTCGGTGGGTCGCAGCCTTCTGTATACCCCTTAGCAATTGGCTTAAAATAATTCAAAATATTCAAAATATGGAATCAATGTGAATGAATACTTGAAGTGAATAAATGTCTTCAATTCGAATGCACTTCCTTTAAGAATGTGTCCTTAACTTCCTTAAGGATTCTCGTACAAAGATAAAAGTTATTTTTGAAATTAATTTGACTTTCTGATCTTTGACTTAAATTTGGCTTTTTATGTGTGAATGATTTGTAAATTAATTAAATGGGCTTTATATGAATGCAGGGTATCCTGCGGTCGGGCCAACGTTTCTTTATCCTAGTTTACTTACGTTGGCAACAAACTGCATTTACCAATTACCTTTGTCTGCTTGGGATTGTTGCTGCGGCTGCCTGTTGACGGCCTTAAAACATAAGCACACACACAGCCTCGCACACCCAATCATTTATACACACCTAGGCAGCCACACACACACACACACACACACACACCTAGGCACCTATATACACACACCTATTTACACACATCCAGAAGTTTATTAATAAACGTTTTGTGTACAATGCACAGCCCATAGAATAGATAATAAAAACGCGTATACGCGCCGTTGCCCGCGAGTAAGCGAGAGCTTGTTTCCTATGTATGTGTGTATATGGGTGTATGGGTGTACGGGTGTACGGGTGTATGGGTGTATGGGTGTATAGGTGTATAGGTGTGTGCCACGCTTTTGTATTTATTAATAACGAAGTAATCAGACATTGTAATCTCCTCGCAAAGCGTATTACAGCAGACATAACAAAGGCAGCTTGAAGCCAGTCTTTGTGCCGCTTCCGTCCCGCTGATGCCTGCCAGTACGTCCATCCTTCCGTTCATCTGTCCGCTCCATCGTCCGGTCATCCCGTCATTCCGTCATTCCTTCGTTTGTTGCTCTGTTTTGGTTGTCGCTGCTGCATCCTTTAAAGTCCTGCGGCATTGTTGTCGCTATTGTCGCACTTCCGGCTCAAATGGCAGCTACAATGCTACAACAACAACGAAAACATCAACAAAAAATATTTTCAAAATTGTTTCTGAACTTTTCTATTTTTATTTATTTTTTTTTTTTTATTATTTTTCTGTTTGTATCATTTTCTAATTTTTCACTTCATTTGGCAGCCGCAAAATCAAAACCCACAAACGACTCAATTTTCAATTCTCAATTTTCAGCTCTCAATTCTCGTGTCTCGCTTCTCGTGTCTCGTATCTCGTGTCTCGTGTCTCACTTGTCGCTTTTCAATTCTCTTGATTCTCGTTCAGTAAATTTTGATTTTAATATTTTTTGTCGTCGTTGTGATTTTTTTACATTTTTAATTTCACTTCAATTTGCGTTGATTTTTGCCTTTGAAGCCACGCGTCTGATTGCCCTCTGCTAAAAATTGGCTGGCACAAGGATGAGCAGCGCTGGTGGATGATTGTTGCTTGTTCTAGTCTCTGGGCGGATATGTTGGGGGGTAGCTGTAGGGGATAGGAGAGGGGGCGGGGGTAGATAAAGCAAAGCAGGGATTTGGAGAGACTGCAGTTAGCGGCCATATTGATGGGCTTATAGCGTGTTTATGATCCGAACACACAAAAACAGGCATTCATTTCAGCAATCTGTCTAGCAAACACTCTCCCATCCTGTCCCCAACCCGAGCAACGCTTTCCCTCTCCCCCTCCGTCTCCCTCTCCCTCTCCCTCTCGAGCTCCTTTCCAATTTTACCCGCCCCATAGTCCTTCACCCTTAGAACCTGATTGCCTTTGGCTGCCATTTTATGTTATTCTTTGGCATTTTGTATGCAAATTGCAACTCATTTGACGGGGCACGAGTCCTCCGACCTCCTGCACGATTATACCTAAATACACCGCTCAAATTGATGGCAATTTTATCCACCAACAGTGGGTCAAACTAATAAGTAACTAATTAATTTATTACCACACCCCCCACCTTTTGGCCCCCTTTTTTTGCCCCCCTCTGGCACCTTTACCCATGTTAAAGGACTCACCTGCATTTATAGTTGCATTAAATTGTTGTTGTTGTTTTTTGGTTGTTTTTTGGTTGTTCGGTTGTTGTTGTTGTTACTGCGGAGAATTTTTAATGACACCGCACATGAAAATGCTGTTAAAATGTGCGTTAACATTTTTGCAACTGACATTTACAATTATAAATGCAGAAAATGTATAAAAACTTGGAAAAGTTTTCCATAAAAAACTACAAAGCCACAAAGGAGGATAAACAATGGGGAAAAGTAATGAAAATTTGGTGTAACTGCGGGCAAAATTGAAGCGACAAAAGCGACAAATCAGTTTAATTTAAAACTCTCCTTTTTTACTCTATGTACAAATGTGTGTGTGTGTGTGTGTGTGTGTATGTATTTTTTTTTTTTAAATAAAAAAGGGAAGCTTTTCCCGTTCGGCCAAGACCTTCGTCTTTGCACAACCCAAAACAAACACAAAACAGAAACAAATAAGAAAACACTCAACGTGGAAAGTTACGCCAGGGACTCAAGTGTAAAGGGTGGAAGGAGGGGCATGAGGGAGAGGGGGGAGGGGGTGGCGTGGGTGTACGCGTACGGGCTGAAGGAAAGTCAGCGAGAGAGTTCTTGGGGTGTAACATAAAGTATTTATTATAATTATTTGAGATATTTTTCATTTAAACGCGCATTTAATTTTCGTTACTCGTGCAGCAAAAACAACAAATGTTGCAAGGCCGCGCGGCGGCGACGACGGCAGCAACGGCGGCAGTGGCAGTCCCAATGTTGTACGTCAATGCATAAGAAAAGTTCACACAAATAATCATACCGAAAGAAAACAAAGACGAAGGAGCAGAAAAAACAACAACAGCCCCAAACAGCAGTCATTGCCGCGCAGATCGGAGGCGGCACTTGGAGGCGTCGCCAATTCACCAATTCCCCAATTCGCCAATTCGCCAACTCGGGGAATTCCCATCCTCCGCTCCGCTCCGGCTACAACAACTTAACAGGTACGCCAAACATAATAACACATAAATTCTCATTCTTATTTCGAAATGGGTGACTGCTCGTCCCATTAGCCGAGTCCTTTTTCTTGTTCCTCTTTATACTTTCGCGTTTGGCGAGGTCCTTTTATGACTTTTAGTTTATTCATAAGCTGCAGTTGCCGTCCCAAACTAAGCACTTAATTATTTAATTTTGTTGCAAGACTCGCACGCTACATGTGCCTCATTTGTGGCAGAGATAACTACCCATCCTCCCCATCATCTTGGTCTCCCACCTTTGACTTACAGCTGCCGCGTAGCGCCTAGTGCCGCCCACTTTCTGTTGACTTGGCTTCCTTTTTGTGTATTTTGGTCTGTTGTTTCGAGGTTTGTCCTGCGGTTCGCTGTCTGACATTGTTAATGTCAGCTGTGGTGTGTGTGCGTGTGTATGTGCGTGTGTGTGTGCGTGTGTGTGTGCGTGTGTGTGTGTGCGTGTGTGTGTTTGTGCTTCTGTTTGTGTGTGTCGTCCGTCTGACTCTGTGTGTACTCTGAACTCAAATGCTGCGCGCAGCTTTGCGTATGCTTAATATGAATTAAATAAATTATTAAGTATACGTAATGAGCTAGTAAATTAGTTTGTGCGCCACCAAATGAATATAAAAATGCATGTGAACAAGTTGTGGTGGGTGAGGGGATCGACAGGGTTAGCGGGTAGCTGGAAGCGGAAGTGGATGGGGAGGGGGAAGGGGAAGTGGGAAGGAAATGGAAATGGAAATGGTAAAGGCGGGGTGTAAGGATTCTGGGGATTGTGGTCTTTGCCATGGCAATTAGTTAAACACAAAGTTGATGCCTCACCCGTTGCATACTTCCTGATTCACAGTGTCTTTCGATTTATGTATGTATGTGTGCTATTGCATGTGTGTGTGTGTGTGTGTGTGTTTTCGGGCTTTAAGAGTAACAACTTTTATCCAGGCATATGGACTGCAGGTGTAGAAAGCAGAGGTGCCCAAAGTTTGAAAGCTCCATGTATATCAATTGGGATAAAAGTTAGCTAAAGGTGTGTCCTGCAAGTCCTTAGTGCCGAAAATGGCAAGGAAAACATTTAAATAGCAAATGCGCAGAAAAAAACTCGTGACTCGAGGTCCACCATATACCCTGTATTCAAGTGAGTTTTGAAAGGAATATCACTGCTTGCTACAGAAAGGATTGCATCCTTTGGAATCGAGTATAAGGATTGACTACAATTCGCAATCGATAATGTATCGATAAACTGTCCATAGTAGAGATCCAAACATACAATGGAAAGAAAGGCGCATGAATTATTCAAATTGCTCACCTATGAACATCGTCCTTTGTGCACATTAAACCTTTAATCAATTCGAATTCGAATTCCAATTAATCTAATCCTGAAATGACATTGTAATCGAATATTAAACGATGGAAATTCCTGAGCTCAAATGTAGCCTTGGCTTCAATCGGATAAAGGGGCTCCTTTGCATGGAAGCTGATTATAATCGGGAGCCAATTTGGACAGAGATATCCTTGATTAGAGCAGCGTGTCCTTTGTGGAGGCAGCGTCCATTAGTCAGTGATTAAATATGCAGAAAAGGTACATGATGCATGGAGCATGGGATTTGGTATTTTGGGATGATATCCTTAAATAGCAGCTGCAATTAGTAATTGAATTTGTCGCCAAGAAATCCTTTAAAGGAGCAAAAATCTAATCGACTGTCAGGCGTGTTAATTTATTCATGAAATTTTTGCTTGGCCAAGGTCCTGGCAATGAGACTGTATGTCTCATTAGCAATAAAGCATTGCATTAGGCCAAGGATGCGGACAATAGTGGAGGGGGCGAAGTGAATGGTACAGATGAGACATATTTACTACGCAGGACACGCACAAAATGGTAGCCAATCGCTCCCCTCAAACCCCCCTCCCCCCCTCTCCATCCCCCACATTTTTCATTATGTTTGGTTTAGTTTCGTCCTTTCTGTCTAATCCCAGACACAATCTTTATTCCCCGGACATGTGTACAACGGAGGCACATGGCCAGTGGAAGTGCCTTCAGATGTGTCCTTGAACTTGGTGCCTTGACTCCAACTGGAACTGCAGTTGCAAGTGCCAATTTATTGCAGTCGCCAATAAATTTTCATTTCCCTTACGCGAAAAGAGTTTGGAAAATGTAAACAGAGATGTGAAAAATCAAAATCAAAAATCAACAGAAACAGAAACAGAAACAGAGGAAAAATCAGAAAAAGTGAGGAAAATATTTTGGCCTTTATTTTGCTGGGAAAGATATGAGCGTCCGGGAAATGGCAGTGGCTCATTTGGTGGTTCAGCTGGTGGGTCACTTGGTGGATCAATTCAGTTTATGGCAATGTTTAATGTACGACAAATGCCAGAGTTGTGGATCAGAGGAGGGGATGAAGCGGATGGAATCTTCTGACATATAGCGAAAATCAATGCCAGAAGGCGGTTGCCTTCAACTTGGACGACAGACTCGTCCTGGCTGCCAGCCAAATCAGCACTTGACATGGTCGAGCCACTGTCTCGGGCCTGTGCCCGGACGGCAGGCAGCAGGCAGCAGGCATCAGGCGTCAGACGTCAGTCCTCCGGCCCTCAGGCCTTGTTTTTAGCTCTCTCAGTGTCAGTTGGTAGCCTGTGGCCTCCTATGTGATGGTAGCCATTGGTGGTGGCTGTGGCCAGTGCAGGACTGTGCGGTGGCCTATGGAGTGGCACAAAAGGCAGTCATTGACAGCCGCCGTGTGTGTGCACTTAAGTGCATGTCAGCGGTCGAGGGGGGCAACCTGAGCGGGCTCCGGCTTTGGGAATGGGTTGCGTTAGTGTTGGTGTTATGCATAATTTTAATTAAATTGTTTTTACACAAACACACAAACACACACACAAACACACACACACAAACACACAAACACACATACTCACAAATACAAACACATATTCAAAACAGTTCTTAGCTTCAACTTAACTGAGTAACTCTCATGGCTCCATCCAAAACCGCAAGCTGAAAATGCACTTGGAGCAGTAGCAAAAACTGTAGCTCATATGCTGATTGCCTCCGGGCTGAGGTTTGCTTAAAGGCGGAAGAGGAGTGAGTCGTGGCAGTGGTGGTAGTGCTGGTAGTGCTGGTAGTGCTGGTAGTGCTGATGGTGGTGGTGGTGGTGGGGCAGAGAGCCGGAGTGGTAGCTAGGGCCGTCGTTACTGCCGGTTCCCAGTGGCAGTACCACTGCCAATGGTCTGGGAGCCCTGTGACCGGCATATGGAACGCATAAAGGATAATGGACTTAGGGCAAACAATGCAGGAGCAGCAACCAAAGCAAAAACAATGCGAAAAACTAAACTCTAGTGAGCAGAGGAGAAAGTGGGTGGGTGGCAGGTGGAGGCAGGGACAAGTAGCAGCACAGATAGCAGAGTCACAACAAACAGTGAGCAGACAGGATGCTTAAGGTACGATAACTGATTGACTGACAGATACTGTGTAATTTGGTTTAATGTAATGTATAAGTTAAGTGCAGCGTAAGGTAAATCTGGACTGGATTAATCCATATACCCAACTGCCCAGGGGCAATGAGAAGTTGCAAGTTGCAGGCTCCTCTCTCCTGTTGCTTATTTGGGATTCCGAACTGCTCTGCATTCCGCATTTACATTCCCTTCCCTGTAACACTCTGCCCTCCCCTGGATGTGACTGCAGGGTATTGCAACAAGCGTTGCATTCATAAGTTCCTCAATGAAAAGAGCTGGGAAGGTGAGCCAGGGCTTACCCTGCGTCGCATGGCTATGGACTGGAAGGTGCTGCTCTTGGCATTGTCCTTGCTCCTTTGCCTGTCGTTTCTATTGCTGCTGTCGTTCTTACAGCCATTGCTGTTGCTGCTCCTGCTCCTTCTACAGCTACTGTTCCTGCTTTTGCTTCTGTGTCTGTGCTTGCTCCTGCTCCTCCTCCTCCTCCTCCTCCTTCTCCTCCTGCTGCTGCTCCTTCTCCTTCTGTGACTTGGCCAAACATCTGGCGGACTTTTGGCTCCGCTTATTTGTCATTGGCTTGGTTAACTTGATCATTTCACAAATTAGTAAGTCATCCTGGCTCAAGGAAATCTGCTCCCTTTGCTTGCTTTCCTTTCTCCGTCCTTCCCCCGCTGCGACTCCTGCCATTGTTACCTTGAAGCTGCTTAAATTCAAAAATTCAGACTCTTTTTATCTTGTGGACCTGCTGCCTGGTGCTTGGCTTTTATTGGACACATAAAGAGCATTCAATCTGTCGGATATGCATACCCTGCTTATGGATGAGCCTCGTACATTTCGGGGCTTTAACTTACATTCAAGCCTTTGCCTAGCCATCCACATCCTTGCCTGGCCCATTGTTGTCTTTGGCTTGATTTGTTTTTACAAATTTATAAGCTAAACAACATATTTTCAGCTCTTTTCTGTCTGCCATTAATTATAAATGTTGCTATTGTTGGGTTTTTCATATTTTCATACCACCCCTCCTGCCACCCGCTCCCCCTTCCCC
The DNA here is from genome assembly GCA_035044505.1 of Zaprionus lineosus. Lineage (NCBI taxonomy): Eukaryota > Metazoa > Arthropoda > Insecta > Diptera > Drosophilidae > Zaprionus > Zaprionus lineosus. The sequence goes on along the minus strand of JAWNNX010000694.1, from coordinate 5,542,824 downwards.
CACCATCAAGAGCAGCTACTTTGCCTTGTGCCGCCTCTAAAAATTTAATTTGATAAATCACTTGGCGATTCTTTGTTTTAAGGCCCAGAGGGGCGTCTCTTCTGGTCTCGTGTGGTCAGTAACCTTTTTTTTTGGGGGGGATATGAAATCCGAAGAAGAAGAAGAAGAAGGAACTACACAATCCGAGAGATCCGAATGGTACATTCGAATTACTAGGGGGAGTCTGCACATGTCTCTGCATATGGAATCAAGTGTTTGCTTTGTAAATTTAATTGAATTATTTATCCGTTGTTTATATTTAAAATTAGTTGGATTCTTCTTCCTCGACTCTTATGTACTTTGGGAATTATTCAGAGCTCTCTGAAAATATGTGCCTTTGGCTCACTTTAGGTGAACGGAAAAGAAATGCCTTTGATCAGACATTAATCCATATTAATAACTCACTGGGAATTTATTTATTTGAAATTTATTTCGCTAAAAATCAATTTTATTGCTTCAAAGTTTTTACTTCTTCATTCGATTTCCCCTTTCAATTTCTCAACAGAAATTTATATGTAAATGTCAAAACAATGCAAATAGTTTGAGAGTAAATTTCATTTATCCTCTCTCTCCCCATCTCCCCCCTTCTCTCTTGTATCTACCTGCCCAACTTTATTTCTGTAAAAATTCCCTGTGACTAGGCGACTTTTTTCTTCCTTTCTGCAAATAAAGCGTTTTGCGTATGAGTAATAAGTTTTACGTTTTCCAAACTCCGAACACATATCGCAGCAGCTGCCGTTGGAGTCGCTGCCGTTTTGCCTGGCTGCCTAAAGCTTTTAGTTATCCGAGAGCCGCAGACTAAGCCCAAAGCCAAAGTCAAACCTCGACAGAGACGGACCCCCCCATGTTGAGCCTAACCCCAATCCCAGACCCAGACCCAAACCCAAACCAAAAAACCTTATCCCAAACATTGCACACTGTCTGCTCAGCCCAACCCAACCCAACTCAACTCTTATCCCATTCCACCCACTCTGTCCGCTTTACCCCCTCCACTCCCTCTGTTGCCCATTTCCACCTCTTCTGCCAGCCATTTACATCCGTTCACTGTGACTCTTTGCATCCCTTTCCATTTCCTTCTGGCATATTGCGCATACGTCCCGTGGGACGTGCATTAGAAGCATTCGGATGATAGATGGTTAGCCAGATGGATGAATTGATGCGAGGGGCGTTTAAGAAATTCACGCTCATAGCATATGAATTAATTTCCATTGCAAATTTCAATTTCCAATGCCAGTGCCACTGTCAGCAACACCTTTGCGTCAATGAAATGCAAACAAACAGAGAAAAACCAAAGCCAAACACACACCAAGAGCGGTTAACACACAAAGATGATGGCCCGTAAACAAGGCCAACACATGGCAGCATAAACATCGAAGCAACTGCTAAAAATATTGGAGCTTGCGGCTCTTTCCTATCTCTCCGCTGTCTCCACTATATTTTTCTCCCCTTCTCGCTCTCTCCCTATATATACATATATATATATATGTATATAGATATATACAGATAGATATATATGTATATATATGCTGGCCGATACGAAAGAGTTGAGTTTTTCGATGGAAAGTGTTTTTGAAAATTCGGGTCTGAGACTGAGGCTAGAGGCTGAAGTAGGGTGGATGGGCGAGAGGTGAGTGGTGAGGGGTGAGGGATGAGGGCGACAATAAAACAGAGGCGGGGGACTTTGGGGCTTCGGTTAGTTCTGAGTGGCTGCAAAATGCCAACAGCTGCTCAGTTAATGAATGAATATGCATGAAGTAGTGTGTTTAGTTGTGTGCGTGTGTGTGTGCGTGTATGTGTGTGTGCGCTTCTTTGTGCTGAGTCAGGCGGGGAACACGGGGTAGTTCAGAGGTGCACACAAATGTCGCTACTGGTGGTCGATGATGGTCGACGGTCGGTAGTCGATGGTTGATGGTTGATGGCTGATGATTAGAGCTTGGGTTGGTTGGGTGGTTGGGTGGTTGGGTGGTTGGGTGGTTGGGTGGATGGGTGGTTAGGCGGTTGGGTGGTTGGGTTGGCTGGCGGGTGGAAGGGTCAAAGGGCTGAGCGTTTTCTGCCCTCATTAATTTGTGCTGCTTATCAAATTTGTTTTGTTGTTATTAATTTTTGGCGCGTTGCGTTGAAGCTGATACAAAGTTTATTGTTGTTGCTGTGTTTGTTGCTCTTATTGTTGCTGCTGCTGTTGTTGTTGTTGTTGCTTGGCGTTCTCGGCGGTGTTGTTCGCATTGTTTAGCATAATATTTACCAGACCATTAGCGCCATTAATCTAATGAATTGCCATTGAACTGTAATGGCAAGGAATCGCCCGCATGCATAAACACTGAGCGGAAGAGGAATATAATATTTATGCATATTTTTAATCCCATAACATTAAGTGTTGTGATATGCCCGGGATGGGATATCTTATAATTAATAATTAAATTAATTATAGGTATAATCCACTCTCCTGTGTAACACTTCTCGTGGCATTAACTTCGACTCTGGTGCCAGGATGGTTATAATCTCCTAGAGACGCTCAGCCGTCTTGTCTGTGTGTCTGTCACTGAGTAATCTTCTAGCTTCCTAGTCCGTCGGCTCTAGTTTTATATCCCTGAATTTATAAGTTTGTTTACTTGTTATCGGATTTCTCTCAGTGTACGTTAAATCCTTCCATCAGCTGCGGCAGCCAACAGCAAGTGTCATGTATAAGCAAAGTGCGGGCCGTTCCTTGGAAGAAAAGTCCCTTCCTCAATCCCTTAACTCTTACCTCTTACCTCTTACCTCTTTTTGCAAGACTTGGCTAATTAAATCAGCTGCTTGATTACGTGATTCTTACTGTTTTCTGGGGGCTTATCAGGCCGCTTACAACAAGAATCCGACACTGTTTTTGATTTTGAAGTCTGGAGCTCAATGGCCAAAGGATGGCAATGTTGGCTCAAAGCGATTGCCAACTGCCATAAATTGGCAAACTTCAACAACTGGCAACGGGCAACTGGCAACTGGCAACTGGCAACTGGCAACTGGCAACTGGCAACTGGCAAGTGGCAAGTGGCGAGTGGTAAGTGCCAACTGACAAGACTGAGAATTGGACACGTTATCCTTGATGTTGGCTTTGATACAGTTGTTGGCCAATCTTCACGAGGTTTTAGCTACAAGTTTAAAGAGCTATAAGTTGGTGCTTTGAGCCAAATTCAGGCATCAGCCGTGCGTGCATTTTGGTCCTGGCTCTTTTTACCTTTGCCCCGAGCATTCAAGCTAAGTTCAGCCCAGTCAATCTCCAGAGCCATCCAACTATTCCTCATAAAATGAGCGGGGCGAAAACTTTTCTCAGCTATTTTCCTCTGGCAAAAAGGTGACGGAAAACTTTATATGCACAGCCAGAGTTCAGGGTGGGGTGCAGGTGGTGTTGGTGGTGGGGGGGTTGGAGAGGAGGGGGAAAAAAACTCACTCACGTCGAGCTCTTGCATATTTCATATGACAAATTTAATATTTATCTCGAGTTGCGAGGTGCTCGCTGCTCCTTGGACTCAGGATTCGGGGTTACGGTATACGTTCGGTGTTCGGTGTTCGTTGCTCAGCTTTTGCACTAATTTATATCGACATCTTTTTGAATTTGAATTTAAGAATATTTATTTTTAAATTGCTTTAAGCAAAAGTCAAAATTTCCATTTAATTGGGAAATGGCAATTAGAATTTAGCCAAATTACCCTAAGAAAACATTCCAAAGGGGGGAATCTTAGTTTTATCTAAGCAAACTGAAAGTTTATATATTATTATTATTTTTAATATTATTATTATTTATATATATTATATATTATTAATATTATTATTTTGTATATATATTAAATATTATTAATAATTATTGATTTTTTTATTCATATTTTTATTTTTTTATTATTTTTATTTTATTTCTATTGTTTTATTATTTATATTTTTATCATTTATTTTTAATATATTTTTATTATTTATATTTATTATATTTATATTATTTATATTTATTATATTTTATTATTTATATTTATTATATTTTTATTATATATATTTATTATATTTTTATTATTTTTATTTTTTAATATTTATATTTTTATTATTTATTTATTATTATTTATTTTTTTTTACTATTTATTTTTTATTTTTTATTATTTATTATTTATATTTTTTTTTTATTTATATTTATTATATTTATATTATTAATATTTTTATTTTATTATTATTTTTTTATTATTATTTATTTATTATTTATTTATTATTATTCGTTTTCCCTGCAGCAGCAGCAAGTAGCAAGCAGCGTGCATACCCCGCGAACTTGAGAATCGCTTTGGATTTCAAGTGAAACGTAAACTATTCGCAACCGCAATCCGAAGCGTTGTTTGTTTTGAAACAATGCTACAAATTTGAAAACAATTGCATTTTAAATGCCGAAGATACTCAATGAACAATTGAGCAAACTTCCGGGGGAACAGAAAGCGTTATCTTAAGAGTAAACAGAAGATTGCCTCTGGCGTGTGTCTGGTGTGTGGTTGTGTGGTTGTGTGTGTGGGTGTGTGTGCGTGTGTGTGTCTAGGTAAATATGGGAGACACACTGCAGGGTATTTGCCAGGCCGTGCATGAAGATAGCCAATTTTTTTTTATTATTTCTAGCCTTGTATTAGCCACAATTCTTTGGTCTCAGAAAGGAAAGGGTTGCGTGGGGTGTGACGGGTGGATGGGTGGATGGAGGGACTGGTGGTTGTGTGAACGGTGGGAGGGGGAAGGGGATTGTCTTTATGTGTATGACTTACAGTTTATATTAGACGCATTCTTGGAGCACTTTCAGTTTTTAATTAGATAAATATCGCGGCTGCCTCCGCCCATATACATATACTCATGCTCATCTATTGGCACGGCACGGCGGGTGGTGAAAATTTCCATCCTCTGAATGGCATTCCGATGGACGGGTTAGTGGCAGGCGGCAAAAATGGCAGAAACGTTTTCGCTGCCCTGTGACTAATCTGAGAGTTTCGCTTTCTTAGGAATTGCCCACGGATTTTTCATAGTATAAAGAAACTGTATCACTTGCTTAATTTAGTATTTTTTTTTTGTTTTTCCAATTTTGGTTTTTCTTTCTATATATATATTTTTTTTGGTTTTTTTGGTTTTTTTATTTTTTTTTGTTTTGGGTGGTGCTTGGGATGTGCTCTTAGCCCCACTGACAGTTGTAATATAATAGCACCTGCTCCTTGCTTCGCTGCGCTCTACATGACGTGTCTCCCCTTGTATTTTCTTCGTCATTTTGGGTTGTTGTTGTTGTTTTTTGTATTTTGTGTTTTATATTTTTTTCTCGCCACTTTTCGATTTTTCCAATTTTCACCTGTATTCTGGCTTTTCTGGCCGTTCTTTTGTTGCCAACAAAACAAATTGTTTATAGCGAACTGTTTTTGACATATTTATGCCGGCGGCCGGCACTTGTGCGCTCCAAAAGCCAGTACACGCCCCCTCCCCCTCCTCCCACTACCACCCATTCTGGCTCAATGCCTCTGGCCCCAAAAAAACAAAAGCCGGCCAAAAAATGAAGACGAAGGAGCGAAGGAGCGAAGGAGCACCCCAGCCAAGTCTGTCGGCTAAGTAGACTATGTCGACTATGTAGACTATTTGGCCCATTACCTCTATAAGGAACCAAATTCGGATCCTCGTCTCGTCTTCTTACTTGTTCTTGTTCTTTGTTTGTTTGCTTGTTTGTTTGCTGTTTGTTGCTTGTTGTTTTTGTAGCTGTTACTTCTAAGTTGGCGCTGCCATTGTTGTTGTTGTTGTTGTTGTTGTCGGTGGCACACTTTACTGTTATTCTGTGTAGAAAGTTATTATGGGAAAGTTCTTAGAGCTGAGCACAAAACGAGGATTGGGGAAAAGTGCTAACTAGTTACGGGCAGGCAACAGTTGGTCTGTCCCTTGTCCCTTGTCTCCCCTCTCATCCCTGCCAGTCTGGGATTAACCACAACAAATTTGTACAGCTTTGAGCTTATGTGAGGCCAAGTGGCAAGTCTTAATTTAGTTTAAATTATTGCCACGTGTAGTGCCTGGATACAAAATGTTGGCTCTCCATAATGAGCATTTACTTACATTCAATGGCCACATGATTTGCATGTGTGTGTGCGTGTGCGTGTGCGTGTGTATGTGTGTCTACTTCGGTTTGGTTCTTAAATATCATAGCTTTCCACTTGCCACACCCACCGATCATTTTGCTTATTTACGCCTAATGCCTAATGAAAATACGTGCTTAAGGAAATTTGAGATATTAAAGCATAAACCATAAGTGTGCAGCCCCTTCTGGTCGTGGATGGGGCCTTTAATGGTGGCAGTGGCAAGCGTTGCGGTAGGTCGTTCAAAGTTTCATATTCAGCTATAACAGAAGTGGAGTAACCCACCCCCACCTCCATCCACTGCCCATTCTCGCCCCCTCCCGTTCCTATTCGTTTTTTTTGCCGCCCCTTTGTGTACTCAGTTGTAACTTTTAAAGCAGCGACCGCCGCCGTCGCCGTTGCCGTCGCCGTCGCCGAATTCGTTGCCAGTCGATTTTCCGTTTTCCCATTTAGTCCTTGCAACTCCTTTCTCTTTCTATGCCCGCTTTTCCCACTCTCTTCCCCCTCCCCCCGCTCACTCTGTCTAATTCTGCACCTTGTGTGCTCCTGCACGGACTTCGACCTCGCGTGTCTGGCGCGCATTTCATGAGACTTAAGTGGGCCGCCCCAAGTAGATACGATCCAATACGATGCGATACGATGCGATGCGATGCGATGCGATATATTTATTGGCAGCGCCAGTTTTTTGCTTCTTTCTCCTTTCTCCTTTCTTCTTGTTGTTGTTCCCCTTCAATTGGTGTTATTGTTATTGTTATTGGTATTGCTGTTGTGGTTGTTGTTGCTGTGGTTGTTGCTGTTGCTGTGGTTGTTGCTGCTGCTGCTGCTGTTGTTGTTGTTGTTGTTGTTGTTGTTGTTGTTGTTGTTGTTGTTGTTGTTGGTTCAACAACGTTTGGTAAAACAGAATTTATTGTTTTAATGCCATTTCTGTCGCTGTCGCGCTGTCCTGCCGTCCTGCCAGCCTACCGCCTTGCCGCTTTGCCGTCCTGTTGTCCTGCCGCCTTGCCGTCCTCTCGTCCTGCCGTCTGGCTGTTTGGAGCCCCAAAAATTGGCAATTTGTTTAGAAATTAGCGCGCTTCTTAGCATGTAAAATGAAAATCAATTTCCCAGTCGATTTTCGCGGTGTGGGTATGGGTATGGGTATGGGTATGGGCTGGGATGAGCAGGGATTTCGGGCCAATCCTCTAGGTTAACACACACTTCTCCATCTATTATCTTACAGTTGAAATTGCGGCTGCCACACGATGAGCGCCTCGGGCACTGGCAGCAGTGCCACCTCAACACACATCTTTCGCTCGCTGTCATCGGAGAGCCAGAAGAGGGAATGGTCGAAGCGTTTGTCGTTGCGTGGGATGCGGCATGGCGCTGGTCCTGGCGCTGCTGGAATCGTTGCCGGCAAGGAGGTGAGTCAATAGACCCAAAACCCAAAGCAAGATAAGATTCCCAAGCTTAACTCTTATCTGGTTTGGTAACTGTTGCAGGATTCCGCAGGTGTGGGAGCCATAGCTGCTTCTGGAGGAGGGACAGCTGGGGGAGGAGGTGGCACCGGCACTGGCACTGGTGGTGGGGGGAAGCACAGAAAGTTTTTTAATCGTTCGGCATCGCTGAAGCAGACGGGGAGCAGCAGCCCGCAAACCTCAATGGAATTGCATGTACCTGGGCAGTCATCTGGAGCTGGGTCGCCGTCAGGACAGGGACAGGCACAGGGCCCGGGCCAGGGCCAGGGACAAGGACAGCCACAGCCGGCAACACAACCATCAACACCAAAGAAATCCAACTGGGAGGTGATCGAACATTTCAATACCAGCGCCAAGGGAGGCAAGGCAGTGGTGAGCAGCAGCCTGATTGCGGTAAGTATTCATTTGGGGTCGGGCAATTGGATTCAGATTGGGTCCGCACAGCCGCCGTAGCCGCAGTCGCCGCCACAGTCGCAGTCGCAGTCGCAGTCGCTGCCACCGCTGTTGCTGCTGCTGCTGTTGCTGCTGCTGTCGTCGCAGCCCGCCCACTCGCTGGCATCAATTAATTTGCTCACCTAATGGACAGGCGCTTCGGAGCATCTTCCTGGCCAAAGTTTGGGATTTAAATATTTAATTTGATTTGGCCATAAGCAGCGGGAAGCAATCGACTTCGATGCTAAATTAAAATTCATTTTCATTTGTGGCCAGGGAGTTCGATGTGCGCGAATATGTGTGTATGTGTGTGCATGTGTGTGTGTGTGTGTGTGTCTATGCCTAAGTGTGTGATAGCCTTAGGCGTTGCGTGGACAGAAGACGCTGAACATTTAAGCTTAAAGTCTTTTGCATTGTTCGACTTTATTTCTGCCGTTGTCTCTTTTACTGTCATTGTTGTTGTTGTTCTGTTATTGTTGTTTTTGTTGTTGTTATTCTGTTGTTGTTGTTGTTGTTGTTCCGTTGTTGTTGCTATTGTTGTTGTTATTGCTGTTGTCTTTCTTGCCGAGTGCAGGCACTTGACAAAAAGTTAACACCTTTTGCTCAGCTAACAAGCGATGTCCTGCTTGGCATACACACACACACACACACACACACACATACACAGACACAGACGGATACACACATCTGCAATCGCACACACACACACAATCGTATAAAAAGTCGCACAAGCAAGCACATTGTGTGCATATACAAGAGGCCACTTTACAATAGTTGGTTGTGTGTGTGTGTCAGTGTGTGTGTGTGTGTGAGTACACACTGCTCGCCAGTTGTCGAGAGTCAATTGAAAAAGTTTATGGCAGAAAAAGCGTCTCTCTGGCCATTTAAGTTAACGCCGAGGGGGCGTAGGGGCGTGGGTGGGGCGCTGCCATGCAAATGGGCGGCAATTTGTTTAAAAACGCCGCATGGAATTCTAAAGTACACAAAAAGTCATATCCGCACACACACACACACAGACTCACATACACACGCACGCATACATACACCGATGTGATGAGTTTTGAATGTAAATTAAAAGCCGAGTGCAACGCAACATTGCGTCCTTTCTTATTGCTGGGCAATTCCCACAGTGCAACAACAACAACAACAACAACAACAACAACAATGACGTCATTCTCAGACTCTCAAGTTTGACCAAGTGGCAACGCTGTCAAGTGAGATCAGACAGCGACGAGACAAAGCAAATGCAAAGACTGCAGGAAACGAACTTGAGGAGGTGTTGATTTGATTTCAAATCGCGAAATAAACAAATTTTAATTAAATACGTTCATTAATACATGTGTGTGTGTGTGTGTGTGGGGTATGTGTGCATGCGGATATAATATTTTTTGCTTCTGGTCTGTCTGTTAATTATCAGCTCATCATTGACTTGGAATCTGTGTACTTTCAGGCGGGAGTCACGCGGTGCAACATTGACGAGTCCATCGATTCGACCAACTCGAGCTCGACGTGCCACAGCCCCATGATCCATCAGCGGGATGAGACGCAGCTGCTGCAGCAAGGTAAGTAGCAAACGTCAGGACGATGAGCTTGTTAGGGAAACTTTCATGAACACGATCTGCCCGGGCTAATAAAAATGCCAACATGTCCTGTCCAGCCAAGAGGACGCAACAAGCAGCCACCGGTGGTGTTTGCTGTTGCCATTGGTGTTGCTGCTGTAACTGGTGTAACTGGTGCTTCTTCTGTCACACACCCACTGCCACTCCCACTCTCACTCCCACTCCCACAACTCCTACTTCACTTTGAAGCTGATGACTCAAATGTCACAAGTTGATTGTCATTGTTATATTGAATTTGACGAGGCGATTTCTAAGCTCCTTCAAGCTTGGCATCAGTAGCGTTCAGCTGCCTTCCTTTTGTCCTCATTCCTCTTTTACAGTTTCCTCTCTTCCCTCTGCCCGCTGCCTGCTGCCTGTTGCCTTCTGCCTTCTGCCTTCTGCCTTCTGCCTTCTGCCTTCTGCCTTCTGCCTTCTGCCTCCTGCCTTCTGCCTTCTGCCTTCTTCCATTCTAGCTTTCCTTCTCCCCGCATCCTTTGGCTGCTGAACATATTGTGTGAGCCGCTTGTTGGTTGCCTTGACTTCCACTCGAAGCGCCTGCCGCATTTATTTTAGTTGTTGTACATTTTCTATGGATCTGCGTTTCCTTGCCTTCCCATCCTAGCCACCCATCCGCTCCACACCCTCACCCACACCCACACCCACACCCACTCCTTTGCTCCTTCGCTCCTGCTCTGCCTTATAGATTCCTGCTTTTGATATACACAGATTTCTATAGAAATTTACATAATCACGTTTGGCATTTATTTATTGATGCATGCGACTAGAAGAGAAAAAAAGAATTGAATAATATTTTCATATGCTGGTGACACGCATTGTTAATGTGCGTGTGTGTGGGTGTGTGTGTGGGTGTGGGTGTGTGCGAGTGTGTGCGAGTGTGTGCTCGGTTTATGGGGGTCAGTTGAACGATTTTACAACATTTTATGGTTTTGTGTGTTGCATTCAAAATGAGTTTATTTTGTGACCAACAACAATGTGAACAAATCACAAGGCAAAAGGCAAAAGGCGATAGGCGATAGACGATAAACGATAGACGATAGACGATAAGCGAAAAGCAAAAAGCGTATGCGTGGAGCATTCAGACGTACTGTTTAATGTGTAGGGGATGGATGGGCGGCAGATGGGGCGGATGGGGCGGATGGGGGAGTTGGTGGACCTTCTGCCTGTGCTTTGTGGCAGCTACACGTTTGGAATATAATTTCCATACACTGAACCCGAACAGCGCCAAACGCACCTCCGTCGACTGTTATTAACTGTGTGGCTCGAAACAGGAGCTAAAATTGCAATTTGCCATCAATTGCAGCAGCATCAGCTACGCACGGCCAGAGGCGTGCCCAGCGGGGGGCGGGGGGCGGGGAGGGAGGGACGACGTCAGATCCGAGTTATGAATAGAAATGCGATGGGTGCACGAAACACAAAAGGACGAAGCGACGGGACGCACTCCTGCGAGTTGATAACAATTCAAGTTCACGTCACTGGCAACGAATGCGAAGGGATCAAATCTGAATATTGAATATCCTTGTGTTCTTAGAATTTCATGCACGCACTGGCATTGGCAGGCGTATCAGGATTTGGGCCAGAAATACTTTTAAATTGTCCTTAATTTGTGTGTGTTTGTTCACGTTTGTATTTGCCACAAAACAATGCAAGCAACAATGCTGCCACAAGCCACATGCCACATGCCGCATGCCGCATGCCACATACCACATGCCACATTCTAATCAATATCCAACCATCCATCCATTCCCCTTTATCCTGCTATCTTCATTGCCACAGCCGACGGCGCTGATGGTCGCTGCAATGTGGAGGCCAACAATCCGAGCACCACTGGCACTCCAGCCAGTCCAAGCATCTCCTTCTGGTATCGACTCAACCGCATCATCCTGCGTCTCTGCTCGACCCACCAATTCAAGAACCTGCAGGTAAGCTACTTAAATTTTCAACTATTCCCGCCAACGGGAACTCAATTGTTAACTTAATGGGGAAAGGGGTGGGGAGGGGGGGGGGGAGTTTTGGTGGAACCTTGGCCAATTTCCATGGCAGAAAATCCGACTGAATAATGTTGGATGCCACCGTAGCAGGCGTCATCGAATGGAGTGAACGGGTGGAACGGGGGGTCGGAAACGGGCGCGGAAGCGGTAGCGGGGAGCGGGAAGCGGGAGAAAGTCAAGAATTTTTGGGAATTTTCTCCTACTTATGGGCCACACTTATTTTCTTTATTTGCTCAGGTGGAAATGCTCTATCAGCGTTATTTTCTTCGCATGAATCAAAGTAATACGACGCACATCCTGGCACTGCTGCTGACCCTTATCTTGGCATTGTCCTGTACGCAAATTGTATTCACAACGCTGCAGCTGCGTCGCAGCTTTGCGACGGCAGCAAGCGCCAAATCAGCAACAATAAGATTGGAAAGCTTCGCCCTGGACCTAAATGGCACCGGCGAAAACTTAACGCACTCCACACAATCCACGCCTATGACAACGGAGCAAATAAGCCATCATGCGGTGGCCATAATGATGACGCCAGGCGCAGCACAATTTGCGGATGACATTGGTCTGCGGCATCCACAGTTTTCCGGCAACGATAATGCGCCACAGCGGCAACTAGTCGCATCTGGAAGCAGCTTGGAGTCGGGGCGGCAGCGACGTCAGAAGCGTAAACATTATCGACGCCTCCACAAGCATCGCTACAAGCCACATCAGCATAGGGTCAGGTGAGTAACCATCCCCATTTGCAGCGCCCGCCCCCCCCTCCCCCTGCATTTCCTGTCTTATTTTCAGTCCCAGGACCCCCTGCCATCTACCATTCATCGGCTTACGGTGGCCGATAACTGGCAACTGGTAGCTCGTAACTGATGGCTGGAAACTGCTGGCTGGTAGCTGGTGACTGGTAGCTGGTAACTGGTAGCTGGTAACTGGTAACTGGTGGCTGGTAACTGGTGGCTGGTAACTGGTAGCTGGTGGCTGGCGGCTGGTAGATGGTAGCTGGAGCCTGGAGCCTGGAGTCTGGCAACTGCCGCGACGTCTCTTTACTGAGTTAGTGGTTGAGTTTGGCATTTTGACAGGAGCGCGTTAGGCAAACAAACAATGCGGTGGTTGCCTTTTAGCGATGCTAGCGACGCAGTCTCCTCCTACCCCCACTCCTTGGCCCACGCCAGGACAATCACACGCACGATCCACCGCGATAGAGGTTTGCGCGTGTTTCTCAAATTGAATTTCAAAAGTTGAACGACACGAAATGTCGCTCAATATATATTTCCATACGATTTAACGCCGCGACTTCACACGGCGGACACAAATTGGAATAATCCGCAAGGATAATAAATGTACCTTTCCTTTTTTTTACCGCTGAGCCCGCATTTGGGCATAAATTAAGAGGGAGAGCTACAACAACGAAATGAATACTCTGAGTGTTTCGTGAGTGTTGTTTATTGCGATTGGCGGCCATCTCTGACGCCATCCTCCACGCTGTCCGCCATTACCCATATGCGTTTCAAGGTATGCGTGTGTGTGTGTGTGTGTGTGTGTGTGTGTGTGTGTGTGTGTGTGTGTGTGTGCGTGTGTGGATCTGACAAGCCGCCAAAATCAATCAGAAATGCCGTTGCCCATAAAAGTATGCTACACTTTTTTTTGCTCCATTTTCCTCCATATTGCAACATTGTTTTGAAGTTAAAATTAGAAACTACAACAAAGGTGAACAAATCGAAATTCGAGGCATGAAATTGCCAATACAAGCAAATAAACAAACACCAATACAAACAACAATACAAACACCAATACAAATGCAAACAGAAACGGAAACAGCAACAGAAAGAGAAACAAAAAAGTTAAGCACAAAAAGAGCTCTCAAATATTTTGTTAGTCCCCAACTCAAAGCAATAAACAGGATATTCGAGGGCAACAGAATTTGCTAAGAATTTTTCCATTTACATTTCGATTTATCTTCATATTTATGCAGTCAAGATGGATAGTGTGTGTGTGACTGTGTGTAGTCTGTGTGTCCTGTGAGCTGGGGCCCAAAATAATACGAAGCTTATTGATATGCGTATGCGATTTGCTTTGTCCAAAATTGTTACCAACTATTTGGCCGCCTTTCTTTACTCAATTCCAGATACAAACGTATGGAGCAGGAGGAAAGGAAGGAGCAGGAACAGAAGCAGGAGCAGGAACAGGAGCAGGAGCTGGAGCTGAACCTGGAGCAGCCGCTGATTGTTGACACTGCCCGACTCCAAGTTGATGCGGTCTCTGTTGATGACAATGTTTATGTTGACGCTGCTGCTGGTGGCTCTAACGGTGCTAACGCCGCTGGTGCCGCTCCTGCCGCTCTTGCCGCTGGTGCGGTTGATGATGATGAGTATAATGATGTTGCTGTTGTTGCTGCTGCCACTGTCACTGCTGCTGTTGTTGATGGCATTAAACGCATTACAAATCCCGCGCCCGAAACCAACAGCAACAATAACAACAACAACAACAACAACAACAACAACAACAGCGGCAGCAGCAGCAACAATGAAAACCGCCGCTGGGCACGTGATGAAGTGTTCAAACTGACGCCGTCTGATGATACGGACGATGTCAACGACACCTCGCTTATCCATGGCCAGGAGGAGGACGAGTCCTCGCTGCTTGCCTCAGCCGATAATTTCGACACTTCATTGAATTACTCGCACATTTTATACTCGTTGATTACACAAATCGATGAATCTGTCCTGGTTTTTTACATTGTCATGCTAATATGCGGCATCGTCTATGCATGTGAGTACCACATAACCCACAACCCACAGCCCCTTCCCCACCCCATCCCCCCTTCCTATCCTAACTATTGATCCTGTGCGTTTTTAACAAATTGCTGTCAATTTTGTGGCATTCGCTTTTAATTGTCTCTCATCTGCAGTCCTCTTGTGCATACTCTCCAAGCCGGCGATGAATGAAATATTTTTGGTGCTCGTCTCCTACGTTATCCTTGGCACGTTCCTGGCCATCGAAATTGCTGTTAGCTATGCCATGCAGCCCAGGTTTGTAATTGTGTGTGTGTGGGGAGTAAAAACAGAAGCGATGCCCGGCAGCTGCTCTTCGCCTGGCTGCCCGACTGTCCCACGGTCCAACTGTCCCACTCTCTGTATCCGACTGTCTGACTGGCTGGCAGCAAAAATTAATCATTCCATCAGCTGGTGGAACGCTAATTGCGTTCTGGACCAAACACAGATGACAGCCAGGCTAAGCAGCGGCTGTCACTTTTTCCCATACAATAGATAAACAATGAAAGGATATTGCTTGCCTGACTGCCTAGCCAGGATGGGTGGCTGGGTAGCTGGTTGGTTGGGTCCTTGGCTGGCATCTTGTATGTTAATAATATTTTCTTCATTTTTACCCTCCCTCTCTCCCTCCCTCCGCCCCCACACCAATGACTTGTAGCAAGTTCTTCAATGGAAGCGCATGCTGCATTGTGCTTATCTACATGACATACACAATGCTGCCGCTGCGTCTGCGGGAGTCGCTCATCGGTGGCATGCTGCTTAGTGGCACGCATTTGTACACCTGTCTGCATCAGCTATACACGCGGGATAAGCAGCATGAGGAGGAGCTGATCCCTGGCGCACAGTCGATGTCTTCAACGTTGCCCTGGCAGCAGGTAAATCGTATTATGTTGCAATTGCTTTCAGTTGCCACAAATCAAGTGGGTGCCACATCAATCAACAGGTCCTGCATTCTTCCTTTCAAAACAATATTCTTACTCGAGTATCTTGCATCTGCTTCCCCATTGTAATAAATACACATGTGTGTGTGTGTGTGTGTGTGTGTGTGTGTGTGTGTGTGCATCCTCTCAGAAATGTTGATCGTTGAGTTCCCAAATAATTCATGCAATCTTCAGGTGCAGCCAACTTAACAATGTGCTGAGTGTGTGGCTTTTAAAAAAATATATATGTTTATATGAAAGTCCTGGAAAGCGTCGAGTGTTGAGTTTGCAGAAATTTGAAATTCCGCCACAGAACCCGCCGTATTTGAACAAACACCTGACTATAAATCTTCCGAAATTCCCACAAATCACGCACACCTGCCGCCCGAATAGAGACCGTGTGGTAAATAGAGGAGAGCGGGCAAAGAAATAAAGAGGGAAGGGGGGAAACCAGAAAAATAAAAGAGAAATTTAAATGAAAATGGAATGAAAATGGAATAAAGGGAAAAGCAAAGCAAAGAAAAGTAAAATTATATAAAAAAAAAAACATAAATTTAATTGCCGCAAAATTGAATAAAATCGAGCCAAGGCCCGGACTCGGGCTCAGGATGTGTCCTGTGTCGTTTGTTATGAGTGTTATCTGTGTGCGTGTGTGTGTGTGTGTGTGTGAATGTGTAGACATGTGAGGCTCAGGTGATAGCTCGTAACTGGGCTTTACACATTTGATATCGATATGAATAATTCCATTAAATTGCCCTATCACCCACACAGCTGCTCTGCACGTGCATCGCCCTGGTCCTGGCCAATCTCACAGGCGTTTACACGCACTGGCCCAAGGAGCAGGCGCAGCGGAAGGCGTTCATTGAGACGAGGCAGTGCATCGAGGCTCGTTTGCGGACGCAGCGCGAGAACCAACAGCAGGTGAGTGTGCGTGTGTGTGTGTGTGAGTGTGCGTGTGTGTGTGTATTGCGTCTATTAAGAGTGAAGGGAACCAAACAAAGAACCAGGCTAAAAGAATTTTAATGCCAATAAAAAGGATTCAATCACAAGGCATCCGCTGTGAAAGCTGCATCAAAGCGTCGCAGGCGACGAGGAGTGGGCGGTTGGCGGCGGGCGGCGGGCAGCAGGAGACAAATGAATATCCAAACATATGCGACACAAGCGGTGGCAGCTTAAAAGGGCATCGGGGCGTGGCGATGACTTGTTGCCCGCCGCCTTTGATACCAATGGCAAACAGAGGACGCTGCGGGAGGGGAGGGGCATCTGCTCCTTTTGGCAGGAGCCACGCATTCGACATGGCATAATTTTTAGAGGCGTCTTTTTCTGGTGCCTAAGCGTTTGTTTTTTGGTTCTCGGCGCTCCTTTAGCCTCCTTTGGCTTCGTCATATCAGCTTTGTACATATTTGCCTTTACCTCGACGCTGCTGCGACCCCGTTTCTTATGATGTTATCCTTGCAGGAGCGACTGCTGCTTTCGGTGCTGCCGCGACACGTTGCTATGGAGATGAAGGACGATATTGCGGGCCAGCCACGTGACACGCAGTTTCATAAGATTTACATACAACGTCACGAGAATGTCAGGTGCGTCTCTCTACATGTGTGTGCCTGTGTGTATGTGTGTGTGTGTGTGTGTGTGTGTGTGTGTGTGTGTGTGTGTGTAAGAGGAGTGAGCATAAGTGAGTGTCTGTCTCTGTGTAAAGTTATTTGCATGTAAAGTCAATAAATTTGCTTGATGTGTGCGTGCGAGTGTGTGTGTGTGTACAGCTAAAAGTATGCGTATTCAATATGTGTGTGTGTGTGTGTGTGTGTGTGCGTGCCTGGTTAAGTGCGTAACACGACCAATGAATTTGTATGTGAAGCAACAACTGCACATAACCAACTGTCACACATACAATTACGCACACCCACGCACACACACACACACGGACACACACATGCACATGCACACTCCCTCACATATACACTTGCAAATTCGATATCGAGCAGTTACACTCAAAATAAAGCATACTTCGGGGCGCACCTGTTTGCTTATTCGACTGCTCCCCCTTGGATCCTTGGCTCCTTGGCTGCTTGGCTCCTTCCTGCTGCGCTGTATTAAATTACACGTTGAGCCGTCTAAGCGCCTAAGCATTAAAGAAACTGACATCCTTCGACTGGGCAAGGATTTGGGAAAGGCCAACGTCCGCCTCTGTCCAAAAATCAAGCCTTTGGCCACTTTAAGCGCAAACTTTTCAGAAAAATGTTGCGGCTGCTGCCGCCAGTTAAATGTATAAAAGAATTCCTGTGGCGTATTGTGGCGCACACAACAACAACCAGAACAACAACAACAACCAGAACAACAACAACAACAAACAGACCACAAATTGTAATATTTGCACTTTTTTCTGCTTACCCAACATTCAATTCTTTTAACTTCTCTTCGCTCTTCTCCTTCTCTCTATCCGCTTCCCTCTTTTACCTTTTCCCTTTTCCCGTTTCTCTTTTTATATTTTTGCAGCATTCTCTTTGCGGACATTTGCGGTTTCACAAGCCTCTCGGATCAGTGCACGGCGGAGGAGTTGGTGCGTCTGCTCAATGAGTTGTTTGCACGGTAAGTCCTTCAATATCCTCCTAACAGTTTTGAGCCCCGCTTAATGACATGCCTTTAGACCCAGTGTTTATGTACCAGTACATGTGTGTGTGTGTGTGTGTGCGTGTCTTGTTCCCTTCATCCAGTCAAACAGTCGTTGTAATGGGAGGTACTTGGAGCCTGCGACTAGGAACCAGGAACCAGACCTGTGCTTGGCTCTGCTCAAATTAATTGCACTTTCCAGTGCCCGCATTGGTCATAATACGCATCCTTCAACTCGTTAGACATCAGCACAAACTCACACACACACACACACATATACACACAGGCTTGGTTGGGGACTCCATTGATTTGCGTAAAATAGAAACAGGGGGGTGACCGTAGGAAGTCCTGAAGTCTGAGGCATTTGAATTCAGTTGTTGCTTCTGGAATCACGAGCTGTGCAATGCAATGCCTTGATATTTGTTTATTTGTTTATTTTTTGATTTAATGTAATTTATCAAAGTCACCATTTAATCAAATCCCAATGCACGTCTCATTTTCTGTTTGCTTTGATAATGAATTTGTATCGATTTTTGCTTGATTAAATTTTGTGTCATATCAAATATTTGCCTCAATGTAATTGCTTTCGGTCGGTTATTTATGCAATTGCTTATTGTTGGCTGCCCAATTGATTAATAAACTATTTTCAATTTATTTGAAGCTAATCAGTGTTGTGAAATGTCCAAAAATAAATTGCAGCCACTGCTCTCTGAGTGCCACCAGAGTTGATCTCTTTTCCCCCCGAGCAGCGGGGAGGGGAGGTGTGGCGCTTCTTATTTAATTTCCGGCGCTGAAATTAAATTTACTTTTGGCTGCGTTGCCGGACAACAGGCAGCACACACACACACACACACACACATGGCAGCCCAGCCAACTTACAGTCAATGTAACGTAACACACACACACACACACAACATTTGACTGGCCACCATTTTTGCCATTGTTAACTGCAACTCCATTAAGTGGTTCCCCTTTGCTCCATTTGCAGCTTTGATCGATTGGCCGCCGAGCATCATTGTCTGCGCATTAAACTGCTGGGCGATTGTTACTACTGCGTCTCCGGTCTGCCGGAACCAAGGCCGGATCACGCTCACTGTGCAGTTGAAATGGGACTCGATATGATTGACGCAATTGCGTGAGTATAACAAAACTGAATACAACTCAACAACTACCGAAAACACACACTCACCCACACTCACACACACACTCACACACACACTCACACACACACACTCGCAGAGAAGAAAATACAAGATACAAAGCCAACAGGCAGCCACACGTTAACACAGTCCAACAATGCGAGTGGCGGCATTGTATTCTGTGGCTTTGTCATGTTGCCAGCTACACCTCTGAGCGAGCTCCTCGCAGTGTCCATCTCCCATTTAACACTCTAACTCCCCCTCGGGCCCATTTCTTTGGCAGACTGGTGCGCGAGGTAATGGCCGTGAATGTGAACATGCGTGTGGGCATCCACACTGGACGAGTGCACTGCGGCGTTTTGGGCCTGGTCAAGTGGCAATTCGATGTTTGGTCCAACGATGTGACCCTGGCCAATCACATGGAGAGCGGCGGCATACCCGGGTAAGTATCGACAACTACCACTTAGGACACTCGCTTCCCCCACCACCCACCATCCACCATCATTATCTTCATCACTATCAGCAACATCACTAGCATCACCCCCATCACTCCCATCGCCCCCATCACTCGCATCGCCCATCGTCTAACGCATTGATGACTATTCAGTTTCAATGCCTCTATGACTATCATCTTGAATCCCAAATGGGACTCAATATTGGCCCGGCGACAGTATCGCATAGTTCACTTACTCTCAGCAGCTATTAATTACTTAGTGTCAGAGTCGAACTTAGACAACAGCCAAAACCACTTCAAAGTTGAGCTCTTTGTTTCCTTTGAGGCGCCTTATCCCAATCGAGCGACCCATATTAATGCCTATATTACCCACCACCGCTGGCGGCTCGTGTGTCGTTCGCCGCTTGTCGTTCGCCGCTCGTCGTTCGTCCTTTGTGGCACAGCTAACACATTTTGCTTGATTATTTTCAAGCTGACAGTTGGAGGGACGACTTGTAAGACCCTTGGATATAGTATACTCTGTGGTCGGCGGACATAGGACGCCGGTCGTGCGTCGGTTGTCCGTTGTCCGTCGTCTATCGTTCGTCGTCCGTCGTCCGTCGACGTGTGCCACTTTACGACAGCTGAGAATTATGTTTTTGACCCGCTTTGATATGCGCTACGGACAAGTATGCAATGAAAAGCACTTCAACTCTTATCGTAGCGAGGGCGTGACCACGCCTCCCAAACCATTGCTTGCCAAAAAGTTTCATGCGAAGCACCGAACGCCCAGTGGCAACCGCAAAAGCCGCTGACAAGTTTGTCTCATTTCCGTTTTGACAGGACCTTTGCCCTGCCCTGTGAGTGTCGTGCAATTAAAGCCAACTTCGGGCCACTGCCAAATTCTGGAGGCTCCTTCGTCTGTGCTCAGTAGCAGCAGGAGCGAAGCGGCTTTTTGAATCTGATGGCCTAGTACCTATGTACAAGTAGTATCTATCAATCCGCCCAAACATCAATTTCCCCGCCTCCTGCCTTCACCTCGGCCCAACTTTGGGCTGTTCCCATTTTGTGCAGTTTTCGAAATTTTGAAGCTTGCTTGGAGCAAGACAACAGACTTGTTCCTTATAGTTTATAGTTTATCATGAATCTTAATCGTCTGCAAAATAAACTATTTCCATTTCATAATGTCCTTTTTTGGGCCTCTTATCCCTGCGCCACTCCGGCCCTGGCTCCAACTTTAGAGCTCGCATTTTCAAGAAACTTAAACCTCTCAACACTTTGGTCGAGAATCGCCTCAGCCTTTATGTGTGTGCTTTTGCTGTAATAGCTATAATTGTTGTTGTTGTGCTTGTACAAATTTACATACTCAACCGCACACACACACACACACAGAGAGACACACACACACACTGACACACGCAGCCACACACTCAGAAACACTTTTGTGTGGTAAATGGGCGCCAAGTTATTGGTAACTCAGTTGCCGCCCCGCCCAATCGTCCAATCGATTATGGAGTTGTTGGCGTACCACGCCCTCAAATGAACGCCACGCCGCCCCCTGGCACCCACGCCCAAGCTATATGTCCAGCACTTTAATGCTGCTGTTGATTCTCTTGCACTTTCAACAACACTTCAGCAATTTGTTGCAGGTCGCGTTCTCCCTCTCCCTCTCGCTCTCTCTTTCTCTCTCCCTCTCTCTCTCTTCCTCTTCCTCTCGTTCTCCCTTTCGCACTTTCTGCTGGCATTGGCTTTGCTTTTGCTCTTCCAGTTGCACTTGCACTTGTCCTTTCCCTCACACATTCTTTGCAACAGGACTTTGACAGCAAGTTGCAAGTTGAGGCAACTGTTGAGTCTATGTGGGTCAGCAGCAGAGGCAGAAGCAGAGGCGAAAGCAGAGGCAGAAACAGAGGCAGAAGCTGAAGTAGCAGCAACTCGTTTGTTAGCCTGTCTCGAGTAAAATTAAAAGCAAATAACTGGAATGGGGCCCTAGGGGAAGGCAGGGCGGGATGGACAGTGGATGGATGGGCGGTGGACGGGAGATGGGCGGCTGGTGGCATCTCTTGCCTGATAAGCTGCAATTTGGCAGCCGCGGCGTGCGGTCGCGCCACCGCTCGGTGGCATGCAAAAACAACGTTAGCCGCGGGATTACAAATGGGGAATCCGCCGGAGAGGCAACAGCAACGGGCAATCCATTACAAAGCGAGCCATGTAATTATCAATAGAATCAACAACGTGGCACACAGTTAGCCGCTGCTTTGGCCATTGTTGCAACAACGTTTTGTGGCAGTTGCCTGCTGCAGCAATCGTGCCCCAGGGCTGCTTAGCATGCGCCTGCCACTCTGCCACTCTGTCTCTCTTCGCCCGTCCATCCGTCCACCCGTCCACCCGTCCAACTGCCAGCAAAACGACAATTTAATAAACCTACAAGGGGCTCTGCGGCCAGGGATGCCGCCGCTGCAGCAGCTGCAACAGCTGCTTGTGTTGTTGCTGTGTGGCATGCTGCAGCTATGGATAAAAATTACATTGCATTTACTGCTGAGACGCGTTCCCGAGGGGCCTCGCGACTGCTGCCTGTATAATGCCACGTAATGGATGCGGCAGCCATAATAACTGCGACTGCACCAACCAAAGTGTTACTTGTTGCCATTGGAGACGCTATTGGAGCAGTTGAGGATCTGTTGCCAGCCACAGAAACGCTTCAACGACTCTCATCCCCCACCTCCCTTACACACCCTTGCCCCTGCTCAATCGTGTTTCCCTTTTCACTTGCAACAGACGTGTCCACATTACGAAGGAGACACTCAAATGCCTGGACGGCGACTACGAGGTCGAAGAGGGCAAGGGAGCCGAGAGGAATTCCTATCTCAAGGATCATCAGATTGAAACGTATCTCATAGTCCCGGGCGATATCTACAGACCTGTAAGTGGTGCAAAAGAATGACAAGTGCTTGCTTGCATTATCCTTTTTATATCCTGAACTATTATCCTGAACCTTCCCCTCAACGATTCGCAGCACAAAAAGTCGCGCAATCGCCTGCAGGTAAATGGCAACATATCCAAGGAGCTGCGCATGATGGGCCATGGCACCGCACAGAAGCACTCATCGAAGTAAGCTAGGACAACGATTGATTGAGTCCTTCTTAAGTTCCAGTTCCGTTTCCAGATTTGGATTTGGCGACAGCGCCGAGAGTGCCAAGGATCCCGAGGATGAGGTCAATGAGTATTTGATGCGTGCCATCGATGCACGGAGCATAGATCATCTCCGCGCCGAGCATTGCCAGTCGCTGCTGCTGTGCTTCAAGAGCGCAGCCCTAGAGCAAAAGGTGGGTGATTAACTATGGCTGGAGCCGTCCTTCCGGTCCTTAGTCTGTATCTCTAATGCATTACCTCCTCTCTCTCCCCCCCCTGAACCACCCCCTAGTACGCCAGTGAACCGGATCGCATGTTGTGCGTTTACTTCTACTGCAGCCTGTTGGTCCTCCTGGGCACTAGCCTGATGAGATTTGCGGTGTTCGAGAGGTGAGCTTCTGGCTTCTGGGTGGCCACAAATCAGAGCTGCTCTACTTTAAATTTATAACCACTTTTATTGTGTGTGTGTGAGTGTGGCTAGCTGGTGTGTTGCCAGGATAAAGCACACGGGCGTCATAACCTTTGACTTTACGGAATATTTATATTGTTTTATTTACATATTTCCCCTGCAAATCTCTTCCCCCTCTCCTTCCCCCACCCAGCTCCGCCCTCTGCTTCGTCTTCTCCATCGGCGCCCTTTTGCTGCTCTTCTCGCTGGTCTTTTTGGTGGCCTGTCACGAAATCAATTTACAGGTAAGCAGAATAACAAAGAGAAGGGAGGAGGAGTAAGTCCTGTATAAATATTAATTTAACATATAGACAAGTGTTTATGCATTTTATATACTTATATATTTAT
The DNA here is from genome assembly GCA_035044505.1 of Zaprionus lineosus. Lineage (NCBI taxonomy): Eukaryota > Metazoa > Arthropoda > Insecta > Diptera > Drosophilidae > Zaprionus > Zaprionus lineosus. Next base: position 5,519,408 of record JAWNNX010000694.1, on the reverse strand, counting down.
ATCCTTATACTCGTACAATTGTAAACTTATTTATTTATGTCCTTAATTTACATTTATTTAAATTTTCATTTTAGCTGCCCATCGGCATAAAGCGATTCTCATTGCGTATTCATAGCAATCGCAGCCTCTCGCAGTTCTTCGCCTTCGCCACAGTTGCTCTGATTGTCCTGACCACCTTGCTGGGCATGGTAAGTGGGAGTACAGCGAAGCCCCTTAATATGCTCCTTTAGCTTAAATATTGCAAACAATGCCAAATCCTTGGGATGTCAACTTTCCTTCATGCATAATCTCTGCCGTTCAATGCGGCGTATACGCAACGTATTGTGATTCACATTCAGAACGAGACTTACACAGTCCTCGCCTACATTAATTCCCTCTGAGCAAACGAGCAGAATTATAAATGTATATATACACATCTTTATCTGTATATTATATATATGTATATATATATATATATATATATATATAAATATCTTTATCTGTATATTATATGTTTATATGTTTATATGACGCCCTCATTGAAGCTATTGAGTTCCTCTAAGATTTCTCCTTTGCATCTCTTTTAGGTTCAGTTCTTCAGTTGTGGAAGAAGGCGACTTTCCAATTAAGTATGCAGTTTGTAGTCAGTTACTAAATTTAGAACAAGTCTTAAGGATAAACATCCTTATTACTTTCAATGATAAGTCCTGCCACGTATTTCATTTTGAGTGCTTATAATTAGAATAGAATTCCGGCTAATGAGTATCTCGCAGTCGACGCGTTTCATGCTGAGCCACGCCCACATATTTTTGGCCCACATCATTTGCTGCGCATTTGAGCGCAACTCAAAAGTTTTTGGCTCGTCGAAGGAAGAAAAAAAAAAAAATGAAAAACTTAGAATAATAAAAATTAAATTTACGTTTTTGTAGCTCAAAGGAAAAATTTTTGGGGCGCGCTTGTTGCGTTTTTCAGGGAGCTGTGGCCCAATCCCGGTCTGAGGCTTGTTGACATCGAAGTTGTTTTTGTAGTTGCTCTTATTGCTGTTGTAGTTGTAGTTGTTGTGATTGTTGTAGTTGTTGTAGTTGTTGTTAAGGGCGCGACAAAACAAAAGTTTTTCCATTAAAGTTGGACAGACAGTAACAGCAGCAAGAACAAGGGCCAAGAGCAGGAGTGAGTGTGGGCGTCAGTAGTGAAGGAGGGAGGTGTGGCAATGGCAAGTAATAGGGTGGTGGGAGGGAGGGGGGAAAAGAAATACAAAAATACGTCGCACGTTCTTCCTATACATGAAGTGTGCGGCATTTATGTGCTACTTGTTACCTGCCCCATGGCGATGTCTGCCTCTTTGTCTGGGTTCAAAGCACTTCCAGCATCAGGAATCCTGCCTCGCCTCGCCTTTGACATTTAGCTGTCCGCGTTGTCCTTGTTCAGTGTCTCTCAGTGGCTTTTATCGGCCACTCTTAACGACCCACCCCCCACCCGCACCCGCACTCCCACTGGCAGTCGCATTTGGCCCCCGTCCATCCATCGCTTGCTATTCATTTAGGCCATATTTCTTATGACCCGCTGAGGGTATGTATTAGCCGGCTCGTTGATGTTAAGGACCTGAAGCTAATTAGGGTCCAATTTGTAGCTACAAAGACAGTTTATAGTTGCAGGAATTGATGCGTCAGCTGGAGCAGCTGGAGACGCAATGGCGCTGGCTGAACGGTAACCAGAACAACACGGACCAGCTGCATCCCACGGAGCCCTTGGCAACCAGCTCCGACTTCTATTTGGCGTACAACGTAAGAGTTAACATCCTTTGGTTTGCATCACAGCTGCTTGGGTAATAATTCAAGGTCCCTTCATCTAGACATTCCTGCTGCTGACATTGCTTTCAATGATGTGCTGTGCCACGTACCAAGTGCTGCGTATAATTCTGAAGCTGCTGTTACTCCTTGTCGCCGCCGGGAGCTACATGTCCTGCTCCTCCTATTTGTATGCAAGCAGCAGCAAAATGAGCATCGACTTGGCGTAAGTATAAACATTGAGCGCGTCTGCTGAAAGTCCGTGCAAGTCTATGGAATGAAAACGAATTATGCCGTAATGCAATTTGGAGCCACCTCCTTGCTAAGGACATGCCGCGTGCCGAGTGCCGCGTGCAGCGTACATCGTGCCACAGCTGAAATGCTGCAAATGCATTTACAGTTGCCGCAAACTGCATTAAAATTGTATTTAGCAGCTGCCGCTGACTTCATCTATCAGCCAGCCAGCCAGTCGACTGCCCGGAACTAGGCATAAACTATACACAAGGATTCGCTACTCTCTGCCACTTCCACTTCCATTTTCATTTTCATTGCCATCTTTACTTTCTTTTGCTCTTTTCATATTCCTATGCGCCTCTTGGTACTCCACTGCGCACATCCTGGTGGCTGTATTGCGATTTAATGAACTGGAATAACTTGGTCTTTGGTTTTTGGCTGCTGCTCCTCCTGATGCCTTGCCTGATGCCCGCCTGATGCCCCTCGTGATGCCTTGCCTGATGTTCCTCCTGATGCCCCGCCTGATGCCCCGCCCGATGCCCCTCTTGATGCCCCTTACGATGCCCCGCCTGATGCTCCTCCTCATGCCCCGCATGATGCCCCTCCTGATGCCTCGCCTGATGCCCCGCCTGATCCCCCTCCTGATGCTGTTGCTGTTGCGGCGACTTCTCCTCATTGACTCTGCTGCATTAGCAATGAGGAAGCCCTCCTGCGCTATATAATTGATTCAATCTTCCTGTTTGCATTTATGCTGGCTCTCATTTTTCACAGCCACCAAACGGAAGCCACCTACCGCCTGGACTTCATCTGGAAACTGCAGGCAACGGGTGAGTCGCACCTTGATAATTGTACAGTGAGACAGTGCAATTGTTATCCTTTCTACTCGCCACTTGCTTTCATCATTTTGCTCCTTTCCCTCTTCCATTCTATAGTTTTTCCTTTTACATTTTTCATTTCTCATCTCTCATCTCTCACTTTTCATTTCTCACTTCTCATTTTTCATTTGGTTGTTTTCCTATTAATTATGAAAGGACTTATATAAAGCTTTGGAGCTGACTAACTGACTGTTAGTATTTTGTTTCGTCTACTCCATCCCCCAACCCCAGAGGAACCCCCTCCCTCCCTTCCGTCCTTTCACTTCTTACACCTCTACGACGACGACATTCGTTTATCCAACGCATTTGCTGCTCATCTTGTGCGTTTCCGTTTGTTCTGCCGTACAAAAGCCCTTTCATTAGTATTAGTAAACGCCCACATGCACACACACACACACACATACACGCATACACACAGTATGTGTACTGTGTTACAGCATTTGACACACCTACAACCACCTACACCCAGCAGCACACTCAAGTTCACTAATACACTCAAACAATCGCACTCATGTTTGACTGGCGCCTGAGCTTATGCAGCGCTTTTTTTCCTCGTATTTTCCTGTTTCTCTGCGCGCTTTACGCTCCGGTAAACTGATAAACTGATATTTCAATTTCACGCTCCTGTTTTTTATTCTCACTCCCTTTCGCATCCGCATTCGCATTCGCATTCGCATTCGAATTCTCGTTCTCAATCTCATTCTCGTTTTTTCTGTGTATGTCCTTTTTTTTTTTGTTTTGTGTACTCCTGGCTCTTGTTTGCTCGTTTTGGAACACATCTCGAATATCCTGGCGCTGTTCATTTTTGGCAGAGGAAAAAGAGGATATGGAACATCTACAGGCTTATAACCGTAAACTGCTCGAAAACATTCTCCCGGTACATGTCGCCGAGCATTTTCTGAGCCGCGAGAAGCACCTCGATGTGAGTATTATACAAATATATAACTGTATTATATAAATAATATATCTACACGAATGTGTGCGTGTGTGTGTGTGTGTGTATACACACGCATATATTCGGGTGGTTGATAGGACTTGCTGACAATTTGTGGCGTATTTAAAAAATTGAAAACTTTGAAAAAGCCACCAACGGGGCCAAAGCGGAGTCCGTCCGTCCGTCCGTTCGTCCGTGTAGTGTGTACACACGGTGTATGTGTTGACGTGTGTATGTGTTTATGCGTTTAGTTGAGAGTGTGTGTGTGTGTGTGTGTGTGTGTGTGTGTGTGTGTGTGTGTGTGCGTGATTATTCTTCAACTCCGACATGGTTTAGTCGGCCACGTGTGTTTTGCGGCCTGCAACGGTTCAATGCTCAACGGGCACAGACAGGCTAACAAGAGGAGCAACAGTGGCTGCCAGGATTCAAGGAATCGGGGGGATTAGGGATTGGGGATCGGGAATTGGGTATGTGGTGTGTCTGTGTTTCTGTGTGTGTGTGCCTGTGTGTTGCAAATTCGCCCCATTAAGTGTGCAATAAACAACTTTTAACCGAAAATCACATGAGGCAGACGCCGGGTGTGGCAACCGCCGTCGTGCGGTCTTTATGGTCTTGTGCGTAGGCCCGAAAGGACATCTGTAAATTGCGTGTAATTAAATTGGATACGTGAATCCTATTTTACAGGATTTATACCATGAGCAATGCGATTCGGTCTGCATCCTCTTCGCCAGCATCCCAAACTTTTCCGAGTTCTACGTCGAACTGGAGGGCAATAACGAGGGCGTCGAGTGTCTGCGGCTGCTGAACGAGATTATTGCCGACTTTGATGAGCTGCTCAGCGAGGAGCGTTTTCGGTACGTACTCAGGGTCCAACTAATGAAGCAGTGTCATTTTATTGCTCCCCCCCTCCTCCTTCTCTTTTCTCCCTCTCCCTCTCCCTCTTTCTCTACTATTGCTTTGGATTTCTCATCTCTCAGTTGCATCGAGAAAATCAAAAGCACTGGAGCCACCTACATGGCGGCATCCGGTCTGACGGTGAACACCTGCGACCAGGTGAACTTCACCCACGTCACCGCCATGGCCGACTATGCGCTCCAGCTCTTCGACAAGATTGAGGAGGTCAACATGCATTCCTTCAACAACTTTCGCATGCGCATAGGTAACCACTCAATATATAATATATATACTTATTTAATATATAATATATATATTAAATATAATTAAATATTTGGATTAAAGTTTTAAAATTAATTTTAATTTTTTTAAATTAAATATTTAATATTTTAATTCAAATTATTCGCTGGGAGCCTCTTAACTTCCTCACTTTAAAGCTTCGCAGTATTTTTTTTTCTTTCGGCAAGTGTGACCGTACGCTTTGAAAATAAAAAATACCAAACGATCGTTGCCTGCAGCTGGCAGCTCGAAATTTGATATTTTAATTTATTATTTATAATTTAAACTTTTAAATGAAGCCTCAGAAATATTGTTTTATTTTTAGTTTAAATTTATAGTTAAATAATTTTATTAATTGCGTGGGCTTAATTATTAATTTATGCCTTATTTGTTTTTAATAATTTTCCGTCTTATTTATGCGCCTCTTAATTACCTGACTCTCAAACATAACTGTTTATTCTCTCCTTCGACGCGTGGCAGGCATAAACATTGGTCCTGTGGTCGCCGGCGTCATTGGGGCCTGTAAGCCGCAGTATGATATATGGGGCAATGCGGTGAACGTTGCCTCGCGCATGGACTCCACAGGACTTGTGGACCACATCCAGGTAAGCCGACTTAGCTAAGGACATGCTTGGGCACTCAACTGCTTAAATTTCTTGGATTTGCTATCTAAACTTTTGCCCACTTAAAAACTTGTCAAAATCTTTACGTCTCTGCTTGGGCAATGGGGCGTGGCTGCCCCCTAATCAATAGGTGACCATCGAATGTCTCAGCTGCCAAGGAGCTGATGGAGTGTGTGTGTGTGTGTGTGTGTGTGCGTTGGGGGGGAGGGAGTGGTTTAAGACAGTCTCACAGGTTTTCCTGTACAACGTTGCGTGGGCTTCATACAACTTTCATGGCATTATAGCACCCACACTCACATACTCCAAACACGCACACACACATATACACGCACACACTAAACACATACACGGCAACACTTAGACAGAGTCTGAGCTGAGGCTTCGGCGAGGAACGCGCATTTGATTTTATTTGCCGTGCGTTGCCGATAAAAGCGAAACGCACGAAATTTGCAAAGGAAATAAATTATTAAGTAATGGGACAGCGTACGGGAGGAGCCGGGAATGTGGGCGGGGTGGGGCAGGGTGGGGTGTGGTGGGTTTGAGGTGCGGAGTGTAGAGTGTAGAGTGCGGAGTGCCATCATGAAATATTGAGCCAAGGCTTGCCTCTGATTGTCTCTCCAGATGTATTCGTAGTTGTGTCTGCTTGTGTGTGTGTGCCTACCTGCCTGTGTGTATGTGTGTGTGTGTGTGTGTGTGGGGAGTCTTGTGGATGTTTTTGTCCGTAAATGTAAGAAGCAATGAACTTGTCGTTTTGAATTTATTTTATCGTCTTTCTGACCATCTCTTTCTTAACCATTGCATCGGCCATCTCTTTCTATCCCACGTGCGGCCCACAGGTGACCCAAGAGATGCAGCAGTTGCTCGAGTGCCGTGGCTACGAGCTCACCTGCCGCGGCAGCGTCAATGTGAAGGGCAAGGGCTCCATGATTACCTACTTTCTAAAAGGGAAGGGCCAAGTGCCGACGGAGCCGACGCTTACGCCAACTACTGGCGTGGAGCTGGAGTCGCCACCGGCAGCAGCTGTGCCCGCAACTGAAGTAGTGGCCGAAGCTCAGGCTGAGCCCGTGGCTGCTGCTGCAGGCGAAGATGACGATGACGACGATGACATTGATCTCAACTCCAACATGCAGAATTTGACTGCACAGCGCAGGAAGTCGCTTTGCCGGCAGCACAACATCTCCTCCTCGTTCGGCACCAACGTCAGCTCGACGGGCATAACACCCAGTATATCCAATAGCTCCAGTGTGGTCACCATCGGTGCTCTGCCTGTACTGCTTCGGAACGCCAATGCGGGCAACGCTGACAGCTGCGTAACGCCAACCGCACCCCCGCGGACGTTGGTGGCGGATCTCAAGGAGGAGATCACGCGCGATGAGAAGAGCACTTTGAAGGACTCCATCGAGAACCTGGAGATCCTGCTGAAGAATAATATTAGCCTCTCGGATCTGAGCAATAAGCAGCAGCAGAATCTGCGGGGCGACGTTGTCGCCTGCTGCAGCTCGGCGACGGCAACGCTGCGCAAGCGGGACACCATCGTCAGCTTCAACGTAACCGAGACATTGACCACAATGGCGGCATATTCACAGCATCCACGTAAGCGCCGCTCGGTGACCACCATGGCCACCAGTTGCACCACGACAACAACTCGTTTGTTTTCCAATGAGAGCCAAAGCTCAACCCAAACGGCTCCAGGCACGCTCGAGAGTAGTGGGTCAGGTGCTGGCGGGGCACAGTGTGAGGCGGAGGCTGGCCAAAACGCTGTGCAGGATTGGCAGCCACGCACCGCCACCCTCGAGCCCAATCGCAGTCCCATCAAGACATCTCAATCGCTGAGCCCCATTGGACTGGCCACCGAGGTCTTCATGCTGCCCAACAGCCGGAGCATGATACTCATCAGCAGCAGCAGCAACAACAACAACAACAACAACAACAGCAGCAGCAACAGTGGCAGCGCATCGGCCACGGGCAACAACAGTCCCAGGCCGGTTCTTCTCCAGCACATAAGCACGTAAACGGACTGCAGCGAAAGGATGGGGAAGGCATCTCGTCAGGATTTTGTAAATATGTAAAAAAACAAAAGTGAGAAGTGAAAAGTGAGAAGTGAGAAGTGAGGAGTAAGGAGTAAGAAGAAAGGAGTAAGAAGTAAGGAGTAAGAAGAAAGGAGTAAAGAGTAAGAAGAAAGGAGTAAGAAGTAAGAAGTAAGGAGTAAGGAGTATGGAGAAAGGAGTATGGAGTAAGGAGTAAGGAATAAGGAGTAAGGAGTAAGGAGTAAGGAGTAAGAAGAAAGGAGTAAGAAGTAAGGAGTAAGGAGAAAGGAATAAGGAGTAAGGAGTAAGAAGAAAGGATTAAGAAGTAAGGAGTAAGGAGAAAGGAATAAGGAGTAAGGAGTAAGAAGAAAGGATTAAGAAGTAAGGAGTATGGAGTAAGGAGTAATGAGTAATGAGTAAGGAGTAAGAAGTAAGGAGTAAGGAGTAAGAAGTAAGGAGTAAGAAGTAAGGAGTAAGGAGTAAGAAGTAAGGAGTAAGGAGTAAGAAGTAAGGAGAAAGGAGAAAGTGTAGTCACCAGAAAGTTTGGCAATTAGATGCCAAGATGCATAACTCTTGTCAGTATTCCACGCCCCAAAGTACACCCTTTCCCTTCCCATCACACCAATTGTATGATCTCGCATTTAGCCATGTTGTTCCTCCGGCGATGTCCTTTAAAGACACATTACAGGGTAACTGAACTTGAATGTCTGCATATCACGGCAGAGTACGAATTAAATTTGCTCTAAGTCCTCTTTGAACTCGGGTACCCCGAAGAAGTACCGCTTGGATGCCATAGGGTGGGTCAGAGGATCGGCTAGTCGTTAGGACTAAGCAAGGATCCCTCTCCCTATCTCTCTCTCTCTCTCTCTCTCGTTCTATTGGGCTGGCTTAGGTTTGTAAGGTTCCTATGTAGACTAAGAAAGCAGGCGTATAGAGTGTGTAGAATGTGTGTAGAGTGTAAGCCGAAGTTCAACCGATTATAACTCAAATTACAGGGTATACAAGCTTCGATCAAATATATGCAGTTTCCAGTTGCAGCATTCAAAACTCACATGAAACCAAAACCAAAACTTAAACACTTAAACTAAAACTAAAACTGAAACTAAAAACAAACCTAAAAAGGAGCAGTTCATTTTTTTTTTTTTTTTTTTTTTGAAATCTGCTGAAAATATACGAATTCCAAAATGAACGGATCTTTTCTGGAAAATCTCGGAAAATTATTTACGGAATCCGGAAAAGATCCGCCTATAAAAAAATAAAAAAAATAATGAACAAAAAATTTGTTTGTTCTTTAACGCAGTGAAAAAAAAAACAAATATCTAAGAACGCTTTATATGTATGTTAAATGTGTGTGCGAGTGTGTGTGTGTGTGTGTGTGTGTGTGAGTGCGTGCGTCTCAATGTTGCTGAAATCAACACTAAACTTATATGAAACTCAAACCTTAAAGTTTAAAAGTTTAACTGCAACTTAAGCAAAACCAAAACCAAAAATTAAAAAAAATAAAAAAAAAATAAAAAAAAATAATAAAAAAAAAAATAATAAAAAAAAAAAATAATAAAAAAAAAATAATAAAAAAATAATAAAAAAAATAAATTAAAAAAAACAAAGTTAAAACAAAAACAAAAGCAAACAAAACCAAAGAAACAAAATACCTAAAAACGAAATGAAAATGAAAAATCAATTCTCGCTGTGATTTCTATTGTAACATAAAAAAAAAAAGAAGAAAATGAAAATGAAAAAAAAAGAAAAAAGAAAATGAAGATGAAAATTAAAAAGGAAAATTGTATAGATTATTTTATAGACTTGTGTTAGATGCTTAGTTCCTAGTTCTTAAAACTGGAGACGAAACTGTACTGAAAATCGCTTTCACGGCAAAGGATTCGAGGACAAAGGATTTTTATTATTATAATTGTATTATTATTAATATCCTTGCTATTTATAATATTATTATTAATGTTATTATAATTAATTTTACTATTGACGTCTTATTGACTAGCGCCGACTCGACACTTTCATTTATTTACACTTTCTACAAGTTGAGGAAACATATATGTATACACGTATACACACACACACATATATACACATATACATGTATACAGAGATCCCTTGATGTGTGTGCTTGTACATGGCGGAAGATCAAATTTGAAGGATCTCAGATGAAGGGACAAGCTAGGATGGAGATAGGAGGTAGGAGACAGGAGGTAGGAGGTAGGAGGTAGGAGGAAGGAGGTAGGGCAGTTGTATGGGAAGGATAATGCATGCATGTATATCAAAGTACAATTGTGTCAATTTAATTGTAATTATGATAATTGTAATTGTAACTGTAATTGTAATTGTAATTGTAATTGTAATTGTAATTGTTTAATGTTTAATGTTTAATGTTTAATGTAGTTCGCCGTTTAGTTGAATTCAATGTTATTTAAATGTGTCGCAAATGTTGTAAACACGTTGCACGTGCAAAAGTCATAAACCAAAAAAAGCAAAAAAAAAAAAAAAAACAAAAAAACTAAACAAAGCGAAAACAAAAACAAAAAAAAAAGTGTGTTAATAAAATGCATAAATTATTGGAACTCGAAGAACCAACGACGCGCATTCAACGGAATAAATAATAATAAATAAATCATTTATTTATTAGGTTTAAAGATTTCGCAAATTTATTTACAGCTGCAGACGAGCAAAAAATAAAAAATAAAAAAAAAATACATAAAGGAGAAAAAAAAGGAGAATAAACAAAATTACAGAAATACATAAAAATGAGGCAGGAGTGGGGGAGGGGGGGACCAAACAGGATGTGCCCCCCGATCAACTCTCGGCAGTCGCTGTCCTTAAATTTTACGTGCCCGTCGCAGGAGGAAGTAGTAGGCGAGCAGGTGGAAGATGAAGTAGATTCCTAGAATTGCCAGCATATTGCGATAGAGATTCGCCTCATTGAAGCTGTACTTGTCGAGCACATCCTGGCCGGTGTGGAAGCAGGGCAGGTCGGCGCTCTCCTGGAAGCAGGCTGTGGGCGAGAGGAGCAAGCAATGGTGGGGATGGGGGAGGAAGAGAGGAGTGGAAGTGGAAGTGGAAGTGGCGGGATTGACCCCAGACATCAATACCTATGGGAGTGACTCATTAAGGACGCTCTACTCACAGATGTTCTGCACGCCCGACCATTGGGCAATTGTCATTGCTTCGTTGGCGTACAGCATCCAGGATATGTACTGTGTCCAATAAAAGGCCACCGGCAAGGAGCTGAAACGGAAATGGGTTGTGTTGCTTGGGTTCAGTACTCGGGACTCGAGACTCGGGGAGAGCTCGTAAATGGGGCGAGCAGAAGGAACCTTTGTGGGTCCTCCTCTGCCCGTCTGCTGCCAATCGCTCACCTAATTTTGATGAATATGCCCGAAGTAATCATGAATATGTAATCAAGTGGAACCAAGTAGGCCAAGGCCAAGGGCACCGAGTTGAAGGCGGTGGAGAAGAAGATGCCACAGGCGGTCGCCACATTCATGACTAGCACCACACAAATGGCCGTAATCCCAAATGCATAGAACGTTGCCCGCAGTCCCGTCATCCAGTAGCAGATGAGCACGAAGAGCAGTGGCTCAATTATCATGCCAGGCAGCTGCACGAAGGAAAAGGAATTGGTGAGCATGAGGAGCTCCTTAGGTTCCGTCCACAGAGCATCACTTACCATTGCCAATGTGTTGGCCACGTAGTACTGGGCCGTGGAGTAGAGGCCCGAGCGCGTCTCGCGCATAAAGAGGGGCAGTCCCTGTGGATACACATTCAGTACGGAGTACATCGGGTGGTAGGTATTCTCCGAAATCATGATGAAGAGTGTGCCCTGGAAGAAGGTAAGGTTTGGTTTGGTCACAGATTCGCATTCATCTATTTCCATAGCATATATCCATCTACCTGGACAGCCTGAACACCCAATTGGGAGAGATTCGTGGTGCCCGCGAAGCAGGCGCCAATGATGACGGCGATGGCCATTTTCTGCAAGAATCGCATCCATTGTATTGTGGGATCCCTGAGGAGCGTCAGAGTAGCGCGCATCCAAACGACGTGGAAGCGTCTATACCAGGCGACGCTCTTGAATGTTTCCAGCTCCGAGTCGAAGGGAAAGTTCCCGGTCTGAGCCATGTGTATCTCCAGATTGACCAGCATGTCCCGTTGCTTGGCCGCGGAGCTGACTGCGAACTGATCGCACAGATGCTGGGCAGATCGTTGGGAGGCCTGCTCATAGCCGGGATCTGTGGCCAGGACACCAATCAGAAAGTCCGCCGGGTTATAGGCCTCTGGACAGTAGTAGCCATGGTTCTCGAAGAAGCTCAGAGCGTGCTGAGGCGATCCCGTAAAGGCGACACGTCCATCCGCCAGGAGCATCACATTGTTGAAGTTATCAAAGAGCTGGGAGCTTGGCTGAAAGGGACTCAAGGTAAGTCCAGGTTGGTAAGTGAATCTACATGTTTTGGGATCGGAGATGAACGAACCTGGTGTATGGTACACAGTATTGTAGTGCCCTTCTGGGCCAGCTCGTGGAGCGTGGCCACCAACTGCTGTGCACTGTATGAGTCCAGGCCTGTTGTGGGCTCGTCGCAGAAGAGAATCACCGGATTGTTGAGAAGCTCCACGGCGAAGGCTAAACGCTTCCGTTCGCCACCCGAGAGCACCTTTTTATCATCCCCGCTGCCGATGCGAGTGTTGGCCGCCGAGAGCAGACCCGTGCGCTCCAGCAGATCGTTGATGATGAGACGTCGCTCCTCGGCCGAAATGCGGCGGTCCAACCGAAGATTGGCCTGGAAAAGCAATACGATGCGTGGTTAGAAACCGGTCCAAGAACAAACGCCCTGCCCACCGACCATAAAGCTCAGATGCTCCATCACAGTGAGCGCGCCAATGAAGAGATCATCTTGGTACACATATCCACTGATGCGATGCATGAAGGGACCAACCCGCCGACCATTGATAAGTATATCACCTTGAACCACAGTGCCAGCTGCAATAGGCGATAGGTGTAAGCGAGGGCGGGAACGAGGACGATGACGATGACGATGACAATGACGATGGAGGAAGACGAAGCCGACGAGAGGTAAACATCGCATTGATAGTGCAGCAGCAGCATTGAGAGCAGATGATGCGGAAGAGCAGAGAAGGCAAACAATGTAATGGCATCGCTTATCTTATCCCCTTATCGGGGAGACTCTTAACCTACCTGGCTGCCGATAGGCGAGTGTTGACATTAGTGTGGTCTTGCCGGAGCCGCTGCGAATGGGAAGGAATTCGTTATTTGGGGGCTACTTGGGAGATGGAACTATTTGGTAAGATTGTCGTATGGTGCCCTTTGTTATCAGTCGGAGATTAGTGAGTTTTAATGATCTCTTAACTTAACCCAGATAGCAATGAAATTTCTGGTAAGTTGCTCAGATTTTCGACCCTTCATCGAATCTCGAGTCTCCACTCTTGGCCCATCGAACAGGTTCCAGCAGTTCGTCTAAGCCACTGATGCGGAAACGGCCTCACCTTGCACCCATTAGAGCCATCAGCGAGCCCGGTTGAATGGCTCCCGTTGAGTTATTAATAATCCGTTTCATGTCCTTGCCAGAGCCCACGTTGGTGTAAACACAGAGATCGCGCCAGACCAGCGTAGCGCCCTGTTCCATGGGTGACCACTTGCTGTAGCTGCGCAGCGGCAGACTCCGCTCTGAGCTGTTGCGCTTCGAGAGTTTGGGCGTGGTATCCACGCTGGGGAAGTCGCTGGCAGAGCCACTGCCCTGGCTGGTATCCAGCACGCGCATCTCGTGCTGATCCTGCGGAACCGTCGTCTGCACATCGGTCAGTAATCTTCTGCTGTCTGAATCGGACATATCTGGTATCTGGCGCGTATGGACACAACCCGGCGAACCGACACGTTCGACTGCTTGATGTCAACTGAGGCGACTATCTGAGTGACAGCGACCCGTACGCCTATGCAAATGCTCAACTGAGCTGCGGTGTCTCTTTGGGTTGCCACCAGCGGCAGAAGTAGCATTTGATCTTTGCCTCGCACGTCCCGGGCATCTTGGCGAGAGTCAATGGCTATGTTAAGGTGTGAGTGAGTGCATCAGACTGACTGACTGTTCGCTGCTGCAGCAGCTCGCTAAGCTCCATCTCAAATTACCAACTACCGACTACCAACTACCAACTGCCAACTAGCGCCGGCAGTGCGACCAACTCCCAGCCCTAGGGAAGCCCTCCAAGCCGCATCCAGCAAAGCATTCAACCAGCAACGGGAAACCACCGCAACGGGAAAGCCAACGTTTTCCTTCCCTTGTTTTGCTTAGCATATTCGCAACCGATGGCTGCCAGAATTGGTGAGAACATCCAACGTCCATGTGCTTGTAGTCGACGCAGGGATACCCTTCCACACGCCTCACCACGTATCCAGTTTTAGTTCATTTTCAAATTTCCACACGTTTGCATTTGTGTTTCCTCAAAGACCTAAAGAGGAAGAGCCCGAAGAGCCATCGAAATTGAGTTAAATAAGTTTCCTATGCTGAAATGTATATATAAAGTTTTTGGGTATTCATCAGGATGCAAAATGCATTTAAGTTGCTCCAAAGTTTCGCCACTTTATGGACGCGTTAAAGGAGAAGCTCGAAGCCAATTAATTGTTGACGTTTCCCAAAAATTGAGCTTTTTATAGTGTTAAATTAATAAAAACGTTACCCACCCCATTTGATAGCTGCACATTAAAAAACAAAGCGCCTTTACCGCCCCGCCCTTACTGCCAACTGCTGGCAGGACGATTCTTAAATCGTAACCATAGTTATACAATTATATTTTTTTTTTCTATATATTTTTTTTATTTATTCAATTTAACAATTCGCTTACAAATTTACATATAGACAAGCTTTTTAAATTTATTTTTGTTACACTTTTCCGTCTGCATGTAAATTGTTCTTTTTTTTTTTATTTATTTTTTAATATATGCAAATTAATCTGAAATAAAAGTATTATAAATTATATCCGTTGGCAGTTTGCACAGTGCACAGGAACAGGAACTGATTAAAAAATGTAATATCACTTTTAAATTAACACTTAAATATAATTTTAATAAAACATTATACATATATTTATTCAGTGTATAAAACATGTACACATCATAAAAAATGTTTTTAATTGCATTTTTTACTGGAAAGAAAAGAAATAAAATAAATACAGTTCTAAATATTTATATATATGTATTTTTTACTGTGCGAGACGAGATAATAAAAAAAATATGATAAAAATACACAAATGTCTAATCTGATTAAAAACAAAACAAAAACAAAATATAAAAAATGTGATGAGTTTCTGCGGTGCATTTATTTGGCTCATACGATTTATCACAGAGCTTTAAGTACTAAACTCGCTAGCGCCAACAGCATACAGCCTGTGGCCGCGTGGTAGTGTGCCAGACTGCAGTTTGGGTGGTCGCAGGTTCAAATCCCCCAAGCTCACATGCAGAATTTTTCGCCCTAAAAAAAAAAAGGGTGTGGTTCACAGTCACTCGTGCAGCTTTGCCTTGCAATTGACGATCGTTATCTCTTAATGGTGAGCAAAACTGAGAGCAGCTTGTGTGTGGGGAAAATTGGGGAGAAAAGTCATGCGAGAGAGAGCAGCAGCAGCGCAGCCGGCGGCCGGCCGCCCCCGGCAGAGATATCAAATGGTGAGTAAAAAACGGTAAGTGGTTTGTTATCTAAGAAATAAATATCATATCTTCTTTCTCCCTTCTTCACATTGAGTAGTGCAATCAAGAAGTAGCATGGTGGATATCGTGTGGGAGAGGAATCCCGCGTAAGATGGAATTTACATGTGAGGAACCCCTCCCTCCCCACCCCGCCCACTCACGCTAGCACTCTTCACCCACACCCCACAGATCATCTTCTTCATGTAAAAAAGTGGCAACGTCGCTGGGTAGAAGAGAGAGACTCACCTTTTTTTACTTTACAACGCTTTTTGGGGGAAGAAAGGGGAAAATAAAATTTTTTTTGTTCACACAAATAAATAATAGTTTTATTATACTAAAAACAAAATTGTGTGTGTGATTAAATTAAAACAATAACAATTCTAACGACAGAAGCGACACAAGGAACAACAAACAAGAACAACACCATTAAACGCAAAGAGCAACAAACGCTGACAACAAAAAAAAAACAATGACAAAAGCAACAGAGAAAAAAAAAAAAAAAAAAAAATCAAAGCAAAAATTTTTAAGGGGTATGTATGGAAAATTTGCCCAAAAATCACTAAATCTACTGTAACTCCTTTATTTTAAGGACTATCGCGATATCCTTTGGCACATAGATAGCTGAGATCCTTCCATACTTATATAATATCTAAAAAGGACGAAAGTCCTTTCAGGGACCAAGATATAAGCATATTTTTGCTACAGAAAATATCCTTATATCTCAGCCGTATCCTTTTTGATTTTGATAAATCCTTCGAAAATCACATCACAACAGTTAGAGCTACAATCTGACCAAAGGACATCCAATTCGTCCTGCTGGTTTTCGAGATATACGTCTTTTAGTGATTTTTGTCATAAATTTGTGAGCTCCTGGTCACATTTTTATCACCAAAGCAACAACGAATTTAAGCAACAAAAATACTAATAACAATAATATATTTAAAAATAACGATTATGACACCAATTAAAACCATAAAAACAATAAATAATATAAATAATAATAATATTAATAATAATAGTAATAACAATAGCAGTTGTGATAATAATAAGTATAATTATAAAATAAATGATTATAATAGCAATAACAATAGCAGTTGTAATAACAATAATATTTATAATATTAATAATAATAATAGCAATAACAATAGCAGTGGTAATAATAATAATAATAATAATAATTATAATATTAGTAATAATAATATGAATAAAATTATAAGTGAATAATTTTCTATAACGCCAAAAGTAGGCAACACAAAAAAAAAAGAAAAGATTCCGTAAGGTTTGGGTCTAAGCTATTTAACGTGCGCTCAGAAGTATGCATTAAAATAATTCGTTTTACGTTTCTTCTGCTGCCTAAAAGTATGTGTCACAAAATATTATAAATTTCAGCTTCCATTAAAACAACACAAAATTTTCAAAAATATTCTTTATTAAAAATAAACTTCAATTTTGATACAAATTTCAATAAACTTCAAATAATAGCCATAGGGAAAACCAACCTTTGTGAAGCTGTTAGTCTTTTTCTATTCACACGAGTGGACATCTTAAAATTTCCTGAGTTGATGCCACATTTACTGAAAAAAGCAGAAAATTTTAAAGTTTATAATTTGTGAATGAACTTAAATTCTATTTAAATAACTTTTATCAATCATTAATTAACAGGAATATGTAATATTAATCTCGTCTCAAATCAATACACGATAGATGTGTTATCCGTATTATGTGTACGTATGTATGTATGTATGTATTTGTGCTAATGTCCTGCTTACCACATACGGACGATGGACTATGCAGCAGTTTTTGTGAACATTAATTTTGTTGTCGGTGCCACTCCAATGCTTTAGGAATACCTTGACAATTTATCCAACTGCTCCATTAGATGGAATATTTTTGAAAAGGTCAAAGGATCATAGAACAAGCCTTAAGGATGCAACCATTAGGGTGCCACATTCACAAATATAAATCTAGGACTCATCTCGGATTGTTAGTCTACGTCTACGTGCCACATTTTCGTGGTAACTAGGATTTATTGTCTACGTCCGTTAGACGCTATTACACAAATTATGGACCTGCAAAATATTCCCAGAAAAGTTCTGTTCAGACTTTTATTGCTCTTCCATCGAAGCGGTATATATAGATTTGTGTTGAAAATATAGCAAAATCTATTTTTATATAAAATGGATATACATTTTCACCTGTCTATAGAAATTTATAGCATTGCGTAATTAAAATTGCAATTCTTTAGCAATTTGATTTTGTGTTTCCTATGATGATGATGCTCACTTGACTAGGCAACTGTTGCTGTACCGGAAACTAAACCCATATGACTGCTCGTAGTTTTTGGACATTTTTACAGCATTACAAATTTAAGGTCGTGAGATAAAAAAATAAATATATACTGTTAAATACTCTTGGATTCCTGAAAATATATAATATTCAAACAAATCGAATCCAATAAATTTCGACCAATGCAATAAAACACAAAAATGGTCGAACACTCGACTCAAACATAATCTGATTTGTTCCTTTATCGCTTTAAATTCCGTGAGGTTCGGCTATTGATAAGGGGAGTATAAGAGCATTGGCCTAGCCCCGAACGTTGCTAGTTGCATGCGAGCGCTTAGACCCTACGTTTCGTATTCGGAACTGCGCTTAGCTGGGGGTGTGAGCTCGATTTTTGGGGTATCTGATTGCCGAAGATAACGCAAAATCCGAGAATAAATAAAAGTGCAAGATCGTCAGAAGTAATAAACAATAATTAAACCGAAATCCACATGAGTGCCGTGCCAGTGTTTTAATTGAAATTGAAACTGAAATCAAATCAGCTAAGCGCGTCTGCAAGTGCAGGTTTTCTGTAATTAAATATAACTCTGAAAGGCGTCTTACCGGTTAACTGTTATTGAAACGGAATACGAACGGTAGAAAATCTCCCTATAAATAAAGCAACACTTGTGGCACTTACTATAAACACTCAATGGAAGCAGCAAAAAATATTTGAAAATAATCTAAAAAGCAATTACTGGCAGCCAACTTAGGCAGCCAAAGGACCATAAACATAGGAATTGAAATCTCGGCTCTACACCGGGCAACAGTTATCTGGTTATAAAGATAATAATATAATTTATAACAGCGTCTGTGTTAAATCGCTTGTCTTATCGAGGCAAATCACCGGTTAACGTTTAACAGCCAAGTGAGCTCCAAAGGCCTAAGGCTCAGATAACAGCAGTTAAGTGCGCGAAGTAAAAGTGTTCTATCCCAATGACGTTCTCGTAGTCCCAAAACAAATAAAACCGGCATAAACAATGCACAAGTGCACACATCTACAGCTCAACTGAATCCAGTCCCTTCGATTGGCAGACTTATTGCAATTCTAAGGTGTGCTTCTTGAACACGGAAATACCCCATTTGAAGTTTAACAAATGAATATTTATAGCAATGCAAAAGTATCACAGTATCAAAAAAAAATAATAAAGTGCCGTATAAATAAATAAATAAATAAATTCGCTATAGTTGCACGAACGGGAACGAACGGGAGAAGTGAACAATTAACTTATATTATAATAATAAAAGTATTTCGAGAAGCAACACACGAAAAAAAAAAAAAAAAACCCCAAAGCTTGGAACTTCAATCGCAGCGCTTGCTTTGGCGCGCAAATTCAAATTCAAACAATTTTAACGGACGCAAAAGCTGCCAGCAGCACTTTGCCCTGCAAATTAAATAATCAATAGCTGCTCTTTGAGAAACTGAGAACAAGACAGAGCACGGGCTGAGCGCGCACGCAAAGTGAAAAGAGGCTCTCGAACAGAATGAGTGCGACGGAGGTGAGTGTTGTGTGAACGCCGCATGTCGCGCTCTTATGCTTGGTTTCTTGTTTCTGTTTTGTTTTTTTTGTTCTGTTTTTATGTTTTGTGCTCAGGCATGATAAAAGTGTTGCTAAATTTGAGTGAAGCACATGTGTTACTGTGCATTGCCCCAAGAGCAATAAATGAGAAAGAAAA
The DNA here is from genome assembly GCA_035044505.1 of Zaprionus lineosus. Classification (NCBI taxonomy): domain Eukaryota; kingdom Metazoa; phylum Arthropoda; class Insecta; order Diptera; family Drosophilidae; genus Zaprionus; species Zaprionus lineosus. The sequence continues at coordinate 5,500,078 of JAWNNX010000694.1, read as the reverse complement.
AAAAAAAAACAAATAAATAAATTCTCAAAAAATGTTATTCAATTGAAATAAAATGAATATTGAGTGCAAAAAGTGTTTGTTGTTACGTATTCGCCAGCCAACAAGAAACCGCATTTTTATGAAACAAATATACTGTACGCGCAATGAGTTATTTCCAGGTTCAAGTATTTCACATACTCGAATTTAATCACACGTTTTTTGATATTTCAAAACTGCACATGCGCACATTTATAACAAATAATCGTCATAATGTGGACTTTTTTGCAATTAACTATAACTAATTTAAAAATAATAAATAAAGAAGAGGAAGAATCAGGCCTCTGGGTGTGTGGAGTATGAGTGTCGTTATGCCTTGAGTCGTGCTAACAAATCTACTATAATTTAAGCTATAATATAACACTAACACTACACCTAAGTGCTGACGCGTTCCTTATCGCTGCATTTAACAAGACCACACAAAGAATATTTCAAATCCCCCGAGCATCCAGTGGTGACTTTACACAAACAGATCACACAGCCCACAAGCTTCCACAGTTCCAGTATAACTTGCGTTCGTAGGTAATACGTACAGCATTGTTATTGTTTTAAAACTTGTTTGGCTGTGTTTTGTCCGAGCTTTTCGGAGTAAGCTTTCAATCGCTTGTTCTCATCACTGTCCCTGCGCTCATTCCCTTCTCATTACGTCCACATCTCACTCACCCCATGTCTGTTCTATGCTGCGCTGCAGAGAACTGTTATTCATAACTGAAAATTATCTTCAGCTTCTTATCTGTGTTTTGTTGCGTTTGCTTCCGCTGTCACTGCTCTAAGACGGCCTTTTAAAATAATCTGTTGCATACTTTCAGGGCGGAGTACAAAATGCGAGACGCGTCAGCATCGGCAGCAGCTCCCAAGGCAGCAATGCCGCTGTCGTTGTTGCGCCGGCGCAACCAAATACCCTTAAGAAAAAAATTATCAACTTTATAAGGAACATTTCCGTGGAGCCGACAATGTTCCTGTACATGTTTGCGTTTATGAACACATCGGTGGTCGAACAGGATTTCTTTTTGCAGAAGGCGTGTCGTGTGAATAACAATTTCAGCGCGGAAATCTGCTCGAACATACACAAGCCGGAGAACGAGGTGTACAAGAAGAAGGCTCTAGACACTACGGCCTGGTTTCATCAGTGGGAAAACATTTCCGCGCATATCTTTCCCATATGCATCGCCTTATTTCTGGGTTCTTTCTCGGATCGACGTGGTCGCAAGCTGCCCCTGTTGATGGGCCTGGTGGGTAAATTAATCTACTCCTCAATGATTATCGTGAACGCCAAGATGACCACTTGGCCTGTGGAGTATATCATATATACGGCGACGCTTCCGTCGGCCCTTACTGGCGCCGATGTGGCCATTTTTGCCTCCTGTTTTGCCTACATATCCGATATAACGACGCTGCAGCAGCGCACAATTAGGGTGACCATCCTGGACGTGGTCTACCTGTCGGCCATACCAACAGGTGTCGCCCTGGGTTCATACCTCTTCTACAACGTCTTCGACCACTCCTATGCAAACATGTTTGCAGTTAACGCGTCCTTGCTGGCGCTTGCAATCATCTATACACTCATCGTCCTGAAGGTGAGGGCCACTCAAAAGCAAAAAGCACTTTAAAAGTATTGACTTTAATATTAAATTTGCGGCCATATCCAATTTCCGTTCCTCATAAAATTTAGTGGCAAACGACGCCCAATCAACGTTCACTTAGAGAATTGGGATGTTGCGGTTTCTGGCCGGACTTCTTTGACAGGCAGCACATCAAGGATTCGTTCAATGTGCTCCTCAACCCACGTCGAGGCCATCGTCGCGCATTCCTCTTCATTCTCCTCATCAGCATGGCCCTCTACACATTCCAACGTGACGAGGGCAACTATTTGTATCTTTACACGGTCGACAAGTTCGGCTGGCAGGTGAAAAGCTACAGCACCTTCAAGACCTTCAAATCGACGGCCTTTGTGATAGCCATGTTGCTGGCTGTTCCTCTGATGAACAAGCTGTTGGGATGGCGCGACACGGTAGGTCCTCAAATCCTTCAAGGCACAACATCTTCTAACTGATATACCACAGACAATCATCTTTATTGGCACCTGGGCCCATGCCATAGCGCGTTTCTTCTACTACTTTGCGTCCGGTCCGCTGCTCTTCTATGTCGGCGCTGTGGTTTGCAGCTTGGGTCCCATCGTTGGACCCATGATACGCTCCATGACCTCCAAGATTGTGCCCCAATCGGAGCGAGGCAAGGTCTTTGCGTTGCTCTCGGTCTGCGACAATGCGGTGCCCTTCATCAGTGGCGTCTGCTACTCACAAATCTACAGGGCGACACTGAACCTCAACCATGGAGGAGGAGTCTTCGTGCTGACCATAGCTACGCAGCTGACTGTCTTTGTCCTGATCCTGTAAGTTTGGGGACCTTCATCCAAAGGATAACATTTCGAATCAAATCCTTTAAATACTTCTCACTCATCCCACAGCTGCATTCACATTGTGCTTGGGTCCAATTCACTGGCCGTGCCCGAAGTGCCGGAAAAGGAGAGCGGACTGATCAACAACGAGGCGGGCTTAACGGACACACAGGTCCAGGCCAATAGCTCGGAGCAACAACAACAAAATTAGATACCTCCTATTATATCGAAATTTTTGTTTACCCATCAAAGGACAATAAGTCAAAGTTAAAATAAATATTAAAATAAAAGTATCACTTACTCTGATTCCTTGACTTTCCATTCCCACTTCGATCACTTGTTCCTGGAGAGCGTGCGCTGCTTCTCGGCATGCTCCACCACCTGTTCGTCAACAAAGAGTCCCTTGCGACGGCGCACACTGTCCATGTAGAGCTTGGCGCGATTTGCGGAGTCGGCCTTCTCGCCGAAGTGCATCAGTTCCTCCTCCGTTGTGGGCAGCCAAAAGGGATCAATATCAATCACCTGAAAGGGCCAAATACAGATCACAGTTTAGAGTTGAGAGTTCAGCTCAGTTTTAGTTAAGGACTTTTCCGGGAAATCATTTAGGCACAACGGGGCAGGGACGGGCCACTTGAGCAGGACAATAGAGAGAACAACGGCGTCATTTGGTCTATGCGCCTGCGCCTGCGCCTGCGAATGCGCCTACTCCTCACCCTGAGCCTGAGTCTAAGTCTGAGTCTGAGCCTCAGCCTCAGCCTCAGCCTCAGCCTCAGTCCCGGCTGGGTGTCTACGGCTTGTGATTGGATTTACGTGATATTTTATGAGACTTGAATGGCGATTACTTCACCCAAACTCCGATTTTCGTGTCTCAGTAGCATATATATATGTGTGTGTGGGTGTGTGTGTGTGTGTGTGCGGGTGTGGGTGTGTGTGTGTGTGCGGGCAATCAGGGAAAGCGTGCATTTTCACATCTTCATTGTTAGACTCAAGAGGGTTGGGTTCGTGGTCGGGGTCGGGGTCGGGGTCGGGGTCGGGGTCGGGGTCGGGGTCGGGGCCGGAGATGTAGCCGTAGTGCGCAGTGCAGGCGAGGACTGTGTGCATCCTTAATGACTTTCTTGTTGCTGCTAGGACAGTACACAACATTCATTGCGTGATAAGGCACGCCAGGATACGCAGAATTTTACTGAATGGCGTGAAGTATTCCCATTCTCATTTCTCAGTTCTCAGTTCTCAGTTCTCAGTTTTTTGCTCCTTTACAGTGATTGATGATTGCCAACGTGGCTACTACAAGGTCCTCAACTGACTCTCCGCTAGAGCTGCGAGTGTGTGTATTTGTGTTGTGTTATGTTGTGTTTTGTTCTGTTTTGTTTTTATTGTTGTTGCTGTTGTTGCTGTTGTTGTTGTTGTTGTTGTTGCTGTTGTTGTACGGTGCTAGGAAGGACGCCCGTCCCGGCACTTGAGGCCCGCAGCGAGCGGGTGTCAGACGTGCTGTTCCGTGGAAACCAAAGCCTCAGCCATAAGGAACTTTGGATTATTCTGCCTTCGACATCTCCGTCTTCACAGTTAATGTGGCAGTTGCCAGGATTTTGTTTCAGTTCGTGCGGAGAATCGTTTTTTGCACCATCTGTTCGCACTACACTAAACTGTGTGGTGCTCAACGCTCGCCTCTATCCCCATGTAGATCATTATCGGGCACAACGATTCGCTTGTTTAACAACAACTAACAACGCCAACGGAGGGGCAGGGTGTACGAATGACGATCACGAGGGGGAATGCCCAGGGGTGTAGTAGCCACCATGATCACGACAACGACACGCGGCCCAGGCCCAGGCCCAGGCCCAGGCCCAGGCCAAGGCAAGCCAAGCCAAGACAGGCCAGGCCAGGCCAGGCCAAGGCAGGGCAATCCCGATCTTGATGCTGAACTCAACAATCCATGTCACAATACACACAACCGCAAGCACAAACACACACACACACACACACACATACATATATATGTATATATATAAAAACATAAAACGTGTGCTATCCTTTGCAGTCCATAACAACAACAGAAAAACCACAACGAGGGGCTACTCCAACCTTAGCCTTAACCTCATCCTCATTCTCATTCTCATCTTCATCCTCATCCCCATACCCATACCCTTACCCATACCCATGCCCATACCCATAGCCTCATACCCAGCCTCAGCCTCAGCCTCAGTCACAACCTCATGCCCGTCGTGCTGAGGGACGCTGCTTTCCCTACGCACAACGGTTCGTCAAGGAAAACAACAATGCCCAATGCCAGGGCTCTTGGCAGCTGAAGTGCTCCAGAAGTGCGCAAAGCTTGCGTCTGAGCTGGTCCAGACAAATGAGCAGCAATCGGCTGGCTACACTGAGAGAAATCAGTGAAAATGCGAAACACTGAATACCACAACAACAACAGGACACATCACACACTTCGAACTGAACCACAACTACTGAGCTGCCAAATAATTGCCCAAGGATTTCCGAAAAGGTCCAGCCAAAGGAGTAGCTCCTGTGACTTTTCGTGCAGTGAGCCGCCAAGGAACAACAGCCTTTCCAAGGTAGGCAAAAATGAGGAAGACAAAAAATCACCCAAAGGTTGTTATCTGCACCACAGAGCAGCAACCACCGAGCACCACATTACAGGCGACCCGAGGAGAGCCTCTGAACAGGCGCAGGCACGAGGTACGAGGAAAGGACGGCCGAAGGTATCCAAGACTCCATAATTGAGGCTTTAAAATCAAAATTTCGAAAGCTTTCAAATCACTGAAATCGACTGAACTACGAATGATCCCAAGCTGGAAAGGAGAGGGGGCGGGGGCGGGGGGAAGAACAAAGAACTGATCTAGGAATCTTTCACAGGCAATTGCCCCTAGGGAAAGGATCTAAGTACACACAATTTGGTGGTGGTTCCAGGTCCAGTTCAATCCACGTTCAAAGAAGCCTCGAAGAAAAGGCCTCGGGTTATTTTGGCATCGGTTTTGACCAATGAAACACCACAAGTAAATTTTATGGGGGCTCTAATAAACACTCAGACGCGTGAGGTGATTATCTGTTCGTCTACAAACGACATACAAATGTATGTATGTGTATGTGTATGTGTGTGTGTGTGTGTGTGTATCAGCTTGTGTATACAGATGTGTGTGGAGTGTGTGTTTACCTGTCCAGACGTACGTCCGCATGCAGGTAATTTACGCGGCAGCTACCGAAATACGCTGCCGCGAAGCTTTGGAGGGGGGGAGACGTGAGTTGGGTCGGGGACAGAGTTTGAGGTATGGGGTACGGGTAGGGAACGGACAAGAAGACGGAGACGAAGACGGAGACGGAGACGGAGACGGAGACGGAGACGGAGACGGAGACGGAGATGGAGACGGAGACGGGGACGGAGACGGAGATGGAGACGGGGCTGAGACAAAAAGCGAAGCGCGGCCCGCAGTCGAGATTATTATCGCGCGCCAGAAAGAGAGCCAGTGGCAGTGTCAGTACCACAGTCGATGCTTTGGCTGCTTTTGCTGGTGGTGGTGATGTTGGTGGTGGTGCTCGTGGTTGTTGTGATTGTTGTGGTTGTTGTGGTGGTGGCTGTCGGTGCCAGCACTGGAGCTGCCACCACAACAACAGCAACAACAGCAACAACAGCAGCAGCAACGACAAAAACAAGCACAGGCAAATCAACAACACAAATGCCCCCCTCTTAATGCCCCACATCGACCTCCCCTCCCCTCCCCCTCCCACCCATGATCGTTGCGCATGCGCTGCAAAATCGAGCCCCGAGCGTTGAGCCTCGATGAGCGTCATTTTGACAGCGCGCACAATGCAAACCACGTTCCACTTAAGCGCAACAACAACCACTACAGAGACAACAACAACAACAACAACTACTACTACTACTACTACTACAACGGCAACAGCAGCAGCAACAACTGCAACAACAACAACAACAACAACTGGCTAAAGGATTGCCACAGCCACTTGGATAAGCACTTGCCGGCTTGGACCTTGCGTACAAATTTATAAATACATAAATACACACGCGCACACACATACACACACACACACATGGCACACACACACACACACACACACACACACATGGCACACACCGACTCGTATGCATGTGTGTAAATATGCAGCGCAGACTTTAGGGCACTGCCACGGCCTCAACCTCAACCTCAGCACTGGGCACTCAGCCATCCATCGACTTCGCCTGCTTTCCTCCATTGGAGACTTTCCCTTTGGTGATTTGGTGGGGTCTTCGGTCTTCTCCTCAGGTACAAAACGAGTTATCAGATTATTTGTTATTTGTCTTCGTCTGCTGTTCTTTTCTGTGTTCTTCGCCTCGGATCAGTGTGGAGTGAAGTGGACTAATGGATGGGGTATAGACACCGGGGGAAGCAGATGGGGAAGGGGAAAGAGAAGGGGAAGGGGAAGGGAAGGCAATGAAAGGGAACGGTAGGGCACACCACGGAACATTAGCGGAAGGGGAACGGCAGGAGAACGGCAGGGGAATGGTAGGGGATCGGAGCGGATCGATTCTCCTCCTCACTGTTCTGCTCTGTTTTCTCGTATGCTCCTCAAGTAGTTTGGAGTTGTGCCTCGCATATGCAAAGCATGACAACAACAATAATAATAACAATAATATGCGACGCGTTAATGATAAACACTCCAAACAAGAACAAAAACAACAACAACAACAACAACAACAACGGAGGGAAAGGTACAACCTCAACCTCAGACCCACTTCTCCCTACCCCCACACTCCTACCCATCCCCCTTCCCATTCCCATACCACTTCCATCAACCATCTCCCTCCTTCCCCTCTACCCCCTACCCACAACCCCTTCCCCCTACCCAACCTTTCCCCCCTCCACCTATATACTCCTACCCACTTCACAATCACCGTAAAGTAAGACCAGTAGCCAAGTTGATGCATTTGGGAACAGAGCCTAAAAATGGGGATTTGGGTCTGAAATGCTGTCAAGAGTGATGGTCATTAAAATAAGAGCCTTGCCACAGTGTTACCTCCAATATAAAGGCAAATTTGAAGATTACAAAGCGATCGGAAGGATTACCGCTTCTCAGTTATAAAAAGGTGACACACACCGCTCCTTCACACTCGAATCGTTACTCAATAGGAGAAGCGCTGAATAAATAATTAATAATCAAAAATTAATAAATTACAAAAATTAAAAAAAATTTAAAAAAATTAAAAATAAATTTAATTTAAATTAAATTATTCCGAGCATGAAATGAATGTCAATAAAATAGGGAATAAAACTCCCACCCATAGCTGCCCCCGGATGTGGCATACCCGCTCCCAGTCAGATCGCGGCAGGGTATGCAGCTCAAATAATAACAAAAGCGCGCAATACAGTAGCAACGTCCACAGTAGCAACCACAAGGAGAGACTCGCAATGATATGTATGCAGTGTGTGTGTGTGTGTGTGTAAGTGAGGGGCTTTAATGCGTTACGTGAAGTGAAAAATATATACCCAGAGTACACACACACACACACACACACTCCAGTGTGTGTATTTGAAAACTGAAAATTAGTTTTGAGCTGCTGATGTGTATGTGTTTGTGTGTGTGTGTGTGTGTTGCGGTTCTGTAGATGAGGCCGGGCCAAAAGGTCGTCGTGCTGGGTCATTTGCAGAGGCTGCATTAACTGCTCAGATAACATTTTGTTGCAGTTGTTGTTGTTGTTGTTGTTGTTGCTGTTGTTGCTGTTGTTGCTGCTGTTGCTGCCGCAGCTTAACGAACATATATTGTAGGCCATGATGTGGCAAGAAATTCAAATGCCTCTGCCCCAATCTATGGACCAGCGAAGAAGTTTGCTTGCACTCTTTGAGATGACAAATAACAGGGCTGAAGGCGGAGGGCGAAGGGCGAAGAACGGATGGGTGGAGGATGGGAGGGATGGAGGGAGGAGGGGGATTGGTATAAGAGAGAGGTGGGAGGGCGGCCACTTAGGGCAGCCGCCTTCCTTGTTATTATGGGCACGTGACAACTGCGCCCAAGTTTCTCTCGATGGACGCTCACGCATGCGTTTGGACAGCGCGTGGGCGTTGACACGAAGAAGGCGTGTTGGCTGCTTGGACATAACTGTTTAATTGCTGTTGCTGTTGCTGTTGTTGGTGTTGGTGTTGTTGGTGTTGGTGTTGGTGTTGTTGTCATTGGAAATGCTGTCAGTGGCATTTAAAGATGGACGATGGCCATCCAACCAATCAGACAGCCGGACAGCCGGACAGCCGGACAGCCAGCCGGCCAAGCCGCCAGGTGACATACATCAAAGTTGTTGTTGCTCTTGTCGAATTCTAATTGCTAAAATGGAACGTTGCTGGCTTCATAATGATGCACTTTTTCCTTTATTTATTTACTTAAGTTTTATTTGTTGTTGCTGCTGCTGCTGCTGCTGTTGTTGTTGTTGTTGTTGTTGTTGTTGTTGTTGTTGTTGAGGTGCTCGGGGAACAAGTTTCCGTTTAGATTTCTATACGAAACGCAAACACACGGAAACTGACAAATGTTGCTCCTGCACACAATCACCGCCACCACCACCCCCCTTCCCTCTCCCTCTCCCTCTCCCTCTTCTCCTTCCTCATTTCCTTCAAACTCTTGCTTTCCCCCCTTTCCTAACACTCACGGACGGACGCTGGAAATGCGTATGAATTATATGAAGCAGCAAAAAGACTACAACAACAATAATAATAATAATAATAATAATAATAATAATAACAACAACAACAACAGCAACGAGAAGAACGACAACAACAACAACAACAACGACAACAACAAACAACGACGTAGACAGAGATGCCGGCAAAAGTTGAGCTGAGAAATAGAAAATCACCGGAAGTCATTATACAAAAACTTGTTGTTATCGATTGGTTGGGCGATATACTACAGCGACTTATATAGCCCATACACACACACACACACAACACACACATATACACAATACACACATACACATCGAGATCGTGGTCCACCCGACAAATGAAATAACCAAACGCTTTCAACAAGTGCAACAAAAGTCGAATGAAAATAATATGAAGATCGGATATGAGAAGATCGGAGCGGAGAGAGAATCTTCCGGGATGATAATCCCGGAGACTGCATCTAGGAGCTAATTTTGAATATTAATTAATTGGATTAATCAATCAAGAAAAAAAAAACAAACGCTTTTCCATATTTATCCCAATTTGTCTCAGTTTTGCTCAGTTCTATTCGAGTCTGACCAATTATATCCAATATATATATACTATATATATAGATATATATATACATATATATATACTATATATATAGATTTATATAGATATATATATATATAGATATATATAATATACACAAAATTGAAGTATCTTCTGGACTTAAGGTCTTCAGTCGCATCTAAAGGACAGTCGACACTTTTGTCGGCTGCCTGGACGCTGCGTCTATATTAATCATCTGTGGAGCGAAGCCATCCGCTTGTTTGGCTCATCCGCTTGCCAGGTTGGGTTTTGGGATCAAACTTTTGGCTAAGTGCTGCCAGAGATTCAATGCGAGCTACGACAAGGTTAGAGAAAAGCCCCACCTGACCATTCTGACCGTTCTGACAGCTCTGACCCTTCTGGCCACTTGCACCGCTCTGGCCGCTGGCTGGCTGCGGGTACTTGAATTTCAGAGTTAACTTTTTATCTGTGGCAGGAATAAAATATTGCACACAGCTGCAGCTTCAAATGGACCATATAACTTTCAGCTGCAACTGTTGCCACCGCTGCTACTGCCGCCGCCGCCGCCGCTGCTGCCGCTGCTGCTGCTGTGGTTTAGCTTATAAGACTTCATCAAAAGATAGTAGAAGTTAACCGAAAGTAAACTGAGATTTTGCTGACCAAAGAGCGACCGCAAGGCAGACCCAAAGCGGACCCAAGACGACCCAAGGCGGACCCAAGGCGGAGGCCAAGCGGAGCCTCGTCGGGGCACGCATACGGCATATGGTCAGCCGCAGATTGGGCTCTAACTCGGCTGAGACTGGGGCTGAGGGGCAACTTTGACTGCGTGTCGCACTTGCGCCAAAATCACCGATCACCAGAGATCAACAGCAGCAGCAACAACAACAGCAACAACAACAGCAGCAACAACAACATGAAGAAGAACTGAAGAAGCAACAGCTGCGTTGATTGCACTTACCTCCCAATGGCTGAACATAAGCTGGGGACAGGCGAGGCCAGATGTCTGTTTGCGCATCTCCTGGGCAAAGTTGAATGATTCGATCACCGGCAGGAGGCAAGTCACCGCAAAGTTGCCGCTGCCCATGGTGAGATCACCTGACAGGATTTTTCCATGGCGTCGTCCAATTACCGCATACATTTTGCCTGCAATAGAAGAGCGAGAAACAGATGACATGAGTAAAGGCTGAGACACCACACACACACACACACACACACGCACACACACACTATTATATATACTATGTATATTGATTAAATATCAAGAAATATTAATTACAAATTTTGCTCACTTCAAGGAACAACAATTGTTCCTGCAGAAGAAGATTTCCAGTCAAAAGGAACTCCTGTGATGGACGGACACTTGTCTCAATCAAATATAAAACTGCAAATTTCACAGAATTAATCGATACCTTGACACTTCGATACTTCGAACGATACTCTGGGATCCCATCCCTTCAGTTATGGGTAAAAATGCAGCTGCCCCCGGGAGGGGGACGCAATTTGGGGGTGGGGAGTATTTGGCCAATGCAATGATACTGGGAAAATTGATTGGGGGAGTGGCCGCTCAGCGCGCCCCAAATGCCAATCCAAAGCCCCAAATGGGGATTTCGCGAGTGGAAATGGAAACCATTGAAATGAAATCTTATCGCCAGGCCCATAAAAATTGGCGCGCTTTCTTAAGAAGCGCGCGCTTTTCGCTTGAAACTGGCGACTCTGCCAGGCCTGAAGAGAGCGCTTGAAGACCAGTCTTCAGTCAGATTTTCTTGCTGTTGTTGTTGCTGTTGTTGCCTTAGTAGTAGTAGTTGTTGTTGTTGTGGTGTTGCTGCTGTTTTCTTGCTTATTTTTTGGCATGTGCGCGAAATTAAACAACCAGCGACAAGAGCAACAAAAGCAACAACAGCAAAAGCCACAGTACCAACAACAAAATCCACAACAACAACAGCAACAGCAACAACAACAACAACAACAACAACAACAGCAGCAACAACAACAACAACAGCAGCAACAACAACGACAAAATCCTCAGCAACAACAACAATGTCGTTGGGCAGGAATTAGTTTCCGGTCGTAGTAAAAATGACAAAACCAACAAAAACAACAATAACAACAACAACAAAACAAACAGAAGCAAAAACGGCCAAAAGGATGCGTCCAGCGTCGCCGACGCCGTCGTCGTCGTCGTCGTCGTCGTCATCGTCGTCGGCCTCAGGCGACGTGCAAGCGCAGCACGCGAGCCGGTGGTTCAGTCAAACGGGGCAACTGCAGCTATCGACCAGGCACATAGATACACACACACACACACATACACACACACATACACACACATATGCATACACACACACACACAGGTATACACGCAACGCATACTTAGAGAGTAGAGGGACAGACGCTGACACCGACACCGATACCGATACACAGCCACAGAGACACAGAGCCACACAGATACACAATGGATGCTGCGCTGCCAGCGTCGCAGCTGCGTCGCAGCTCACAACATTCATTCATTCATTCATAGCGAGCCGTCAGCCAGTTGCTGCCTACGTCACTCAGTTGTTGTGTGCCTCTGCGTGCCTGTGTCTGTGTCTGTATGTGTGTGTGTTCATTCAAGTCTTAACACACAGATACACACACATTCACGCGAATACACACACACACACAGCCAACGACACAACGGCAACGGCAACGGCAACGGCAGCAGCAGCAGCAGTAAAGTTGCCGTCGTTCGTTTTCTGTTTGATCAGTTCGAAACGTGAGGTTGCCCAGAGCAGACGACGGAGGAGCGAGCCGAATAGCACACAGCTCGTTGAATATCTAGAATCGAATCCGAATCCGTATCCGAAACCGAAACCGAAACCAAAACCGAATCGAGTTTGAGTTTGAGTTTGAGTCCCAGTCAGAGACCGAGAGAGAAAGAGAAAGAGAAAGAGAGCGAGAGGCAGCTTATATGAAAAGAGAGAGAGGACACGGCGCGTGGTTTTTTTTCGTGAATATTTTTGATATGAATTATTTGATATTAGTTCTGATACATCAGATTGATCATTAAGTGCGGAATCCGATACCGATACCAGTACCGATACCGATACCAATACCAATACCAATACCAATACTGTTACTGATACTGAGGAGTCCGAGGCAATCGGCCGATCGGAGTGGATAAACGTAGTATAGAATTTGGTAACGTGATCGCAGTCTCCACCTTCGTCCATCATGATGAGTGCCGGAACGGCCGAGGGGCCAGGAGGCTGCTGACCGACCAATTGCTAATTTGAGCTGCAATAACAATTTTTGAGCCCCCGCACTCAAATTAAAGCCAAGCTGCAATTTTAGACAACTCTTGTTTTTTTTTTGTTGTTTCTGTTGTTATACTCAAATAAACACACACACACACACGCATTCACACACACACATTCGAGAGTTGAGAAAAAAACAATCAACGTTTCGATTTGCCAATTCAACGACAACGACAACAACAGCAACAACAGCAACATCGGAGGCTGAAGCTGAGGCTTACAAAACCCACAAAAAAAGTGTCAATTACAACAGCCGCAACACACCCAAGGCACACACACACACACACACACACATACACACACATATATACAGATATATATATGATGTATATAATGGCCAGCCTAGGATCGCGTTCGATGCTGTTGTTGTTGCTGCGGCCGCTGTTGTTGCTGCTGCTGCTGCTATTGACGAGCGGCGCACACAGCACGCGCCTACCGCTGGAGGTGTACGAGCTGACGCCAACGGCCAGCAGCAGCAGCAGCGGCAGCGGCAGCAGTGGCAGCGGTGGCGGCAATGGTGGCAGCGGCGATGACAGCGTCGCCAAGCACAAAAGCTTGGAGTACACCATCTACGATGCCAAAGAGCTGACAGGTGCGCCCAAAATAGTGGCCCCAGCAGCGGCAGCGGCAGCGGCAGCAGCAACAGTTGCAGCAGCAGCTCCAACGACAGCAACAAAAGCAACAACAACAAGCAGCAACAAAACCGTAAGGCCAAACAGTAAAAAGCCGCTAACTTTAGCAGTTGTCAGCATCTCGGCGGAACAGGAGCCCGAATCCGAGCCCGAGCCCGAGCCAGAGTCAGAGCTGGAGGTGGAGCTGGAGTCGGAGAGGGAGAGGGAGAGGGAGACGGAGGAGTCGGGTGTAATGGCGAGTCGACGTGCGCGCCAAATGCTGCAGCAGCAACATCGCCTCACCAGCAGCAGTAGCAGCAGCCTCAACAGCATCGCTACTGGCAGCAGCAACAGCATCGCTGGAGTCACCAGCAGCAGCAGCGGCAGCAGCAGCAGCGGCAGCGGCAGCAACAGGCACTCGCACAGTGGCAAGGATCTGCGTATACTTTACCAAGTGGGGGTAAGTACTGGACATGCGCAGCTAATTACAAAGTGTGAGCTGACACAGCAAAACCAACAGTTGCTGCTCAATTGCAATGGCAATAGCAATAGCAACAGCAACAGCAACAGCAATGGCAACGGCAACAGCAACAGCAATGGCAACGGCAGCAACATTGATCTATGCAAACAACTTGTCGGGTGGTTGCATAATGCAACGACACCTGCTCAACGACTTGCCTAGCCAACTTTATGGCTATTTCCACTGTTGTTGTTGCGGTTGTTGTTGTTGCGGTTGTTGTTGTTGCGGTTGTTGTTGTTGCGGTTGTTGTTGTTGCTATTTGTAACTGGCTGCAAGCCCACGCCAACAGCAACAGCAGCAGCAGCAGCAGCAGCAGCAGCCTCAGCAGGTTTTAGACCGAACTTGGGCTGGGTCCATGTCTCTCTTTCCCTCCACATCTCCCTCCATCTCCCTCACTCCCCCTCCTTCCATCTCTTTCTACGGGCATTGTCTATATTTAGAAGCCGCCCTATGGAGATTGACGGTTCTTACAGTCATTACACTTGACACCCACAAAACGGGGCACTGTTTGTATTTATGGCACATTTAATTGCAACTGCCACAGCTGCACAACAACAGCAGCATCACCAACACCAACACCAACACCAGCACTGGCAGTAACACCAACAGCAACACCAACAGCAACACCAACAACAACAACAACAACAACAACAACAACAGAGCAAATGCTTTATATGAAAAATGAAAGTTGTTTCGTTTTCCATGTCATTTGTTCGCTGCTCTTATTGACAATATTGTTGTTGTTATTGTTTTTCAGTTATTGTTGTTGCTGTTGCTGTTGTTGTTGTTGTTCTTATTGTTCATGCTGTTGCCGACGCATTTGATCAATTAAAGTCAACGTCGAACAATTGCGATACCTTATAAACCAATTAGCGTTGCGGGTCAAGAGTTCAATGTGTGTGTTGCTGTTGTTGTTACTATTGTTGCTGTTGTTGTTGTTGTTGCTGTTGTTGCTGTTGTTGTCTTTATATTATTATGTGCCGGCAGCATTGGCAGCAGCAGTTGGGGCACGAATTGCGAGGCATGACTAAGCCAACTTGCGGCTAAGATCTGTCCAGATACGATCTTTCCACGAAACATTACAACAACAGCAACAACAGCAACAACAACAATAGTTACAGCAGCAGCAGCAGCAGCAATTGTAGCTGCAATTGCTGATTCAACATTGAGCATTCAATCAAATTGTTGGCCTGAATTGCCCACTCCCCGCACCCCCCGCTCCCCCACAAGCCATTAATCAGCCAGCAAATATATATAGCTATATATATGTATATGTATATATGTGTGTGTGTATATAGTGTTCAGATTCAGCTTGAATCATATATCATATCATATAATATATCGCATGTCATATATCATCGATCCGTTGTCTCCGTTGTCTCAGCTGAGAAAACACTTCCTAGATTCGAAATGGCAATTTTAGTTGTTGCTGCGGTGCTTCCCATTGCTGTTGCTGTTGCTGTTGTAACGGGGCGTGAAATGCCAGCAACAATCCCAATAAAAATATTGACAGTTCAAGCAATTAGAAAAAATAAAATAAATAGAAGAAGAAGAAGAAGAACTCAGTCACTTTAAAGGAAGAGTCGACTTTAAAAATTCCCTAAATAAAAAAAAAAACTTAAAATTAAATCAGATTTAAGACTGAAAAATAAATGAATTTCCAATAATTCGATTTAGATGGAAGGACATAGGAAATCTCAGCTGCAGGTTCCTTAATTTGATTTTATATATATATATATTATATATACATATATCAAATTCAAAACTGAGGATCCTCCATTTGAGTTGAACTTCTGAGTCCCAACTTTTTTTCTACGTTTCAAAAATTTAAAAGAAAAGCTAGCAGGGGTTTTTCCGCGAGCTTAAGATTTTTCCAAATGATCGATCAACTCCTAAACTGAACTCAGATCTACCACGGAACCAAGTGACAGGCTCCACACACCCCCCCGTCCCCGAGGCAATACCCTGGCCATGCGAATCGATCGCAGTTTCAGTTTTGGGTTGGCTTTGACTTCGATTGGGTTCGATTTCGATTGGGATCGGAATGGAATGGAATGGATCGAATGGGCATGAGGGGCCCATAAATTAGAGATCCGTATGCCTGCAATAAATTTTGGAAACATAAAAAAAAACAACAAAAAAAAAGAAGAAAAAAGAAGGAAAAAAAGCAGGCGCACAAGAATAACACCTAAAATAGACAAAAAAAAAAAAAAAGCCAAATTCTTGAAGGCTTGGGAGCTCACATCGGAATGGCTTGAGGAGCAGGCGAGTGGGTGCGACAGAAGGGGAGGGAGAGAGGGCAGGAGAGGGAGAGGGAGAGGGAGAACGATAAATAAACTTTTTTTCTTTCGAAGAAGAAAACAAAAAGTTCCCATGCTTAAAAAAGCGCTAAACATTCAGTTCCGGTATTTAAAATGTTTTCAACAATAACAACAACCGACAGGAACAAGCCGGAGGGAGACAGAAAGAAAGAGAGTGGGAAGGAAAGAGAGCAGTAGAGCGGGAGAGCGGGAGAGCGGGAGAGATGGAGCCAAAGCTAAATGAAAGAAAATTCATGAATGAAATACGACGAACGACGAACGACGTTGAAGCTGGCAAATGGCGTTGCTTGGCCCCGATGAATGAGCGAGAATTGTGACGTTTGGCTAGGTGAGGGGAGGGGAGTGGCGAGAGGTGAGAGGAGGGGAGTGTGCGACGAGTACGGTGTGTGGAGTGTGGAGTGGAGTGTGGGATGGTGTGTGCAGACCTCGAATGAATGAAAACGTAAACTCTGATGAGCTGTGGCGACTACGGCGATGGCTACGTCGATGGCTATGGCGATGGCTACGTCGATGGCTATGGCTATGGCTATGGCTATGGCTATGGCTATGGCTATGGCTATGACGATGGCTATGACGATGGCAACGACGAAGCATTGACTGCGGCAGCGGGAACGACGTTTCGCTTCGCTGGGCAAGTCAATCTATGAATGAATGGCAAAGCGACAGAGCGTCCAAAATGTTTGAATGGGTAACGCCAACAACGTCAACAGCAACAGCAACAACACCAACAATAATAACAACAACAACAACAACAACAGCACAAACAACACTGATTTGTTATACACAAGCAGATCGGCTACGCATATTTGGCTTAAACAACTCACGAGTTGTCGCTGTGCGCGTGGCAATGGCTAAAAGCAGCCAAAGCTGTTCTTCTTGCTGTTGTTGCTGTTGCTGTTGTTGTTGTTGTCGTTGCTGTTGCTGGTGATGTTGCTGAGCTGTGGCATGTGGCAGACATGAATGACAAGACGTTTAATTCCTCGAGCCATCAAAGAGGCTGCTAGAAATTCCAATTGACTGAGAAATGCATAAACAAATCTCCAAAGCTGTCCAACTGTCTATTTCTTGTGTCTGTCTTTCTCTGTGTGTCTCTCTGTGTGTGTGTGTGTGTGTGTGCGTGCGTGCTGTTGGCCCAGACACGTGGGTGTTGTTGTTGTCGTTTTTATGTTTCTTTATTGTTGTTGC